>JAWWEV010000084.1:1416961-1442556 GCA_035583235.1 Hafferia zeledoni
TCTTTCTGCTCTCCAACTTCAATTTCCCCTGGCAGAGCTTGAGCCCCCCTTGTCCTATTGCTGAGTGCCTGGGAGAATTCAGGGTGTGGAGAGTCTGGTTTGAAGTGTAAGGTTGGCTGGTCTCATTTTGGTGATGGTCAAAGACTGGGGACTTAAACGTGAAGAACGTGTTGGGTGGGAAGAGCAAGATCTTAGCAGTGTGTGCCACAAGAAACAGATTTCATTTGGGACTTGGAGTAGCTGAGAAATAAAGTCAGGACTAAAATGTCGTCTCCCCTGTGGGTTTTCAGCCACATTGTGAACCACCTGGTGAGAGCCAAGTGCAAGGAGGTGACTCTGCACAAGGATGGCCCTCTGGGGGAGACTGTGCTGGAGTGTTACAACTGTGGCTGTCGCAACGTGTTCCTGCTCGGCTTCATCCCAGCCAAGGCAGACTCCGTGGTGGTGCTGCTGTGCAGGTGAGACAAGGCCTCTGCTGCCACTTCTGGGCCACCTCTGCTTGCATAACCTGCTTTCTAAAGGGCAGCTCTTGCCTTCAGTTTGCACCAAAATATTTCATTTTATGCTCTGTTGTTCCTGTAGTGGTCGTGTAAACTTCAGGAATGCCAGTAAAGGAACGTTCTGTGGTGCTGGGCAAATATCTTGGGTTTATAGAAAAACATTGCTCTCAAATTAAGGATTTCTTAACGGAAAAAAGGTGCTTCCTCCTTTTTGAGCTGAGATTTTTCAGTTCTGGAAGAGTAACAGGCCAGAAGGTTCCTGTGGAGGAACCCTGGAGTGGTGACTCTCCCACAGGCTGTTCTTCTCTCAGCTCGTGGAATCGTTTGAGACAACAGTAAACCAGGAATGGTTGTGGGAGGTGCAGTCAGGAATCGAGGGGTTATGATTGTATTCTGATTCACTTGCCTTGTATTGGACAGCAGAAAATGTGTTTCTGTGGGATGAGTCCCACAGCAAAAGGGAAATAATCCCATTTTCTGCTCTATGTGTGTAACCCCTCTGAGGTGGCACGTTCAACATTTTAGGTGCAGACATTTGCAGCTCTAGAAACACCCAACCAGTACTTCTTACAGCACTTCCCAGTGCTGCAGTAACAAACACAGGACCTAACAAACCAATTTTCACAGCAGACAAGGATTGCTTTGCAGTTTTTTCCCCTGTTAGCTGAGCTATTGGAGCTGTTTCAGGAGCACACTGAGCTCAGTGTTGCTCTTCCCTTACACGTGTCCAACTAATGATGTTTTCCCCTTTTTGGTTGTGCAGGCAGCCCTGTGCCAGCCAGAGCAGCCTGAAGGACATCAACTGGGACAGCTCCCAGTGGCAGCCCCTCATCCAGGATCGTTGCTTCCTGTCGTGGCTGGTGAAGATCCCCTCGGAGCAGGAGCAGCTCAGGGCACGGCAGATCACGGCCCAGCAGATCAACAAGCTGGAGGAGCTCTGGAAGGTGCCTGCTGCCCTCCAGACAAGCCTGGGTGTTCCCAAAGTGCTGGTTCTGGGTTGTTAGGAAGGAGGGAAAGGATTTGAGCAACTGTGTAAGGCAGGGAGGTACTTAAATCACAGCACTGGCCCAGCAGTGCTGAGGGTTCAGGCAGTGGTTGTTCAGAGTGGGAAAACCTGAGCCATCTGAAAACACAACTTTATTTCCCCAAATCCCCACATTTCTCCTTTAGGTGTTGAATCCATCCAGTTACTGATTTTTTGAAGAGGTTTTTCTGTACACCCTTTAAAGCAGAACAAACCTGGCTGGATTTAACCATGACTTGTAGTGCCTTGGTGTAGCTTTAACAGGTTTAACTCCCTGTAGTACCAAGACATGGTATTATGAGTCCTTTTTTTATGCTTCAAGCTGTGAAACAAAACATCTGTACTTTAAATTCCAGGAGAATCCATCTGCAACCCTGGAGGACTTGGAAAAACCTGGTGTTGATGAGGAGCCACAGCATGTCCTGCTCAGATACGAAGATGCTTATCAATACCAAAATATCTTTGGTCCTCTAGTCAAGCTTGAGGCTGATTATGACAAGAAACTCAAGGAGTCTCAGGTAACATGCTTGAAGTTTGAAGGGACTTCTGGCCAATTCTCTGATGTCAAACACATGGTCACTGTTAGAGCACAGGAGGAGGCCTTAATTGGAATGATTATCTTAATTACTGTGGTATCATAGCACTGTGCTGTCAGTAGTAAGGGGAGAGGCAAGAAAAATCCTCAAACTGAGGGTTTTTAAGGGCTTGAAACACTTGGGAGGTTCCATCTTCTTTGTGTTCAAAGCTTTTCCTTCCAAGACAAATGTGCCACAGAAGTGCAGTGTGGCCACCTTGTCTGCTGTTCCCTCATCTCCTGCAGTACCTCAGTGAACCCTCAGTTCTGTGGGGTCCTGCAGCCTCTTCATAAGTGTTTGAAAGGTGCAGGAGAGAACACCACAGGTGCTGATTAGGACTTTGTTTCTCAGAACTGAGTTTTGCAGACCAGAGTTAACCTTCTGCAGATGGTGTGAGCAAATACACATTTGTGTGACATTGGAACAGCAAGTTTTGTTATTTCTCCTCTGTTTTGGAGCACAGGATTGTGACAGTTGGCAAACAGCTCTGTAAGAACATAACAGATGCCTTTTCTTCCCCCCTTAGACCCAAGATAACATCACAGTCAGATGGGACCTGGGCTTGAACAAGAAGAGAATTGCTTATTTCACTTTGCCAAAGACCGATTCGGGTAATGACAACCTCGTTGGTTTGTGTGGGTGGGTTTTATTCCTGGTGAGAAAATCAGCGTGTGAAGGAGTGTGAGGACGTGGCCTGGGGACAGCAGAGAGTTCTGGGAGGGTTCTTGTCCTGGGAGGTGGTTGCTGAGAGCCTTTTCCTCCTCCCTTTGCAGACATGCGCCTCATGCAGGGCGATGAGATCTGCCTGAGGTACAAAGGAGACCTGGCCCCGCTCTGGAAGGGCATTGGGCACGTCATCAAAGTGCCTGACAGTATCCTTTACTTGGAGAGCCCTCTGCAAGCCTTGAAACGTGCCCAGAAGTAATTCTGAGATAATTCTGATCCCTCCTGGGGAAACACTTGCCCAAAATTGGGGGAAAATCAACTTCAGATTGTTGCTGGAGATTACTACTTAACGAGGTTCTACAGATTATGGTGATGAGATTGCCATCGAGCTGAGGAGCAGCGTGGGAGCCCCTGTGGAGGTCACTCACAACTTCCAAGTGGATTTTGTGTGGAAATCTACTTCCTTTGACAGGTATTGGGACAACCAAACCTGGCAGGTGGTTGTGTGTGGTTTTTCTTTGCCTTCAGTGAGTGTTTTTGAACCAGGAACGTTGTGTTGTTTTGACAGCAACAGTCAGAAATCTCAGTGTGTGGAGTTGTGAACACACGGAGCAACAGGCCTGACTTGAACTGGAAATGGAATTACCTGAATATCCTAAAATGCTCAGTTTTTCTCATTTTGGAGGCACTCTTATGGTTTGCTGGAAATACAGTAGAGGGGGAAATTTATGTTTAGTAATACTTGAACTGTAAGAGGAGAAACAGTTTTGTAGTTGAGCTTGTTGAGCACTGCTCTGTGGGGAAGTTCTGGTTTTGGTTGGCATTCTTGAGCTTGGAATTGATTTAACTGGTTCAGATTCCAAGGCATTTGGCTGTGGGGTCCATAGGCTTCAGCCATGTCTGTGCTGCATGTTATAAATTGGCTTATTATCCTATTATTAGCATATTAGAATTTCCTATCATTAGTATATTGTATTATTATTATATCCTATTATTTATTATGGGTGCAAATTTTATTGCACCTAAAATTACCCCCCCACATTCTGCCAAAGGCTGATGTTCCCTCCACACATTTTTCTGGTTTCTTTGTCATGGGGAAAACAAGATCTGTGTTCTGAGAGTGTAAAAATTTTTGTCTCTTAACTCTGTTGGTATTTCCCATTGCTCTCTTTTCCAAGGTGTATCTGAGTTGGTGCCTGAGGTGTGATCACCTTTGTGTGGGACACCTGTGAAAGGTTGACTTGGGGTCAGAGGGGTCTTTATACATTGTTTGTGTGTCCTCCCCTCCTTTCAGGATGCAGAGTGCTCTGAAAACATTTGCTGTGGATGAGACCTCAGTGTCTGGGTACATCTACCACAAGCTGCTGGGCCATGAGGTGGAAGATGTGATTATTAAGTGCCAGTTGCCAAAGCGCTTCACAGCACAAGGACTTCCTGATCTCAACCACTCTCAGGTAACCTCCTGTCCCCTTGGCACAGAGTGTGATAAAGGATTTATGAGCAGAACTCCAACAACCTCAACATCCTATGCATTGAATGCTAAACAGCAATACTGCCCATTTTTACAGGTTTATGCTGTGAAAACAGTCCTGCAACGTCCTCTGAGCCTCATTCAGGGTCCTCCTGGCACTGGGAAAACAGTGACCTCAGCCACCATCGTGTATCATCTGGCCAGACAGGGCAATGGGTAAGGACTGCTCTGCAAGGCTTGATGGATGAGGTGACTTTAGTCATTCAAAGAGTCACCTTGATTTTAAAACCCAAAAACATTCATGTCCTTGAACAGCAGAGCTTTTCTAGAGCTGTGTTTTTCTGGGAAGACTTGGGCTTGTTTCAGAAGATTTTTAGAGGGTGTGTCACAACATGTGACTTTATTACAAGTCCAGTGTTAACAGTGAGAGTGAGACCAAGCAGCTGAGTGGGGCTGTGTGCTGGTTTGTCCCCAGGCCTGTGCTGGTGTGTGCTCCCAGTAACATCGCCGTGGACCAGCTCACCGAGAAGATCCACCAGACTGGCCTGAAGGTGGTTCGTCTGTGCGCCAAGAGCCGTGAGGCCATTGACTCCCCAGTGTCCTTCCTGGCCCTGCACAACCAGATCAGGAACATGGACAGGTGAGGAAGGCACAAACCCCTCAGCCTGAGTGTTGGCCTGGACACAACTGGTGGATGTTGTGGGTGCAGCTCAGTTATTGCCTTGCTCTTTCTCTGCGTGTGTCACGATGAGTTCAAAGCTGCTTTCACTGCAATCCTGGAAATAATGGGGCCCTAAAGCAAAATTCCTGATTTTTTTTTTTATGTTTTGCAGCATGCCAGAGCTTCAGAAACTGCAGCAGCTTAAGGATGAAACTGGAGAACTCTCCTCTGCCGACGAGAAGCGTTACCGGGCGCTGAAGCGAACGGCGGAGCGGGAGCTGCTCATGGTGAGGGCCAGCAGCTGCTCTGCAGGTTGCTGGTGGCCATCAGAGGACCTCAGCCCCTGGGGGGGGGTCCTTGGGGTGGGTTTGGGTGCTCTCCCACGATGATCCCCGTTGTGCTGTGTCCCAGAACGCCGATGTGATCTGCTGCACCTGCGTGGGCGCCGGCGACCCCAGGCTGGCCAAGATGCAGTTCCGGTCCATCCTCATCGATGAGAGCACCCAGGCCACTGAGCCAGAGTGCATGGTGCCCGTGGTGCTGGGGGCAAAGCAGGTAAGCCCCTTGGGAGGGTGGCAGCACAGGGGGGATTAGAAACGCAGCAAGTAGCAGCAAATGGCACCATTCCAGTGTGGGCACACAGGGATGCAAAATCCTCCCCTTGTAGGGGTGACAGTGTGTTTGTGGATCCCCTGATGTCTGAGGGAAGGGGTGAAGAGATTGATATGGAGCAGTTCAGAGTGTGTCCTTGAAGGAAAGCAGTTTGGAGTGCACCCTTAAGGAGCACAGAGCCACCTGTAGCAGGTGGGACACCTGTAGAAAGTGGGATACCTTTAGCCAGTAGAATGATCCCATGTATGGCTGGTCAGTTCACTAACCAATAGTGTGAGGGCATGTTGGATACAAGAGTAGGTAAAAGGTGAAGCTGTAACTAAAAATAAAGTTCTAAGCTCTTTGTTCAAGCCTTCTGATGTTGCTGTGCCTGATCCTCTTCTGACTGCCATTAACTCACCCCTCTTTACCCCTCCATAATATAAACCTAAATGGCTTTATTTTGTGTTGGTCCTGTTAGTTTGCTGTTTCCAGGGCATAATCCTTGCCTGGGGCATGGTGGTGCTGTGGGAACCATCTGGAGGTTCAATAAGGTGTTCTTTCAAAATGATCAGCTGGAAAGCAAATTGTCACTGGGGGTTTTCTAAGCCTTGGGTGAGATCTGAAGCCTCTCACAAGGCAGACTGATCAGCTCCTAATATATGAGGCAGTGCTTTAAACTGACAGGGGATGGGTTTAGGCTGGATATTCAGGAGAAATTGTTGACTGGGAAGGCAGGTTGTGTGGCTGCCCCATCCCTGGGAGTGTCCAAGGCCAGGCTGGACCAACCTGGGACAGTGCAAGGTGTCTCTGCCCATGGCAGGAGTGGCACTGCATGGGCTTTAAGGTCGTTCCATCCTGTCATTCAGTGTTTTACAGTAGAACATCTCTGCTGTTTTACATCATAAATGTTGGCATGTCAACTTTATCTCCACCCTCCCCGCAGCTGATCCTCGTGGGTGACCACTGCCAGCTGGGCCCTGTGGTGATGTGCAAGAAGGCTGCCAAGGCTGGGCTGTCCCAGTCCCTCTTTGAGAGGCTGGTGGTGCTGGGCATCCGGCCCATCCGGCTGCAGGTGCAGTACCGCATGCACCCCGCCCTCAGCGCCTTCCCCTCCAACATCTTCTACGAGGGCTCCCTGCAGAACGGGGTCACTGCAGGTGAGCACACCCTGCCCCTCCAGGGCCACCTGGCCACTCCTCAGCTCAAAGAGAAGAGCAGCGAGGCTGGGGAAGGGGCTTGAGCTGAGCACAAGTCCTGTGGGGAGAGGCTGAGGGAGCTGGGGGGGGGTTAGTCTGGCTCAGGGGAGATCTCATCACTCTCTACAACTCCCTGAAGGGATTTTGTACCCAGGAGGGGCCTCTTCTCTCAGGCAACCAGCAATAGGACAAGAGGGCACAGCTCAAGCTCTGCCAGGGGAAGTCCAGGTTGAGCACACTCTGCCCCTCCAGGGCCACCTGGCCCACTCCTCAGCCTCAAAGAGAAGAGCAACCAGGCTGGGGAAGGGGCTTGAGCTGAGCACAAGTCCTGTGGGGAGAGGCTGAGGGAGCTGGGGTTGTTTAGTGTCTTGGTTTGAGCTGGCAAACTGCCAACCCTCCAAGACAGAGAGTCAGAGCCTCCCTCCCAACACCGAGGAAAGGGAGGAAAAGAAGGGGAAGGAAAAAAACTTAAGGCCACGTCTGTACTAACACTACATATATTTTACAGACAGAAAGAGACAACTAGAAGAAAGTACAAATACACACACAAGTTAAAAGCAACAAGGAACAATTCCTTACTTCTCAATACACACACGAATTTCACTATTTTAACCCCAAATTATCTTAGAAGACTCAGTCTCCAGAAAGCCAGACCCGAGCAGAGAGAGAAGAACCCACAACAAACATTGTACTTCCCAAAACAACTGCTGGGCCAGTGCTGGGCCTGGTCCTCCCCATCTCTCCTGGGACTGCACCA
The DNA here is from genome assembly GCA_035583235.1 of Hafferia zeledoni. Classification (NCBI taxonomy): domain Eukaryota; kingdom Metazoa; phylum Chordata; class Aves; order Passeriformes; family Thamnophilidae; genus Hafferia; species Hafferia zeledoni. The sequence continues at coordinate 1,424,406 of JAWWEV010000084.1, forward strand.
TGTGTGTATCCTCCAGGCAGGAATGCTGTGTGGTCACTGACTAAACCACTCCCACACTGATTCTACTTCCCTGGAAAAGGATGTTGTAATATGGTATGGAATAAAACACTACTGGCTAGGAGGAGTCAGCTGTTGGCTTAGCCCAGCTTAAATCAGCTGACAGCTCCAGGCCTAGTCTGGACTCCAAAAACTCAAATTTAGGCCCACCTAGGTGAACCACCTATGACATTTAGTCTGGCTCAGGGGAGATCTCATCACTCTCTACAACTCCCTGAAGGGATTTTGTACCCAGGAGGGGCCTCTTCTCTCAGGCAACCAGCAATAGGACAAGAGGGCACAGCTCAAGCTCTGCCAGGGAAAGTTCAGGTTGGGTATCAGAAAGAAATTCTTTACAGAGAGAATGGTCAGGCCAAATGGGTTGCCCAAAGAGGGGGTGGATTCTCCATCCCTGGAGGTGTTTCAGATGACACTGGATGTGGCACTGAGTGAGAATCCACCATGTCTTGATCCAACCCTACTGGGATCACCAGCCCATGGCACAGAGTGGTGATCCCAGTGGGGTTGGATCAAGGGTTGGACTTGATGATCTCAGATATCTCTTCCAACCCAACTGATTGTGATTCTTTCCATGAAAAGAATTAGTTTGAAGTGTTTCACTGGGAATATCCCAGTGGTTTCACTCGTTTCACTTGTGCCTCCTCAGCTGATCGTGTGAAGAAAGGCTTTGACTTCCAGTGGCCACAGCCTGACAAGCCAATGTTCTTCTATGTGACCCAAGGACAGGAGGAAATTGCCAGCTCAGGCACTTCTTACCTGAACAGGTAAAAATAAAACTCCCTCCCCAGTGCCACCTAAATCTGCCACATCATGTGGTGACACACGGCGAGTCAGGGCATTGATGCCCATGTCCTGCAGCAGTCCTGAGTTCATAGAACCTTGGTTGCAATTAGTGAGCAACTGAAATTGCTAATCAACAACTGAAGTTGCTTGTGGGCCTCTCTAACAAAACACTGAGCTGCGTTTTGGAGCTGGTTTGCCCTGGGCTCCCTTTGCAGCAAACCAGGAGAAAAAGGCACCGAGTGGGAGCAGTTCAGAGCCTGAGTGGGTTTGAATTGCTCTGTGGAGGAGTTTGTGTTCCTTCTCTGGTTGTATAAGGAGCATGGGATGATAAAGTGCCTGATAGGAACAAACTGACTGCAGTTCCAGCAGGAAATGCTGAGCAAGTTGTATTTTGAAGCCAGAATTCCAGTAAGTCCTGAAGCAGAGCCCTAAATCTTGGATTTTAGTGGTGGTGCAGAAGGGATGGGAATTTAATTTTCTTTCTTCTGTCCCTTTTTTCTGCACATTCCAATTTCTTTGTCAAAGAATGAGTTTAAAGAACTTTGTTCCTCTTGGTTGTTCATGTGCCTGGAAGGGAAACCAGACCCGAGTTCTGAAAAATAGATCCTGAGATATTTTTCATCTCAGTCTGTTTCCTGAGCACCATGTGCAAGACTGGAGGCAGCAGAGCAGGTTGTGCACAAACAAACAGCACAATAGTTGGCTGATTGACATGAGAAACATTCTATATTTAAAGCTTTAAGATAAAGCAGCTGAAGGCTCTGTTTGCAGGGCAGGGTGGAATGGTTTTGGTTACCAAAGTACACGTGTACATTTAACTCCACCAAAAGTTCCACTGTGAGTTTTGCTGCTCCAGAAAGTCCAGTTGTGCAATTCTGAGAAGGTGGAGGTGCACCTGAGGAGAAATTTGTCTCATTCTGAGGCCTCTGAGGTGTTGCTTTTGGCTCCTGTTCCTCTGGGTGAGCTCCCTGTGTGGCCTGAGGCAAGAGGTGACAGTGGTGACTGTTCCTGCAGAGCTTGAGCAGTGCAAAACTGATCTTTTTCTTCAAGTGGCCTCACTTCAGCATTCCTGCTCAAGGTTTTTAGACCCATTAAGCTGCAAAAAATGAGGCTTTCATCCTCCTTGGCTAACCCAATGTCTCCCTGCAGGACTGAAGCTGCCAATGTGGAGAAGATCACCACGAAGCTGCTGAAAGCTGGTGCCAAACCAGACCAGATTGGCATCATCACTCCCTACGAAGGGCAACGCTCCTACCTGGTGCAGTACATGCAGTTCAGTGGCTCCCTGCACACAAAGCTCTACCAGGTACAGAGGAAAGCACAGAGAAGCCAGAGATTGTCATTTTGGAACTATTTGGTTTGGAATTTTTCAGTTGGTTGTGGTTAAAAAGCAGGGAGAGGAGTTGGGGAGGTTTCAGGTGCCAGTGTGTGCCAGGGGGGCAGCTGAACAGGTAAAGGAAAGGAGGGAGGTCTGTGTTGAAAGGAGGGCCCTGAGGCACAGCAGGGAGAGGTCCCTGGGGCTCCAGCCTTGGAAAAGAGACACACAGGAAGCCAAGCTCCATAAATCCTGGTGGTCATGTTATTTATTTGCTTGGGAACATGCCCTCCCATCAGTGGGACTCCTCTGGCAAGCAGCAAAATTAGTTGCTACAAACAAGACAATTATATGTTTAATACAGTCTTGTTTTGCAACGTTGAGAACTCTCTCTGTGTTTTCACTGAAGGGAAACTTGGTGAAGATCCTTTCCCTTGTGCCAGGATTGAGCTGTGTCTGTGATTCAGGTTTCCCAGGGCTGGGAGCAGCACTGCTGGTTTGGACCTCTCTTCCCATGCAGTTTAGGAAGAGTCAGAATTCCTTCTGGCAACATCCCAGCAAAGGGCTGATCTCCAGTTTAGGGGGAATAGGAGAGCCATAAAGCAGGGAACATGAAAGCAGTTTCTCCTAAACTGACCCTCTCTGTTTTCCTCCAGGGAAACTATTGAGTGACCAGTGGAATGACCAAATCATTCCTCCTCCCAAAAACAACATTTTTGTGAAGTGCTGGGAGGGTTCAGTGCATGGTCTGGTAATGCCTCTTGGTACCAGAACTGTTTTGCTCCGTGCTTGACGTGTTTTCCTCTGCTGCAGGAAGTGGAAATTGCCAGTGTGGACGCCTTCCAGGGCAGGGAGAAGGACTTCATCATCCTCTCCTGTGTCAGGGCCAACGAGCACCAGGGCATTGGCTTCCTGAATGACCCCAGGAGGCTCAACGTGGCCCTCACCAGAGCCAGGTAAAGGGACCTGCAGGGAGAGAGGCTTTGGGCAAGGCGTGGAGGGACAGGACACAGGGAATGGCAGGGTTAGGTGGATATTGGGCAGGAATTCCTGGCTGGGAGGGTGGGCAGGCCCTGGCACAGGTGCCCAGAGAAGCTGTGGCTGCCCCAGCCCTGGGAGTGTCCCAGGCCAGGCTGGAGCAACCTGGGACAATGGGAGGTGTCCCTGCCCATGGCAGGGGGTGGGACTGGATGAGCTTTGAGGTCCTTCCAACCCAAACCAGTCTGGGATTCTCTGATTCCATGAACATGGTGACAGGATGGTGTGAAGATGTGACCAACCTTCCAGTGCCTAAAGGGGCTCCGGGAGGGATGGAGGGACAGGAAACAGGGAATGGCTTCAAAATGACAGAGGGCAGGGTTAAATGGGACATTGGGAAGGAATCCCTGGCTGGGAGGGTTACGAGGGGCTGGAAAGGAATCCCAGAGCAGCTGTGGCTGCTCCATCTCTGGAAGTGTCCAAGGCCAGGTTGGATATCCCAACCTGGGCTGGTGGAAGGTGTCCCAGCCCATGGCAGGGGTGGCACTGGGTGATCCTTCAGGTCCTTTCCAGCCCAAACCAGTCTGTGCCATCTTTATCTGATCCCAGCCAGTGTTCCCATGTGGCATCAGCAGTTTTCAGAAGTCACTGTCACTCCCCTCTGTTTCCAGGGCAGATCTTCTCTTTATCTGCCTCTTCATCCCTTCCCACAACCATTTGTTGACTGTTTGGCTTCTGGTGGATATGATGCCAAGAAAGGTGATGTGGAATACAGAGTTGAAGTTGGTTTGGCTTCCTTGGTGTCTGGAAGCTTTGAAACCAGCAGAATGTGGCTGGTGGAACACACTGAGCAGTTGGGCAAGCCTGAAAAAAGGAGGAAGTTTGTGATTATTGAGCAACTGGCTGCAGCAATCTCCTTCCAGGTGTTCTGTGACACTGTGGAAAACACCTGCTGTAAACAAAGCACTTGCTCCTCCTGCTCTTGGGCACTTCACTTTGGTGCCAGAGGTGGATTTGGAGGCTGTGCTGACATCATCAGTACCTCATGTGGGTTTATTTGTTTTTAAACAGAGTTCATTAGAGTTTCTCTGCTTTTGCACAGGTATGGAGTGATCATTGTTGGGAACCCCAAAGCCCTGTCCAAGCAGCCACTCTGGAACCACCTGCTGAACTACTACAAGGAGCAGAAGGTGCTGGTGGAGGGACCTCTGAACAACCTCCGGGAGAGCCTCATGCAGTTCAGCAAACCTCGCAAGCTGGTCAACACCATCAACCCCGTGAGTGCCTGGGGGGCTGATGGGGCGGTGCTCGGTGAGGAATGGCTGGAATGAGCAGTCCCAGCACAGCCCTGGAGCTCCTCCCTGTGGCCTCTTGGTGCAGCGGGACTCAGGGAAGCAGCTTCTTGAGTCTTCTGGGGGCTGTTTGGGGCTCCTTGTGGCCTTCTGGTGCATCAGGACCCAGGGAAGCAGCTCCTTGAGTCTTCTGGGGGCTTTTTAAGTGCCAGATTTTCTGAGGGGTGAGTTCTGAGGTGAATGGAACACAAAGGAGCTGCTCTGTGTGGAGAGGACAAGCTCATGAGGCACAGGAACTCAGAGTGTTGCACTCAAGCCTCAAGCTGCAAGTTTTATACTTGGCTTGTTTAACATAAAATAAGTAGTTCCTGGGGGGAAGCTTGTCAGGCATCACAGGACAGTGGTGTGAACCGAGCAAGGGAAAAACTGTCCCCAGAGCCTGAAAACAGACTGAAAACTCCTCAGATTCGAAAAATTTGTAAAGCAAAATCTTACTCCTCGTGGTCAGGCTGGAGCTGAAATATTAACCAGAGGTTTCCTGTGTGTTGGAAGGGATTCATTTCCCCAGCCCTTGGAAACTCTGCATGTCTGGGGGGTTTCTGCTGGATTTTCACTGCAGTGCAGAGTGCCCAAGGCCAAGGCTGTGTCTCACTGCCCTGCTCCTTGCAGGGTGCCCGTTTCATGACCACTGCCATGTATGATGCCCGGGAGGCCATTATCCCTGGATCTGTCTACGACAGGAGCAGCCAAGGTAAAGCAAATCACCACCATTAGCACCTTCAGAGATTGTTGGGGTTTTTTGGGGTTTTTTTTCCGCCCTTACTGGTCCTTGGGGTGTGGTGTCTCACACACTTCAAACCTGTAAATGTTAGAAGAGCCACTACAGAAAAAACATGGAATTTAAGGACTTGAAATGCTCATGGTCTGCCTGGATTTTGCTCTCTGTGTATAGCAATGCCTGCCCTCAGCTTGATGGCTGCAGGGAAAAGTGAGGGGAAAGGGAGTGTGTGAAGCACTTCAGGAAGCTCAGATGGGTCTGTAAAAGGACTATCTGGAGGAATGAACATGTGCTAGATGAGCTTATGGAATTTCCAAGTGTGGCACAAACGGTGAACCAGAAATTCTGGTGGTCCTTGGCAGTGCTTGGCCTGTCCTTCCCATCTGTGGCTCATCCTCCTCCCATCCCACTCAAAAGCAGGACCATGGGTTGATGCTCCAACCCTCAGGATGCCTGAAATCACCGTGGCTTTCCCTCCTTGCTCCCCAGGACGCCCCTCCAACATGTACTTCCAGACCCATGACCAGATTGGGATGATCAGTGCTGGCCCCAGCCACGTCACCGCCATGAACATTCCCATCCCCTTCAACCTGGTGATGCCCCCGATGCCACCGCCGGGGTACTTCGGCCAGGCCAACGGCCCCGCTGCAGGTACGGGGGGCACGGGGGGCACAGCCCACCCTGCAGGGGTCAGCAGGGCTTCGTGGGGACCTGTTTGTTGGCACGAGCAAAGCTCCTCACTGTTGGTTGGCATCACCCCTTCTCCAGGGCGTGGGGCTCCCAAAGGGAAGACGGGTCGCGGTGGGCGCCAGAAGAACCGTTTTGGCATTCCTGGCACGAGTCAGTCCAACCTTCCCAACAGCCAGGCCAGCCAAGATGTGGTGTCCCAGCCCTTCTCCCAGGGGCCACTGACTCAGGGCTATATCTCCATGAGTCAGCCTTCACAGATGAGTCAGCCTGGGCTCTCCCAACCAGAATTATCACAGGTAAGCAGCTCTGGGAGGGTGGGCTGGTCCTTCCCTGGCATTTGTGGGGCTGGTCTGTGGGCAGGAAGGGGTGGGCTGGTCCTTTCCTGGGATTTGTGGGGCTGGTCTGTGGGCAGGAAGGGGTGGGCTGGTCCTTCCCTGGGGTTTGTGGGGCTGGTCCTTCCCTGGGGTTTGTGGGACTGGTCCTTCCCTGGGGTTTGTGGGGCTGGTCTGTGAGCAGGAGGAGGGAAATGAAGCTGAGACCACTTTCAGTGGCTGAGCTGCAGCATTTCTGCACTGTTGGACTCTCAAAGTGCATTGGGGCATAAAAGTGTAGAGAGCTCAGCTGGAGCCTCAGCTCCGAGCTCCCAAACCCTCTTTATTTATGGAAATTCTGCACCAAAAAGAGCAGATTTCTAAGAACAAACCAGCCCTCTCCCACTTCATCATTAACCCTGCTGTTCTGCTTTGTCAGGGAGCACGTGGTGATGACTTGGAGGTTTACAGAGCCTTTCCCTTTCAGGACAGTTACCTTGGTGATGAGTTTAAATCCCAGATTGACGTGGCACTGTCACAGGACTCAACTTACCAGGGAGAACGAGCATATCAACATGGTGGAGTGACGGGACTGTCACAGTATTAGAGTGTAAGAACCTCCCGAAGGGGTCCCTGCCCTGCTGCTGCCCCTCCCTGCAGCCCCCGGGCCCTGCTGGGGGGTGACAGGGCTGTCCCTAACACGACTCTTCTCTCATGTCCCCTCTTGCAGGTTGAGGAAGAAGAGCTAAGCTTGTGTGGAGCTTAGTTCATCAGCATTTTATTCTGGGTAATAAAAAAAATAAAATAAAATGGATACCTGTTTTCCACTGCTAAAACTGAAGCACCACTGTGTGAGAGCAACAGGAGAAAGAAACCAACCAACGGAGAGGAGAGAAAGAGAGAAAGGAGCGCGCGAGAGAGCCACTGCTATAGCTCACTGAGACAAGGAGACTGACCGGAGAGGAGGAGAGAGAGCCCCGAGGGACCTGCTGGCGCCTCCCTGCGACGGCCTCAGCCCATCCGGAGTGCTCAGCCGAGTCCCTGCCCCCCCAGCCAGCCCCCCAGCTCGCGGGAAGGGCCTGCTGCAGGTTCACTTCATTCCAGCCTTCTCTGTGCGAGCGGGGCGTGACTTTTCAGAGCGGGCGGGGAGAGGAAAACCCTCATCTCAGAGTTGTTCTCCTTTCTAAGGGGTACTGTGTTTTAGCAGGGAACTGTTGACGTTGTAGAAGCAGAGTATCTGAGGGGAGAAAGAGAGAGGGAGACAAAGGGAGAGTCCCTTGGTGACAGCGAGCCAAGCAGAAATGCAGCAGCTGATGCTCAACTCTGAGATGCAGGTTTTGTTGTCCAGCACTGGCTCTGAAATCTCAGTGTCATCGTGTCGCCCACATTCTGTTCTGAACGGGTCTGTCGTGGCGAGGTGGTTTTTTTAAAGAGATCCTTTCAAAGGAGCACTGAGTTTTTAAGAAGTTTGAATTCTTAGTGGTGGACCTGGGAGATCCTTGTTCTGAGAAGCTTATTAAAACAAACAAACAAACAAAAACCAACCAACCAAAAATGTTTCAAACAAAAACTAAATTAGAACACCAACCTCGAGAACTTCTGAGTGTGATTTAAAGTTGCAGCAATCAGCCTCTTCTTCCTACACGGGATAGCAGTTACGAGTGAGAGGAGCCTGCGCGCTCGGGCACAGCAGGAGGGTTTCAAAGTGTTTTCTGTCTGCTTTAATTGGCTACTGTCTGGACTCTACTCTGTGAAAAACAAGCCTTTCTGTCAGATGAACTTTGCGCTTGAAAGGGGATGGGTTCCTGTGCCCTTCGGCCCCGCAGGGGACATGCAAACAGACCTGCTTTACTCCACAGATCTGGGGAAGGAGTAGTGGAAACTGGGGATTATTTTGGGTGGGAAGGAAAGACTCTGTGACGAGTGGACAAAGCAGGCAGGTGGTGGAAGGTGGCCTCTGAGAGCTGGGTTTAATTAGCGATAATGGGTCAGGCTTTGGTGTGGCTTCTTCGGTGATTAACGCAGAGAGTGGAGAGACTGAGGTGTCGGGAGAGCCAAAACTCCCGGAGCAGCTTTGTCAGGGAGTGGGCACGGCCGTGCCACCCATGCTGGCTGGAAGTCAGGCCTGAAAACAGCACATAAGAGAAGCCATCCAATTTCTAAGTTGTACCCATGTCTTAAACGAGTCATATGGGAACACTGGGAGCGTTTTATTTCTGTCTAAACCTTTTTAGCAACAGCGCAGAGAAGTGACAGTTCCTACAGAGTGACCCATTTTTACCAGATCCCTGAATTAGACTGACCTCTACCTCCCAATTGGCCAGGAACAGCAGAGAGTGATCCACTAACCTGGGTGTTTTTGAAGGTGGAGTTGTTAGCTTTACACTCTAAGGGCTCCAAGTGTTTCTAGTCTTTTTTTGGGGGGGAACTCAAAATACCTCTCCTATGAATGTACTTCGACACGTTTTGTACCTGGGGGAAGCCCTTCCATCCCTGTCCTTCCTGTAGAGTGTTGACCTGCTTTTCATGCCCTGTTCTTTGCTGTAGTTGCCCCCGGGTGTCTCTCCCCCGGTGCAGACCTGGTGTGAACACCCCCAGCCCCCGAGGAACGTGCACACACAACCCCACGACTCGTGGCCACCCTTTTTTCCTTTGGAGTCCGAGAACTGCAAAAAAACCCCAACCCAAACCCCACAACCAACCAACCAACCAACCCACCCATTCTTTTCTCATCAACAGCCTCCAGAGTTTAGACTTGTAAAAACGTGCAAGAATGGAGCCACAGGCCACCTTCCTTCCTTGTGAGATGGACTGTTTTATTTATTACCATTTGCCGAAGGGCTGTTTTAATTTTTCCCTTCCTTAGGCTGCATTAGTGGCATAGACTTGGCCCCCCTAGTTTGAGCTGGACCCCCCTGTGCAACGCTCCCCCTGAGTAATGTACCCCCTCCTCTCCCCTCCCCCTTTATTTCACTTGCTGGGAATGCTTGGCCTCTGCTTTGTGCTGGTTTTTTCCTTTTTGTAGCAGTTTCCCAATCCAGACATCAGTGCTAGCACGGTGTTAAAAACTCTGTTTCGATTCTTTGTTTTGTTGTTTTTTTTGTTTTCTTTTTGGTCTCAGTTTGTTGTTTTAAAACCTGTTTTGTCATCGATGAAATACGAAATAAACAGCTCTTGCATTCAAGGTGGCCCTTAAGTTTCAATGAGGAAAAAAAACCATTCAACGTTCATTAAAGCTCAGTCTGATTGTATAAACTTCAAGTTTATTATTACTTTTCTTTTTTTAAACACAAGACTAGTACAAAAGTGGGGGGTGAGCAACAAAGTGGGAAACCCATTCAATGCCCCAACCCTCAGCCCTGGCAGGGGGGGAACCCCTGGAAGTGCCCAGTCCAGCCTGGAAGCTGCCCTTGAACTTCAGGAAACATGAAATGGCTTCTACCTGTGCCACAGGTGTGCCAAGCTGCCCCTGGCACTCCCTGCTGGGCTTGGGTTCTGCAGGAACAGCTTCCACCTTCGGGCTGGGCCTTGGCACCACCACCCTGTGCACAAACCCGGTGTGGCCCCTCCAGCGTGGCCCTGGGGGCAGGAGGGGACATTGGCCCTTCCTGGGGTTGGAGAACCAGCTGAGGAGTCACCTCATGGCCACCAGCACAGGTGCAAAACAACTCATCCTTGAAGGTTTTCTTACTGTTGGTCTTAAATCTGAACTTAAAACCTTGAAGTCCCTGGTTAAGCCCCAGTCTAAGCCCTTGGAACACTGAAGTGGTTGGAAGGGTTTGAGCTGGAGCAGAGCAGGAGCCCTGGAGCTCCCAAGAAACACCTGGAGGGGGAAAAGAGCAGGAAACCACAACCAAAACACTCGAGCTGCTCCAATCTGGGTCTTCAGCTACACATTTTCGGGGTGGTGGTGAGGAAAAACACCGTCACAGGGTGGTTAAACCCTCAGTGCTTCCCCCTGGGGGTAAAACTTCATCAGACCTCGAAGGTGACACAACATCAGGTACAAAACCAGCCGAGCAGATCGAGCTGTGCCTCGGGGCAGGGGCACAGCTCAAAACCAGAGAAAAATCAAGGCTAACTCAGATTCCTCTTCTTTTCCTCAAAAGAAACCCCAAGTGGTGCCAGGGAAGTCCCACCCAGGACTCTGCACACACAGGAACAGGAGCTGGGCCCGGGTTTCCACCTGGAGCTGCTGGAAAACTGAGCCCACGGGCTGGAACGGGGAGGAAAAGTGGGCACCGAGGGCAGCGGGTGCCAGTTTGGGAGAGCAGCAAATAAACCAAAATAACCCTGAAAGGCACAAGGGCCTGAGGGCTCTGCCCGTGCCTGATGCTCGGCTGCCACCTGGGTCCTGCTGAGGGACACGCGGGGACACACAGAGGGACAGGGACACAGAGGGACACAGAGGGACACAGAGGGACAGGGACACAGAGGGACACAGAGGGACAGGGGGACACAGAGGGACACAGAGGGACAGGGACACACAGGGACAGAGGGACACAGAGGGACAGGGGGACACACAGGGACACACGGGGACACAGAGGGACGCACGGGGACACAGAGGGACAGAGGGACACACAGGGACACACAGGGGGACAGAGGGACAGGGGCACAGAGGGACACAAAGGGACACACAGAGGGACACAAAAGGACAGGGGGACACAGAGGGACAGAGGCCACCCCGGGCTCATCGATTTGCAAATGAGGTGAATGACTCGCAGCACTTGGAGAGGGGGGAAGATGCCCCCCCAGCCCCCCCCACCCCACAGCCACCCCCTCACCCAGCACCCCCTCCCTGCAGGAACCTGCAGGGCATTTCTGGGGCAAAATCTCCCTGCTTTGGGCAACCACCACCCCTGGGCCACGGACCTTCTGCCCCCCAGGCCCCCATCACCAGTCCCACCCTAAAACCAGCTCAGGCAGAGAGGAAACCACAACTCCCCCCAGGGAAGGGCTTTGGTCCCTCAGGGGTTGTGTCCCCCTGTTCCTGCAGCAGCCCCACAGTGTGCCCTTGTCCCCTCACAGCCACGTCCCCAGCACCACCTCACCCCCAAAAGTCACCCCTGCACCCAGAAAGCTGCAAAGCCAAGAACCCAAAGCACCAACAGCTCAGGGAGGGGTCTGGGATTCCCAGCCTGGTGCCACCACCCCCTGGGCACACCAAAGGAGGGGACAACCAGCACCAGCCTCGATCATAACCCCCCCTCAACCTCCCCCCGAGAGTCCTAAATCCCCCCTCCAGCCACTCCACACCCCCTGAGGGCAGCACGGGGGGCATTTCCCCCTCCGTGGGCTCCTCTACCTGCAGCCACACTCGTCCACCACCATGTCCTGGTAGTGGCGCAGCACGACATTGTCGCTGTTGTCGTAGTAGAGGATGGAGATGGGCGACAGCCTGACGGGCACGCAGCAGGGCTGGGGGGTGCCCCGAGGGTCCTGCGAGTGCACCATGGTCTGCAGCACGGCGTGGTTGGTGCTGTTGAGCTCTGCTGCCAGCGGGAAGGGGCACTCCCCGCCGCAATAGTTGGCCAGGTAGCCCTGGGGGGCGATGATCCACTTCTCCCACCCCACGTCGCTGAAGCTGATGAAGAGTCGCCGAGGCTTGCACAGGTTGCTGGGCATCACCTGCGGGTGCCCAGAGCTCCTCCTGCTCCTCCTGGGTGCCTGGCACTGCCCAGCCAGGCTCACCACCAGCAGGGAGGTGTCCAGGAAGGAGGAGATGCCGGAGCAGCCGCCCCGCGTGGCCCCGGAGATCTCCAGGAGCCACCCCAGGATGGTCCCGCTGCTCCTCCGACCCTTCTTGGCCGCCGCGCTCACGTCCAACAGCAGCGACTTGTGCAGCTGAGCCAAGGACTGGCCCAGCAGCAGCTCCTGCCCGGCCTGGGGGGGCCCCTGCAGGGACCCCCGGGCGCTCTGGTAGAGCCTCAGCTCGAACACCTCGCCCTGGCTGGAGGGTTGGTAGGAGTTGTGGTGGAATTTGAGCTCCAGTTGGGCCATGGTCAGGCGCTCACCCTGGTCCAGCACGGAGAGGTTGAAGAGGAGGAGCTTCCTCAGGCACAGCCAGCCCTGGGGCTGCTCCTTGGGAAGGAAAGGGCCTGACAAAGAAGGAGAAATACACGTGGGGGTGGTTGGACCTTTGGCTGAGCAGGGGGGGCCTCCCTGGGCTCCACTGGAGCTCCACAGCAAGAGGAAGAGTTGGGGGCAGATGATGAAGCTGCAGGGAGAGCCTTCAGCCCCATGGCACGGCCATCAGCCCCATGGTATGACCATCAGCCCCATGGCACAGCCATCAGCCCCATGGCACGGCCTTCAGCCCCATGGTATGACCATCAGCCCCATGGTATGACCATCAGCCCCATGGCACGGCCTTCAGCCCCATGGCACGGCCTTCAGCCCCATGGCACGGCCATCAGCCCCATGGCACGGCCTTCAGCCCCATGGCACACCCATCAGCCCCATGGCACGGCCCTCAGCCCCATGGTATGACCATCAGCCCCCTGGCACGGCCATCAGCCCCATGGCACGGCCCTCAGCCCCCTGGCACACCCATCAGCCCCATGGCATGACCATCAGGTAGGTGTGGAGGACCAGGCTGGGCTTGGCCTGAGGGCACTGAGACGCCACAGCCATTCCAGCATCTCCTCTGGGTGCTGCTCCTCACCTTGGGGTGTTGTTTTACCCCCCTCGGGCCAAGGAGGGGTTTGGGAGGGAGGGAAAAGGAGAGCAAAGAGCAGCAAATCTGGGGAGGTTCATCCAGCCCTTGGAGAGCTGGAGCCACAGGAGAAAAGGAGCTCCTGGAGACCTTGAGGGCACCGACCAAAGTGAGAAGGGCCCGGAGAGGCTGAACAGCCAGAGGGGCTGCAGGGCAGGGGGACAGCGAGGAGAGGGGGGGACAGAGCCAAAGGGGGGACAGGACAGAGCCCAAGGGGGGACAGGACACAGCCCAAGGGGGGACACGACACAGCCCAAGGGCCGAGTGACCCATCCCTGTCCCAGCCTGTCCCCTGCTCCGGGAATGGGTCATCTCCACCACCCTGAGCCCACCAGGCAAACTCAGGCACTGGGACCCACCAGCACCTTTGGGTGGCCTTGGGGGGCTCCAGGACAGAGCCTGGCACTGCCACAACCCCCTCACCCACCGCCACCTCCACGGGCTCCTTCCTAAACTGCAAATAAATCACCACCTCCAGCATCCAGAGGGACCAGTTTCCCAGCAGGGATTTCTCCTGGAGACCAACTCTGGGCACTGCTCTGCCCTCCCCGAGCAGGAGACAGGAGGGGAAGGAATGGGGCAAAGCCCCTCCAGCCCAGAGACCGAGGGGCATCCAAAACTCGCCCCGGGGGCACCCAAAACTCGCCCGGGGTGTGTCTGTACCTTGGTCAGAGAAGACACGGATGATGTTCCCGGGCACATTGAACTCCTCCACCCTACAGTTGTCCACGGGCTCTTTGTCTGCCGAGAGCAGCTTCTTCCTCTCCTGGAAGATCCTCCAGAGCACGGGGGGCACCGGCTTGGGGGATTTGGGGCTGGGTCTGGTGCTCAGCCCCAGAGACCTCAGCAAGGAGCTCTCCTGGAAACTCAGCTGCGAGCCCAGGCTGGAGCTCAGCAGAGCCCACACCACGCCGGGGAGAAGCCACATTGCTCTGCTCTTCTGCTCCAGACAAAGAGACCCGAGGGGAGGCCACGGGGGTGTCGGGGCCCTGATTGAAGCCTTTGATGTGGTAGTGCTCAATTAGCACCGAGGGATTCCCGCGATTGGGCAGAAGGGGGGAGGCCCCTCCAGGCTCCGCAGGACCCGTTAACCCTTTGGTGCTGCGGGGCAGGAGGTCCCAAAGCCTCTCCCACATCTCCACACCGTGGAGAACCAACAGCAGCGGCCGTGGGGGCAGAGAAGGGGCTGCTCTTCCCACCCCAAACACCCCTGGGGGCAGCGAAGGGGCTGCTCTTCCCACCCCAAACACCCCTGGGGGCAGCGAAGGGGCTGCTCTTCCCACCCCAAGTCCCACGTGCTGCAGAATTCCCACCTCGATCCAGACCACCCTCCGAGCTGAGTCTCCTCCTCTTCCTCCCCCCTCCTAATCAGGTTTTTTAAAAACTCAGTCCCAGCACCCGCCACTTCCCTCAATTAACGCCATCAAGTCCCATCAGACCATCAACTGCTGCTCCTCAAAGGGTCACCCCAAAGGCCACCAGTGCCCACCCAGCACCCACCAGTGCCCATCCAGCACCCACCCAGCCATGCAGAGGGGTCCTTGTGCCCCCCTGGTGACCCCCCCAGTGCCCTCCTGGCCCTCAGAGCTGCCACCAGCACCCCCCATGCCACCCCCTACCAAAAAACTGCCCGAGGAGTCACCAGCTCAGAGCCAACACCATCAAGCTGAGTTTATGCCCCCCAGGTGGTGCCCAGGGACTCTCATCCCCCAGCTCTGGCACTGCTGCTGCCCCAGTTCCCTTCATGCCCTGCAAAGCCAAGGAATTCCAGCCCTGAGAGGGCACCCCTGGCACCTGCTGGGTGGGTGAGGTGGTGGTGGGTTCTGCCACAGCCTGGGGCCCTTCCCACCAGCCCCACACGAGAGACCAACCACGGAACCCCCACCTAAGAAGGGCCTGCCCTCTGGGAAGGATGCCCTGACCCCACCTCTGTGCCCACAGCGGGCAGGGAGGGCACGGCAGCTGCAGGTCCAGGCCCTGGGGCACCACAGCAAGGGCACAGCTGGGGCTGAGCAACTCAAACCCCCAGGGCAGGGACCCCCAGACCAACCTGGAGACCCCCAAGGTTGGAGCTGTCCAGAAATGCCACCCAGGGAGCAGGAACTCTTCATTCTTCACTTGGGCATGAGCTGGGCAAGGGTCCAGGGACCCCCACAGGGGTTGGCACTGGGGTGGGAGCAACTCTACGACCTACACAGGGTTTTTAAAGCAGATGAAACCTCCTGGCACTCGGCTGGTGGCACAGGAGGGGGGAAAACCCTCCGGAGATGGTTGTCCAGGCAGAGCTGCCCGTGGGCATTGTGTGTGCCCCACCCAGGTGGGCAGCACTGTGCCAGGGACCCCTCCTGAGGAGGAGGGCTCTGAGCTGCCCTTCAGCCCCTGCCCAGGCCCTGCCTGGCAGCTGGAGCACAGCTGGCACAGCTGGCACAGCTGGCTTTGGGCTGCCCTTGCCAGGGAAGGAGAAGGGGTTTCCATGCCCAGTTTGGTGTGGACTCTTCAGGAGGTGCCCAGGAGGTGCCAAGGGAGGGTCCAACAGCAGAGTCAGGGGATCACCACAGGAGTGGGCACTGCCAAGGGGTGGAGCCACAGCAGGAACACCAGGGCACCTCCAGCCAGCTCCAAATCCCACCTGAGGCAGCAAAACCCACCAGGGTGCCAGCTGGAGTGTGCCCAGAGAGCCCCCAGCCCCAGGTGGGCACAGCCTGATCCTGCCAGTGGCACCTCTGCCCCAGACAGGGCAGGGAAGGGGCATCGGGGGGCAAGTTCTCCTCGTGCCTTTCCTTTGCTGGCTCTGAGTGCAGGGTCCTGGGCAGTGCCAGGTGCTGGGCAGTGCCAGGTGCTGGGCAGTCCCAGGTCCTGGGCAGTGCCAGGTGCTGGGCAGTGCCAGGTGCTGGGCAGTACCAGGTGCTGGTCAGTCCCAGGTGCTGGGCAGTGCCAGGTGCTGGGCAGTCCCAGGTGCTGGGCAGTGCCAGGTGCTGGGCAGTGCCAGCTGCCCCTGGCATGGCCACGCTGCCCTCACAACCTCTTGTCCTTCACCAGCCCGTTCTTGAGGTGCAGCCTGTGGAGAGCAGAGCACACCCTGAGCCTGGCACCAGCTGTGCCCCCTGTGCCCCCAGCCCAGCTGTGCCCCCAGCCCCGCTGTGCCACCCCAGCTGTGCCCCCTCACTGGCCCAGCAGGATTGTCCCCTTTTGTCCCCCCCCTGCCCACAGGAAGGGGCAGCCCCAGACCCGGTGCCAGTGCCACAGGGCAGGGCTAGGGGGGCATTTCTGGGGTGGGCACAGGTGGGCAATGCCCAGGCCTGGAAATAAAGGCCCTCCTGGCACCTGCAGCAATGGTTTATGCCCATCTCCCACCCCCCTGTGCCAGCAGCTGCAGTGCCCAGGAGGTCCCCAGTACCCCTTGCCCTCATCCAGTGCCCTGTGTGTGTTTGCCACCCCTGGAAGTGTCCAAGGGTGGCACTTGGAGCAACCTGAGATGGCAGGAGGTGCCCCTGCCATGGCATGGGTGGCACTGGATGGGCTTTAAGTTCCTCCCAACCCAACCCAAGCCATGCCATGGCTGTGTGTGTGCCCCCCATGCCCACCTACCCTTCCTTCAGAGCCTGGGGCAGTTGATGCCCACCCTCCTTCTTGGTGCCCTTGGTGCCCTCCACGTCGTACTCTCGGACATCGTTGACCTCCTGCACCTGCCCCAGCAGGACCTTGGCCACGAAGAGCACGATGTACTGTGGGCACAGACACACTCAGGCCCTGGTGCCGCCCCCCTGGCACAGCCTGGGCATGGGGACACAGCCCTGGGAGTGGCTCAGAATTCCTGCCAGTCCCTGGTGTCATCCCTGCCGTGGTGCCTCCACTCACTCTGTGCCCACACTCTGGTGGCATCCAGAACATTCCCCACCCATCCAACCCCAGGCTGTGCCAACCCCCTCCCCTTGGAGCCCCCAGGCCCTGCCTTGGTGCCCTCCCTCCTGCAGCCCCTGGAGCACCAGGGAGATGCCAGAGGTGCCCACACTCACCAGGAACCAGTAGATGTTCATCAGGGTGAGGATGAGGAGCAGAGCATTGAAGAAGAAGTAGAAGGGGATGTCGGGCACCAGCTGGAGGCTGGAGTGGCAGGTGGCATAGAGGACCTTCAGGGGGAACCAGTAGAGGCGGAACCAGAACCTGCCAGGGCACAGCAGGGGTGGCATTAGTGCCCCCAGGGGAGAAGAGACCAGCAGAGCTTCTGCTCCAAAAATCCCTGCCCTGGGCACCTGGCCTGGCATCAGCCTGGCTCCAGGCACACCCTGGGGAAGGGGGAACAATCCCTGCCCTGGGCACCTGGCCTGGCATCAGCCTGGCTCCAGGCACACCCTGGGGAAGGGGGAACAATCCCTGCCCTGGGCATCTGGCCTGGCATCAGCCTGGCTCCAGGCAGGGCTCCAGGCAGGGCTCCACCTCCCCCTGGCATAGGGGGAACACCATTAGGGTCCACACTGCCCATTGTGCCAACAGGAGGGGAGAACACCTGGAAGCTTCTCCCAGTCCTGGGCACCCCCAGGTGATGCCCACAAACCTCCTGCCAGTCTGAGCCTCCCATTGCTGCCCACGGAGAGGGAGAAGGACAAGAAGGCCAGAAGGGCAAGGGGTGACTCCTGGCCCTCCTGCACTTGGTCCTTGTTGTCCCCAGAGGGACAGCAGGGCTGGAATGTGGGGCAGCTCCACCTTCCTCCTCCTCCTCCTCCTGGTGAAGAGTGGGAGGATCAAACAGCTCCTCCTCCTCTTGGTGAAGGGTGGGAGGATGGAGACAGGTCCTCCTCCTCCTCCTCCTCCTCCTCCTCCTCCTCCTCCTCCTCCCCCTCCCCGGGGGACATTTGTCACATCTTCACAGCCACTTCGGTGGTGACAGAGGGCAGAGGGACATTCCAAACCCACAGAGGGACTCCAGAGACATTCCAAGCCCAGCATGGGGCCAACTCTGTGGGAACCTCTCCCCAAACCTTGTTTGAAAGGATTTGTTCCCACCACACAAATCCCAGGAGGGTGGGAGGGGGTGGGATTCAGCAGGGCTGGGCAGGAGGGGTGGGGTGGGTGAGGTTGGGTTGGGTTTTGTTGGATTGGGTTGGTCTGGGTTGGGTTGGGGTGAGTTGGGTTGGGTTGGGCTGGGTTGGGGTGGGGTGGGGTGGGGTTGGGTTGGGTTGGGTTGGGTTGGTCTGGGTTGGGGTGGGCTGGGCTGGGCTGGGCTGGGCTGGT
>JAWWEV010000084.1:1563253-1582055 GCA_035583235.1 Hafferia zeledoni
ACCTCCTTGGCACCCTGCCAGAATCCCAGCTCTGGGAAAAGGACTCCCAGGGGTGGGAGTGGGGGTCCTGGTCTCGTTTGGACTTGGCTGGAGAAACCCCCAGACACCCCCTCCCAGCATCGCCCTCTGCTTTAACACCGGGGTAATTAAATCATGGGTGATTAACAAGTAATTAGGACATCGCATCCAGCCCTGGGGTCGCAGGGGGTGGGCCAGGCACGACAGACCCCCCCAAAACAGACACAGGGAAGGGAGAGCGTGTTTGGGGGTGCAGGAAGGGTGGGGGGGCCCGGGGGTGAATCCGACCCTGCCCCGTGTCCCCGAGACCCCCACACGGAGGTGGGAGCTGGGTGTGCGTTCCGTGGGGGTGAAAATGGGGGGGTTCGGCTTTTGGAGGGGGGGCCGAGCCCCTTCCTGGCTCTGGGGCGGCTGCAGCCAGACAGGGCAGGGCCGGATCCCGCTCTGGAGCCGCTGATTTATGAGTCTGGGCTGGGTGGCTCCGGCGGCTCCTGGCCCCGGCCCCGGGCTCTGTCTCCACCCAGGTACAGACTCTGGGGACCAGGGAATGGGGGGGACATGGCCCACCCCACCCCCCGGCACCCCCTCCGGCACCTCAGCCCACCCCGAGATCCACAACCTCTGGAAATGGGCTGTGCTGCACGTGGGGAAACTGAGGCAGGAGCTGCCCCTTCCCCCCCGCGATGCCGGAGCGGGACCTCAACCCGTGACGTCACGGCCGTGGCCCCATTGCGTCACGGTGTCCCCGTGTCACTCGGGGCGGGAACATCGCGGGATCCCCCACGGGCGGGGAGACACGGAGGGATTCCGAGCCCCCGAGTCCTTGCGGTCAGGGGGGTCCCCGGGGTGGGGGCTGAGTCGGGGTCATGCGGCACTGAGGGGGGACCCCCCTGCGGCCGTGTCCCCAACCTGGTGCCACCCGGTGCCACCCCGGTGGGACCCGGTGCTGTCCCTGGGCCACCCGGTGCCGTCCGAGCAGCGCCGGTGCCAGCGGCTCCGAGGGCAGGGAGTTAATTAGAGCTGCAGGGACTTAATTAGAGCCGCAGCCCGGCTAAAAATAGCCCGGCGGAGGCGGAAGAGTTATTTTTAGCCGCTCCCAGCCCGGTGCCACCCGGCCGGTGTCGCTCCGCATTGGCACAAGGTCTGGTGGCACCGCCAACTCCCTGCCAGCTCCGGCGATTGGCAGCGCCTTCCCGGGAGAGGATCCGTCACTCCCGGCGTCCCGGAGCTTTCAGGGAATTTGGGAGAGTTTGGGTACCGTGGCATGGTTGGGGCAGGGACGCTCTGATTGTACCCAGCTGGTTGTGGGACACTGATACGGGATCTTGTCCTGCTGCTTGTCCCTCTCCCTGTCCCAGTGTCCCTCCCACTGCCTGTCACCTGTCCCAATGTCCATCCATCCCACTGCCTGTCCCTCTCCCTGTCCCAGTGTCCATCCCAGTGCCTGTCACCTGTCCCAGTGTCCCTCCATCCCACTGCCCATCCTCCCCTTCCCAGCCGGCGTTTGGGTTAGACACTGAAAACTCCCAGCAAGTCCCGGCCCGCGGCTCCAGCCGGCCCCGCACATTCCTGCAGGACTCGCTCCGAGCCTCTCCCGGAGCCACCGGCCGGGATCCCGCTGCCTTCCAGGAAAGGTTCCGGCGCCTGGAGCTGCTGGGAAGCGGAGCAGGAAGCTGGGGCAGGCCGAGATCCTTTTTCTCCGAAAAGGGAAGGAACGTTGTGCCTGGTTTCGTTGCCCTGTGGCTCCAAGGGCTGGGAAGGCTCCGGAGTTTTCTGGGAATCAGGAGATGCCCAATGGCAGGAGCCACCAGGGATGGGGAGCACTAGAGGAGTGGGAGCAGCTCCCCAAGGTGGGATAAAGGGATTCCCAAGTGTAGGATAAGGGGATTTTGGAGGGGCTGCAATCCCTGAGGGGCTGCAGCAGTTCCTGGGGGTCTGTGATCCCTGAGGGTCCACAGCAGGAATTGGCATCCCTGATCCCAAGTGAGAATCCAGGGATGGGGAGGGCAGCACCAGGGAGTGGGAGCAGCTCCCGAGGGCAGGACAAAGGGATTCCCAAGGGCAAGGGAAGGGCATCCCCAAGGGCAGGAGAAAGGGATCCCCAAAGGGTTTCAATCCTTGAGGGGCTGCAAGTCCAGAGGGCCCCCAGTCCCTGAGGATCCAGAATTCCCAACCCACTCAATTCCTCCCTCGGTGCTGAGCACAGGCCAGGCTGGTGAGGAAATCTGGCAAAATGCAAAGTGAGCCTTTTTATTGTGTTATCCATTCATTTCGGAACAACAATTCCACAAAATATTAAACACTGTGCGAGAAATCAGCCTATGGCACACGAGAAAGAAAAACCCGGGAGTTGCAGACGGATGAGGATCCTACGGCACAGACACCCAGCACTTCCTAAGGACAGTCTGTACAAACCTGGATCGGCGTTTGGCAACGAGATCAGAGTTTGGCAAATAATAATAATTATAATAAGAATAGACCAGAGAGAAGAAAACGAGGAGTGCGAAGGGTCCGACGTGGCCTCTGCACAACGGAGTAAATGAGTTATTTGGGGTTTGTTAAATAAAGTTGACTTTTTAAGTACTTGGAAACAAGAGGGATTTGGGAGGATCCACACCAGGAGTCTCCCGGCTCCGTCTTCCCAGAGACAGGGAGGGGAGGACAAGGAAAAGGGAGGAAAAATAAAATAGAAGCAATGTTTCCCTCTCCCTTTTCTTTCCCAGTTTTCTATTTTTGGCACTGGCTTCACCACATGCCATAAAGAAAGGCTGGATAATCTGGGCATGTGGTTACCTCCAAAAAAAGGCCTTTGTGGAGCTGGGGCTCCATCTCCTCCCGCTCCCTCTTTGCCTTTGCAGCACTTAAAAAGTCCTGAAAAGTCTTTTTTTTTTGTGTGTGTGGTCTTTTTTTTTTTCCCCTTTTTCCCCTTTTTTTTTTTTAAATTTATTTGGCAAATGCACTAACAAAGTACAAGCAACTACTGGAATCTGCACTTCTATTTATGCCATACAAAAACACCTACAGGATGAGCACGGATTTACTGAGACGAGGATAAAATTCCAAAAACAAAATAAAAAAAAAAAAAGGAAAAAAAAAAAAGGAAAAATAATCAAAATCAAGGATTTTTCCATTGAAACGAGTCACCCACGGAGCCCCAGCACCTGCCAGCAGCTCCCACCCCTCGGCTCCGGCGGGACCATCAGCACATTCCGGAGTCCCCACACCAGGAGCCTCCAGGCTCCCATGGGAGATGCTCCATGGCCTTGCTCTCTGCTCCCTGCCCCTTTTCCCAGCTCCCTGCCCCTTTTCCCAGCTCCTTTTCCCTTCTCCCTGCCCCTTCTCCCAGCTCCCCACTCCTCCCCTCTCCCTGCCCCTTTTTCTCCTGGCTCCAACACGGCTCGGGCAGGACCCCGGGGTGGGTGGAGGGACAAGAGAGGGGAGGCAGAGTGGCCCCAAAATGCTGGATCGTGGTGTGCCTGGTTGGGATTTGCCGGTCGAGCATCCCATTGGATTCACTGGCCGAGCATCCCCCAGGATTTGCAGAGGATCCTGCAGCTGGGGCCGGGAAGGGTGGGAGGCACAGGCTGGCCCTGCCCGGGCTGGGATGTTGGAGCCCCTGAGGATGCCGGGGGGGTCCGGCAGCCCCTGCTCGGGTGGCGGAGGAACAGGAGGAGGAGGAGGAGGAGGAGGAGGAGGAGGAGGAATTCCCAGCTCCGTTCCCGCTCCGTCCCCGCGGCTCCGGGATAGCACCATGCTCTGGTCTCTAACACAGAGGAAGAATCAGCGATCTGGAGTAGAAAAATAAGGCTGGAACTGTACGAGATTAAGGACAGAGGGAATTCCCTCCTGGAGAAGGGAAAGCCCGGCTGTGGCTGACCCCAGGCTGGACTCGGAGTGTCCGGTGCTTCCCGGCTGGCAGGAGCTTGGAGTTATTTTGGATGAGATTTGGGACAGAACTCACAGAAAAAAGGCTTTGTTGTTGCTGCACCAGGGCTGAGGGATGGGGAGGGGACACAGAAGGAAATATCCCCCTTTTCCCTGCTCTGCTCCCTCACACCGGGATGGGGTGACAGCCAGGGGGTCACCTGTGCCCTGGAATGTGGGTGAGGAGCCCAGGACACAGCGGGGGGACACAGGAGCTTTCCCAGGATCCCGGGAAAGCCGCAGTGGACACACATCGTGGTTCGGGTTAGTGTTAAAAATGTGGGATTTTCCCGATTTTGTTTAAAAGGCAAGTGATGGCAGACTGAAAACAAAGGAGTGGCGAGATTCCTGCAACCAAGGAATGGCAATGGAGCAGCTCTGCCCATCCCAGCCCCCCGGTATCCCGGGAGGAATCCCCTTCCCCAGGCTCTGAGCCAGCTCTGGCATCCCCTCAGGCAGCTCCCAATGCCTGGGAGCCAGAGACAGCCCTGGGAATTCCACCTGCCTCTGGAAAGCAGCCAGAGAACCTCCCAGTGTCCTGCCTGCACCAGTGACTCCAACCAGCAGCACCAGTCTGGGCTGCAGGGATTCTCCCTCCCTCCAACTGGTGGGGGTCAGCTGAGTCCAGGGGTCTCCTCCAGCCCCCCTTTCCCATGGGAAATGATCCCAGTCCCGTGGAGGGATTTGCTCCCTGTGGTTTCCATCCCAGTGGAGGTTCTGGAGCTTCAAATCAAATCCAAAGGTTTGGGGGAATGGGGAAACTCCCAGGATTTCCCATCAGGTGCGGC
Source organism: Hafferia zeledoni (assembly GCA_035583235.1). Classification (NCBI taxonomy): domain Eukaryota; kingdom Metazoa; phylum Chordata; class Aves; order Passeriformes; family Thamnophilidae; genus Hafferia; species Hafferia zeledoni. The sequence goes on from JAWWEV010000084.1 coordinate 1,567,984, forward strand.
TGGTTGATTTTTCCCTTCTCTTCCCAAAACCAACACCTGTGTTCAGGATAACTGGGAATGGCCACAAACGGTGCCTCTGCCTACGGTGGGAGGTTGGACTTGACATTCCCAGAGGTCTTTTCCGACCTAATGCTGAGATTCTGGGAGTGTTGGCTGCGTTCCAAGGAGCTGCTGAGCCTCGGGATCTGCCAGGTGGACACGGATTGGGCTTGGCCACCTGGACCCAACTCCTGGGATCCGTCCCCTTCCTGACAGATCCAGTGGCTGGGGAGCTCCATGGGACTTCCCTGAGCTCCAGGCTCTCTTCCAAACATCCCTGGCCCTGGCACACTCCAAGGGCTCTGTGGGAGGAAGGCTCTCCTGCTCCCCCTCTCCTGCTCCCCCTCTTCCTCACGGGCTGCTCCATGCTGGGTTATCCCTGTGAGAACACGACGCTCCCTGTTAAATCCCACTCTGAGATTCCCAAGGGATGGGAAGTGAAATGTTTCTTGTCCTCACCCTCATCTCCCCTACACTTCATCAAACACCTTCCACTGAACCTCATTCCCTGGGTTTAGTGGAAAGAATTCCTGGTGAGGAAAAGGGAGATGGGAAATGCCGGGAAATTTGCTGATTTTAGTGTTTTGGGCTGAAACTCCCCAAAAGGTCGATTTTCCCAGACTCTGGATGTGCACCAGGAAGCCCCTTCCCCCCTCCCCCCCTCATTTAGGGACAGCAGAGACCCCCCAAAGCCATCCCTGGGGCTCCCCAACATTCCACCTGGGATCTCTCCCAGCCACCAGCGGTTCCCCCGTGGGGCCATTCCCTGATCCCAGCAGAGCCGTGGGATGCAGGGAAGGGACCCCCCGGCCTCCATCCTGCTCTCCCCACCCTCCCTTCATCCATTCCCAACAGGGATTTTTCCAGCTGGATTTTGGTTGGGTTTTTTGTTAATTTTTTTCTTTTTTTTTGTACTAATTTTCTACAAAATCGCCCCCACCTGAGCCCCCTCCTTGTTCCCTCTCCAGAAACTGAGCAAATTCCTGCTGATTGGAGACTAATTGGATCAGAGCACTCCGAGCCGTGCCCAGAGCCAGGTCCTGGAGCTCTGGTCTCACATCCCACTGGAAACACCGTGACCCCCCCACTGCCTCCACCACCACCCCCTTCCAAAATTCCACTATCCCTATTAAAATCCTCCCCCCTCCCTCCACCCTGGTTATTTTTAATTCTAATTTAAATTTTGACCCCTCTCCACGTGCAGCCCCTACCCGGGAACAAACACCCTTTCCTTCCCTAAACCACTCCCAAATTATTATCTCTATATTGGGGGTTTTTTTGTTGTTTTTTTTGGGGAATTAAGTTCTGTTTGAACCCAACATTTAGTGTTTCCCCCCGGGGGCAGGGGTGGGTGTGGAGCTCGGTTTCAGTGGATGGAGCAGGATGCCCTTCCAAAGGGATCTGGAGCTATAGGATAATACAGGGCTTTTTGTCCTTAAAGGGATTCTCAGAGGCAGGAACTCCAACCAGCAGTGGGTCACTCCGGGCATGTTGCTCACAGTAATTCATGAGCTCAGAAGATGCTTTGGAGACCTGGAATGTTGGGAAGAAAGCAGGAGGTTAATGGGGATATTTCCATGCTCCATGGGGAGGGAGTTGAGTTCCAGCTTTTCCCAACAGAAAATTATGGAGATGGGGAGAAACAAATAGGGGAATTGGGTGTGGAAATGGAGTGTTTTTGTGGGGAAATAATCCTGGCTGAGAGCGAGAGATTTAAAAGCAGATATTGCTGTCCCTGTTTTTATGGGATTTGGGATTAAAAGCCCTGTTTGAGTGCAGCCTCTGATGTTAAAATGGAGCTTTGGAAACCCTTAGAAACTGTTCCTTAAGGCTCTGCTTGGTTGAGTTCAAAGCTGATTTTGGGAAGGGCAAGCCCAGAGGGCTCTGAGAAGGGGAAGAGCCCACAGGGAGCTGCCAGAGGCTCTGGAGACCAACAGATCCCAGTTTTTATTCAAATTCCTTTAATCACTGGGTGAACATGGGGCAAACACAGAGCAGAGATGGAACCAGAGCACATCTGGAGGCCCAGACCTGTTGCAGAGCTCCCACTTTCCTCCTCCCCAGGGTCAGATCATTCCCAAATCCACCCCTGGCTCATCCCTCCCTTCTCCTCCACCCTGAGTGTCCCACTGAAGCTCCCAAAGGATGTGGAGGTTTCCAGGCCACTCAGTCTCATAACAGGTTCCCCAGGCCAAGCTGATCCCTCCCACTCTGGGATTGGGGGGTAATTAATGTCTTAAGGGATTAATTGCTTTAAGCAGAGCCCTGACCTTGACCCTGCAGCAAGTTCTGCTCTGGGATCACAATTTCTGTGCTGAGGGTGTTTGGAATGTTCATTCCTGGGAAGAACTTTAACAATGAATATTGCAAAGTGCTCAGAGATTCCCCCAAAAACTGGATCTGCCTTTCCAGGAGACACCAAAAACCAGGATGAGAGTCCCACTCCATGGGGTGGAAGCACAGATTGAAGGAGTTTGCCCCAAAAGGGGGTTTTATCCCATTTTTCCTCCTCACTTTGAGCTTTTGGTTCCTGCTGAAACTTTGAATGACAGCACAAAAACCTAAAAAAATCCTAAAAAACTAAAAAGGGGAGATTTAGATGAGACATGAGGAGCAAATTCCTCCCTGTGAGGGGAGTGAGGAAGTGGAAAGGATTTTCCAGAGCAGCTGTGGCTGCCCCATCCCTGAAGTGTCCAAGGCCAGGTTGGACAGGGCTTGGAGAAACCTGGGTTGGTTTTTTTTTTTTTAAACCATGAGGTTTTGTAGCTGTTTTTAGGGCCTTTCCAGGCTCCAGCCAGGCTTTTTAGGGAAGACAAACTAAATTACAGGTCTTCCCCCAGCAGAGACTGCTGAGTCTCCCAAGGGGAGTGACAGTGGCTCAGCTCCAGGATCCCAGACAGAGGGAGGAGGAGGAGGAGGGTGTGAACTTCCCGACCTTTGGAGCTGTGAGTGCCTTAAAGGCTTTGCTGGGAAGGAGCAACAGTGGTGGGACCCCTCCCAGGAGTTCCCCCAGACCTGTCACAGAATCAGGGAACCCTGGAATGGGTTGGGTTGGAGAGACCTCAAAGCCCATACAATGCCACCTCTGCCATGGGCAGGGACACCTCCCACTATCCCAGGTTGGCCCAAGCCCTGTCCAGCCTGGATTTGGACACTTCAAGGGATGGGGCAACCACAGCTTCTCTGGGCAACCTGTGCCAGGCCTCACCATCCTCACAGGGAGGAATTCCACCTGTATATCCAACCTAAACTCCCCCTCCTTCCATCTGACCCCATCCCTACAGCTCCTGACAGACAGTCCCTCTCCAGCTTCCTTGTAGGCCCCTTCACATCCCGGAGGGAATACCAGAATGCTGCAACATCTGAGCTGGAGACACCACAGCAGTGATGGGACAACCCAAAGCACCTGCCCAGGGTCCTTTCCCGATCCCACCCTCACCTTGATCCTCTCGATCCCGGCCTCGATGCGGAGCTGCTCCACCAGCTTCCGGGCCTGCGCTATGTTGTTAGTTGTTGACATTCTGTGCCATCGGCTCCAGGCCCCAGCACAGGAGAATCCTGCAAAAAAACAGAGGGGGAAAATTGGGGTTGGCATCGTGCATGAAGGTGCTGTGGCCAAGCACCATCCAGGAATCCCGGAATGGTTTGGGTTGGAAGGACCTCAAAGCACATCCTGTTCCACCCCCTGCCATGGGTAGGGACACCTCCCACTCCCACCCTGGGAAGGGTCATGCTCTGTGTGTGTCCCAACAGCCACGTGCCAAGGGCTGCCAGGAGCTCTGACAACACCAATGGAACATTTCCTGGGTTTGCTTCAAGTTCCCCTTTCCCTGAAGCAGCAGAAACTTGCAGAGGAGAGCGGAAAAATGGACCTTTTTCCGCTGAAGCAAAACTTTGGCTGAAGCTCCAACCTGAGCTGGGCACCAGGGTGGTCTCTGAGGGTCTCATGGACACATCTGCACCACTCCTGGGAGGGGGTTTTAGTGTCCCTGTCACCTGGGCAGGGGCCACCTGCACATGGGGCTGTGTCTGTGGGGCAGTGTCTGACCTGCCTGTGGAGCCCTGTCCAACCTCACCAAGGAGTTGTGTCCAACCTGCCCATGGGGATATGTCCATCCTGCACTTGGGGTCGTGTCTGACCAGCACATGGGATCATGTCCCACCCTTCTGTGGGACTGTGTCCATGGGATCATGTCCCACCTTCCCACAGGGCCATGTCCATGGGATCATGTCCCACCTTCCCACGGGGCTGTGTCCCTGCACCCCCTGCCGCAGCTTCTCCTGGCAGGACAAGGCAGTGGTTAAACCACCTCCCTCCAAATGCAACAGCAGCAACTGAAGGAGTTTGTGTCCAAGCCCCAAACAATCCAGCCCTGTCACGGGGCCGTGGGGTGGCAGCCAGGACTGGGCACTCCGGGGGCAGCTCCGGCCACGCTGGATCCTTTGGCCAGACACCATTCCCGGGTCATTTTCCTTGTGCCATGCCCGCAGAGGTGTCAGAACAGCCCCCTCCTCGCCCTGCCCGGCGCTGACTCAGCCCCAGGCCGGGGCAGAGGGTGCAGCTCCCACCTCCCACCAAACCAGGAGACGACGCTGGGAGGAGGAAGGAGCCAAAGCAAACACGGAGTCAGATCCCAGCGGCGCTCCCGGGCCCCTCCAGCCGCCCACTGAGCCCTTCTGTGCCTGCCTTAATTAGAGGCTCCTCCAACGTCCTCCCCAGGCCCGGCAGCTTCAAAGCTCAGCCTTCCCGGGGGAGCCAGGCGGGAGCTCCTGCCCCATCCCAAATCCTCGCCGGCTCGAGCTGTCTCGCCTGTGTTTAGACATTAAGGGCGTTTATTCCAGACCACAAGAGCACTCTCAGGGATTATTTTGCTTGGCAGCAGCATCCAACGTGTGCTGAACTCCTCAATCCCTGTGCAGGGATGTTTGGAACACGGAATGCTGTGGGAGAAAACAAGCAGCACTCCAGACAGTGCTCCCGACCCCACCACGGGATGATTCCCTGAACTAGCAGGGTTAGTCAGGAATCTCCGCCTGGAAGACTTTAGTCAGGGTGATAAAGGGAAGACCCGGGGGTGAAAGCAAGTCTGGTTCTGTGGAAAATGAGAGAAGGAAGCAGGTTGGTCCCCAGGGGGAGGATCCTGCTCTCCTGCTCCAAACTAGTGCAGGCAGGATTAGGAGCAGGAAAAGCTCCATCTCAAAGTCAAGCTCTTCCTAAATTCGTTCTGTGAATTCAAGAGACCTTCTTGCTACAAACAGCTCCCTCCTCATGGCAAAAACAATGTCCACCTGGGTAAGGAATTAGCAGGCAGCTGGGGGAAAAAATCCAAGCAATGTGTGTTTCCAAGTATCTCATGTTTGCAGCAGCACAGGATCACCTGCCTGTACTTTCCCAGCTTCCTGTTTATGGAATGAGGCTGATGAATCAGCCGAGGGTGTTACCTCAGAGAACTTCTGGAGAAGCACAGCCTGTGTCCCTGTCCCCACCCCTGTCCCTGCAGCATCCCAGGGAACCCAGCCTGGCTGGAGGAAGGACAGCATGGAGAGAGTCCTGCTGCGTGGCAGGGATGGTCACACAAGTGTCCTGAAAGTCTTTGGTAAGTGGGAGAAGTTTTGTTTCAACTGCTCCTCAACTCCTCACCATCCCAGTGAATCCCCATTTCCCCTCTCCCAGCGATGCCCTTGGCTCTCTCCCAAGGAGTAGAATCAGTTCCTGCTGAGCTCAGGGTTAGAGGTTTTATAGGACCAAACTCTCCAGCAGCAGCAGGTTCTGCTCCCTCCCTGAGGGATCCTTGGGTAGCCAGGAATGAAGCAAACTCACAGTGCAGTTCCTCTTCCCATGTTTACATTCCCAAGGACCCATCTCAGCAGCCCAGAAGGTCAAGGGCTGGATGTAAAAGCCTCCTCTGGCTGCAGCCTGCAGTGGCTGCTCATCCTGTGCATCCCTAGGGATCCTCAGCGGCTCCTGTTCCAGTCCCAGGTCCCACAGCAGGACCTGCATTGCTCCCAGCCCTACAGCGGGTCCAGCATCACTCCCAGTCCCAGGTTCCACAGGGACACAGGGGGACCTGAATCATTCCCAATCCCAGATTCTACAGGGGGACCTGAATCACTCCCAGTCCCAGGTCCCACTGGTCCCACAGCAGGACCTGCACTGCTCCCAGTCCCACAGTGGAACCTGAATCACTCCCAGTCCCATGTCCCACAGCAGGACCTGCAGCTCTCCCAGTCCCAGGTCCCACAGCAGGACCTGCATTGCTCCCAGTCCCACAGTGGGTCCAGCATCACTCCCAGTTCCAGGTTCCACAGATTCCACAGTGGGATCTGCACCGCTCCCAGTCCCATGTCCCACAGCAGGACCTGCAGCTCTCTCAGTCTCGGATTCCACAGTGGGACCTGAATCACTCCCAGTCCCAGATCCCACAGCAGGATCTGCACCGCTCCCAGTCCCACAGCAGGATTTGCAGCTCTCCCAGTCCCAGGTCCCACAGCAGGATTTGCAGCTCTCCCAGTCCCAGGTCCCACAGCAGGACCTGCAGCTCTCCCAGTCCCAGGTCCCACAGCAGGACCTGCAGCTCTCCCAGTCCCAAGTGCCACAGCAGGACCTGCACTGGGCTCAGGTCACCCGGCCACGCTCTGGGGCTGCTCCTGGCGGGAGCTGCAAAGCGGCTCCTGTTCCCTGGGTGAACAATTAACCAGGCGCGTCATTAGCAACCAGAGCCATCGATCCACAGGCCCATCGTGGCTCCCCAAGGGCGTCCTCGGGAGTCGGCAAAAGCCAAAACAAACTTTGGAGATGTCACTCGGACAGGTGTGGAAACAACATGTGAGGTAAAGGAATCTGGAAAGCAGCCCCACAGCAGCGGAGTGAGGTGTGTGTGATGTCAGTCAGGGTGACAGCAGGACTGTCCTGTACTTGGACACAGCTCCATTGTCCTTTTGTCCACCTTAAAGAAATCAGTGTTTGGAAAAGGACAGGGATGTGACACCTGCAGCTGGGCCTGAGCAGGAAGCACAGAACAGTCAGGACACCCAGGCCTGCTGCACATCCTCCTGCCTCTGCTGGCATCTGACTGTGGAGAAATAACCCACAGAGCCAGAATTCCTTCCTGCCAGAGGGGCAAAGCCTGTGGAGTTTGGCAGGGACCCACCTCCCAGCGCTGCTGGTGCCAGGCCAGGGCTGGCTCTGGCCCTGCCAGTGTCGTGACTCAGCAGAACTGCCCCGCTGGTGTTTCACTGAGTCACCAGCACTCATCACTCAGCAAAAATAAACCTTCCTGTACTTCGGCCAGAGCACCTTCTGCCTTCCCGGCTCATCCATCCCCCCCTGCTCCCCAGCAGCGCTCCTGGGCTGCCCAGAATGACAGTCACATTTTCGGGAATGGCTCTCGTTGTGTTACCACGTCAGCTCATTTCTCACTCTGTCAGTAAGTGACTCCAGGAGGGATGAAGTCGCCAGATCTTGCAGCTCTCCGGGCTGTTATCCCTGTTCCTCTGGCAGCAGAGGATCTGGCAGATCCCACACCAGGGAGGCATGACCAGGGCTTGGGGCTGCAGCAACATTTCCCACCTCTGGTGTAGGATGGTGGATGGAAAATGCTGCAGCACTACAACCCCTGGGAATGAAGAGAAATTCAGACAACACAAGAGCATGAGGAGTGATGGATCACCCAGGGGTGTTCCAAGGTCAAGGCCAACACAAACAGCCCTGAGGGAGGTTGTGAAACCTGGACAAGGATCTTGGAGTGCAGGTGAGGGGCACAGCGGGCTCAGGAATGACGTAAACACAAACCAAGGGACATTCTGGCTGCAGCACAAACATCCTGGGAACACTCCTGCCAGTTTTAGGAACTGGGAGACTGAGGCCCAACAGTTAAATCAGAATAAATCCTGAAACAATCAGGATTTGCTATTTTCAACTGGTCTGCATATGGTGGACTAAGAGCAGGTTCAGGATGCTCAGAACCATGTCCTGCAACAGCTCAGCCCCAAATCTCTCCTGGATTGGGTTCCATCACTAAACAAAAGCATTTCAAGGACCACACCAAGTCTCGTGTTCACATTCTTCATGTTCCTTCCAAAAAAAAAGGCTGCTCAGCGTTTCCAAGCAGGTGGGAACTCGAGGCTGTGCCAGGTCCGTCCTGCACAGCCCTGACGTCAGAGCAGCACTGACTGACAGCCGGGGTGGCACCTCCGTGTCTCACAGAGCCTCCCTTGTTCCCGAGAGAGTTCTTTCTGTACCAGGCAGGCTGCAAAAGGCTTCATTTGGGCTGTTTTCCCGGGAAGAGCCAGCCCAAACCCGCGCAGCTCCTGAGTCAGCCGCGTGCAGCAGCAGCGGGGTGACAGCAGCGGTGACAGAGCGGTGACAGCAGCGGTGACACAGCGCTGGCTCTGACGAGCAGTGACTCAGCAGCGGCTCCGTGCTGGAGCAACCGCCTCCTCCATCCATCGGAGATCTCGGCTGGCTCCGAGCAGCCTCTGCCCTTTCATCCAGTTCCACCCCTGCGCCGGCGGCGCTTCCCGGCCCCGCCGGATCGCGCTGGGATTGCGGGTCACGGCGGGACGGGCTCGGCACGGCCCCGGCCCTGCACCGAAACACGGATCCAGGTCACGAGGGTGAAACTGGCACCGGGAGCCAGGGCCTGTCCGAGCCTGCTCTGCCCGACACCAGCCTGCTCATCCATCCATCCATCACTGCCTGGCACGATCCCCGTTCCCTTCATCCCTGGGTGCCACCTGCCCGCTCGGCTCCGGCAGGAGAGTTACGGCACGGGACAAATATGCACCGATCCCTCTCGTTTCGGAGTGGATGCTTCCCATACCTCTCATAGCTGGGAGCTGCCACTCCTTGCAGGGTGAATAAACACCGAACATCTGAGTAATTGCCCGAGTTATGCTGCTTTTGGCTTCCTCCCTCCCCTCCAAATGTGGGATTGGTGCTTATGGATGTGCCCGTGGGAAGCACCGGGAGAGCAACTCCATTTTGGGATGAGGGACCGGGATACGCCGTGCTGGGAAGGGATTGTCAGGGAAGGACACACTCCTGGATCTCAGCCTTAATCAAACTGTGCTTTTAGCTAATTAAAGAGCGCCCCCCGTCCCTCCATCCACAGCATCCCGTACTGCGACGGTCCCAAAAACCGGAGCCGCGGAGCTACAGGAAGGCAACTCCATCCCTGCCCGCAGCCCGAGGGTGTCCGAGCCCCTCCAGGGCCGGAGCAGCTCCTGCCCAGGTGGGAGCCTGGAGCCCCTCCTGGGGCAGCGCCGGGCACCGGAGCGGAGCCACACCGAGCGCTCCCGGAGCCCGGCTGGTGCCAGGAAAAGAGGGGCAGACGAAGGGGGAGCCTGGGACTGGGATCCCAGTGTCAATCCCTGCTTTTAGGGATGACCTCATGCTTTTTTGGAACAGAGAGCGGCTGTTGGGGCCGTGGCATTTACTCCTTGTCTGGGCAGAACAAAGCTGGCTCCATTTTCCTTTTACACTTCCTGAGCAGCAGCTCCACAGCTCAATGAGCCATTGAATTTTTTCCTGAGTGCAGCAATTTTCAATTCTTTTTTTACTCCCCTCCTTGAAGACCTCCAGATTTCTGTGGCGTGGGACAATGCTCAGGAGAGCATTATGAGCCCAGGAGCCATCCCAGGGTGGGAAAACTCCTTAGGGACGACTGGGCTCTGCTCTGCCTCTTGCTCAGGATGGGGGTTTATCAACATTTTGGTGTTGAAACTGTCCTGCTGATTTTCCACACCTTCTCCTGCAGCTTGACCAGCACCAGGGGCTCTGGGATGCCAAAGTGTTTCACTTTGGGAAGAAACACATTCCCAAAGTACCCAGGAGCTCCTTTAGGTTTGCAAACTGTCCCTCCCCAGGTAAATTACAACCTCCTTACAACAGGTTGTAACTAGGCCAGGTATTTTAAGACATTCCATGTCCCTCCTGCAGCTCCTGCCTGGCACAGATGGACCCTTTGGAGCTCCAGTCTCCAGCCCAATTTTAATAAATTAGAAGCTTAAAATCCCATCATTACCAGGTCAAGAGAAACCTTTTCCTCAATTTCAGGTTCACACTGAGAACAATCTGGGTTTGGGGGTTGATTTTTCCCCAGATCCAACCTCTCAGGATGGCCCTTCCCAGGTGGGAACCACCTGAATCCACAGCTCAGCTTTGGGAGGTTTTATTTGAGGCACAAAAGTAAATCTGCTTTTTGCACAACCCAGGTGGGAAAGCAACAGTGTTTGCTCTTCTCTTTGTGTTGCACCCAGTGGAACCTCCAGGGTTTCCCTGAGGGAAAGCAACATTCCTAAGCCAAGGGGTGTCTCCAGTAAAACCAGGGCTGGTGGCACAACGCAGAGTGGTGGGACACGGTCACAGTGACACAGGGCACGGATTTGGTGCCCCAAATTTCTGCCCAGATTTCAGAGGAGGGTTTGCTAGCAGGTGGTTGAAGAGAAGGATGGCATGGCTGCTTCCCACTGGATATTCCTGGATATCTGTATGGATGGAGGGGAGGATGTGTCAGGGACAGCTCTGCCTTGAGCAGCTGATCAAACAATTGCTGAAACATTTCATCTCTTGAACTGCCCCAGTTTCCAACCAGGCAAGGATTTTGGAAGGAGAAAGCATCCCTAGGGATGAGCAGTTCCATTTCCTTCCCTTTAAAGGCCATGACTACCTGGCTGGGAGAGCATGGAATCCTGCAGGTCACATCTGCCAGCAATGCTGCAGAACATTCCGGAGCACTTGTTTCCAGGCAGGTCCCTCCAGGGTCATCCCTTATTCCTGAGCAGCCTGGAGCCCCTCCAGGGGACTCATCCCTTTTTCCAGGGAAGGCTGAAGTACTCCAGGGAACTCACTCCATGTTTCCTGAGCAGCCTGGAGCTCCTCCAGGGGATTCATCCCTTATTCCTGAGCAGCCTGAAGCTCCTCCAGTGGACTCATCCCTTTTTCCAGGGAAGCCTGAAGCACCTCAGGGAACTCACTCCTTGTTTCCTGAGCAGCCTGAAGCCTCCCAGGGGACTCACTCCTTGTTTCCTGAGCAGCCTGGAGCTCCTCCAGGGGATTCATCCCTTTTTTTCCAGAGCAGTTTGGAGCTCCTCCAGGGAACTCACACTGCAGGATTAGCTCTGGCTGGAATCTCCCTTCTCCCTAATTTCCCTGCACAGGTGTGGTGCCAGCTGGGTGGGGATCTCTGGCAGCGCTGCCAGGGCAGTTCCACCCCACTCCCTGCTCCGTGCCCTGAGTCACCGGAGCACATTCCAGCCTTATTTTTAGATCACATATTAAAAATTAAAAAAAAAAAAAAAAAAAAGCAGAGTGCAAAGGTATTTCCATCAGCTGTTCCCAGGAGCCATTGCCCAGGGGTTGGAAATGCAAAGCCAGGGGCACTTGAAGGTTTCCTTGGCTGTGGATGTGTCTGTGGAGCACAGAACGGGCTCCTGGGGGGATGTGGATAGCCCTGGAAGACCCCTGGGTTCATCCTGTGCTTGCACAAACCATGGCAAGAACTCCTGAGCCTCCCAAAATCCTGGATCTCCTTCCCAGCATGAAAACCTGAACTGCAAACACTGCTCTGTCCTGCAAGGGAATCACCTGGATTGGTTCCACTCTTCCAGCAGCAAATCCATGACACCAGCACACCAAACCCCAGCAATCCCACTAAAATCTTCATGGCTTTGCTGGTAAATTGTTATTTCCACATGAAATCGTTTAGGAAGGGATAAATTTCCAGGTCTTTGAGCCCACACATTGCAATTGTTCAGTGCAATTCCAATTCAGGTTACAATTATGGCCTGAAAAGGGAGAGGTTCTGACCTGAGGATTCCAGAGGGCAGACTGGGAACTAAATTTGTCCCTCCTGGCTGGACCACCATGGAATTTGTCCTGGCCTGGGAGGGCTCCACAGCAGCTCCACATTCCATGGGAACAGATAAAGACTAAGCAGGAAGCTGGGCTGTGGCAAGGGAGGATTAAGTTAGAGAAGGAGATAAAAGAAGGGGAAGTTTAGGCTGAATATCATAAAAACTTCCTGAGAACTTCCCATCACTCCCAAGATCTGAGCTGGGAAACACCCCAAGCTTTGGTGCTCAGGCTGTTTAAAGCCAGGAGGGGAAGTTTTACTACGGCACAGGGTTTCAGTCCCATTCTATGGAGCACACAAAGGCTCTTCCATGAAGTCCCAGGGATTTATGAGCCTTCTGTGCACAAGTTACTTCGTGGTGAGCTCAGCAAATCCGCTGGGATCTCCATCCCAGCATCCACTCTGCTCCATGGGCTGAGGGGTGGGAAGGTTGGGAAGTGAGTTTGGATTTTTCTAAGCAAATGTCCCAAGAGGGAGAACCCTCTGAGCGAGGCAGCCACGCTCATCCTGCCCCCCAAACCTGAAACAGAGCGGAGATACCACATGGATGCAACACAGGAGGCAGAGGAATGGGAGGATGGACCTGGATCTGCTCCCTAAAACAGGGATAGAGCCAGGGAGAACAACTGCCAGCCCCCCAAAATCCCACCCTGAGTGGAAGTGGAGGACCTGTGGGCACTGGGAGTTGTGTCCACAGTGTCCTGGATTGGGCATTTCCTTCCCTGCTGTTCAATCCCAAACTTTCCAGCTCAGTTTAACACAGACCTCCACTCTCCACCTGGGACACCCAACCCTGGGACAGGTTGGGAATGGTAAAAGGAGATGCCAAACTTTTATGAGGAAAAAAGAAAAAGCAGAGCTGAGTGCACAGGTGAGTGAGGAAAACAGCACAGAATTCCCCCTTGGAGCTGCACTATTACAGGAACAAATCCCTGACACAGTCACTGTGATGCCCAGATAAAATGTCATCCTTTATCTCATCATAGGAATAATAAGTGTTTTCCCTTTGCAAACAGCCCAAATCCTCCTGTGCCACACAGGGAGCAGATGAATTTCCAGCCACCTCTCTCCTGCAGCAGCAAGATTTAATTTATATCATCCCAAACTTATTTTACCTCTCCCCAAAACGGGATCTCGTGTTTAGAGGAGTGTTAAGTCACAGGGAATTTAAGGAAGATTACGGGAAAACCCTGAAATAGGAACTCGAGGCAAACCCTGTGAGGACCAGCCCTCAGGAGGATCTTTGTGCCAATTATAGTCTCTGTGGACTCCAAGATCCCGGGATTTTGTGGGATTCAGTGAGTGGGTGAGTGTGTTTATGGAGCTTCCCCCAGCTCTGAGTGCCGGGGAGGGAAAGGGCTCCGAGTTTGGGTTCGAGTTTTCATTGTGGAAAGTGTTTGGTGGGAATTACATCAGAACCACAGGAGACAATCTGGGCATTGTGTGGCTGGCACAGCTCGCCCACGGCTCTCCTGGAGGAGGGAACTGGGAGTTACTGGGGGGAATGGAGCTGGGAGGAACCTCCCCAATACAATGTGCCCCTCAGCCACCTTTTTGGGATTTATGGGAAAAGGAAGGGTTTGTTCCTGGCATTGCTGCAGCTCTTACACCTCCCTGCACTCAAATCATACCTCGAAGCAGCTGCAAAGAGTCTCCAGGTGCTAAACCCGACACCAGTTACCCCAGTAACCACCACCAGTTACCCCAGTAGCCAACACCAGTTATCTCATTAACCAACACCAGTTACCCCAGTAACCAACACCAGTTACTCCATTACTGCAACACCAGTTACCCCACTAACCAACACCAGTTACCAACACCAGTTACCCCAGTAGCCAAGACCAGTTATCCCATTAACCAACACCAGTTACCCTGTAAACTCGACACCAGTTACACCATTAACCAACACCACTTACCCCAGTAATCTGACACCAATTAGCTGGTTAACTCAACACCAGTTACCCCACTAACCAACACCACTTACCCCAGTAACCCGACACCAGTTACTCCATTAACCAACACCAGTTACTCCAACACCAGTTACTCCATTAACCCAGCACCAGTTACCCTGTTAACCACCACCAGTTACCCCCTTAACCCACACCAGTTACCCCGTTAACCAGCACCAGTTACCCCATTAACCAGCACCAGTTACCCCGTTAACCAGCACCAGTTAGC
>JAWWEV010000084.1:1591469-1602858 GCA_035583235.1 Hafferia zeledoni
GAGCCTCCTTTTCTCCAGGCTGAGCCCCCCCAGCTCCCTCAGCCTCTCCTGCTGCTCCAGCCCCTTCCCAGCTCCATCTCAAGTGTCCTTGTCCTGAGGTGCCCAGAGCTGGTCACAGGACTCCCCTCAGCACTGCCCAGCACAGGGATCAGTCACTGCCCTGAGCTGTGGCCACAATACTTTTAACACAAAATATAAACCACTTCATACAGGATGAGAAGCCCCCCCTGGCAGCCCCTGCTGCCCCCCACACATCCCAACACTCCAGCAAATCTCCAGGACAAAGGGAACAACCTCCTCCTCCAGCTCCAGCAGCCAGAGCCTCCCACTCCCCTCATCCCACACCTCCTGCTGCTGCTGACTAAGGGACACATCTCTGGAATCCAGGGATGTCCCTCCCTAATTAAGGAGGTGATCAGTGTTACATAACGAGGCTCCACGTGGGCAGTGGATCACCAGCCTCACCCGGAGTCACCACTTCCAAATCCCACCTGTGGCTCAGCAAACCCCTCAGCCACACCTGGCAGGTAAAATCAAACCACCAGTGGAAGGAAAATTAATAGTGAAATGGTACTTTGGAGTCCCACGAGGGCAGAGTTGTCCTTGCTCACCTTCCTACTGCCACAGAGCAGTCTCAGCCACTGTCCTGTCGGGTGCTGCCAGGGATCCTGGTGGATTCCTCCTGCCAAGGAAACGGGAATTCAGGAGTTCCATCACTGGTACACTGAGCAGAGGGTGCATAATTAATGAAGTTATAATTTGGAATGTTTGCTCCACTGACTGCAGTTCCCTCACAGCAATAGGGAGCAATAATCAATCAGTGCTACACTCACTGCACGACTCTGCTTTGATTGGTATCCAAGGGATTCACTGGAAAATTAGGGCTGATATCAATTAGCAATAATGAAAAGGAACCCATTTTCCTTTGGTTTTGTAACACCCACAACCTGCAGGTCACACTCTGGATTCCAGACACTGAATGTGACACCTGAAACCAGAGAGAAGTGAAGCTCCAGGTGCTGGGGGCGAGAGGGCACTGAAATATTGGGGTCTGGATTTCATTTTGAGGGGGAATGAGGAGGGGGGAGAGGTGTTTGCACCAAGTTAAAGGGGGCAATGATGAAGAAGGAGAGGGGTTTAAATCCTTTTAGGGGGAATGATGAAGAAGGAGAGGTGTTTGCATCCCTTTAGGGGGGAATGTGAAGGAGAGGGGTTTGCATCCTTTTAGGGGGGAATGAGTGGAGGCACTTGCATCATTTTTGGGGGGACTGCAGACAGGGCAATGTGTTTGGGCGGGGAATTCAGAGTGTTTTAGCACAGAAGCCACCAGAGCCCTCTGCCTAAACACACACACTGGCACGTTTGGCTCCCAAGAAAGCACAAAAACAGGGAGTAGGAACGAGCTGGCCCTAAGAAAGCTGTAAAAGCACCCTGAGAACTGCACGTGCTGCACATTTTGGGGGGTTCTCTGCCCCCCCTGCCCCCAGCACGGCCCCTTCCTGCTTACCAGTAAAATTATTGCTCAACCCTCTCTGGCCAGCCCAGCTCACCACGCTGAAGTCAGAGCTGGGAGCCAGAGAGGGACTAATTCCAAGAATCCAGCAGAGCTGAAATCCAACTCTGCTTGTTTTCTCCACTTACTGCCTGAACACAAACAGGGTTTTTTTTTTATAAAGGAGTAAAACCCACGTCACTGAGTCTGTGCTGGGGTTCAGGCCAAGGCTCACTGGCCCCTCTCACCTCCCTCTGCTCCAGATTTCAGTAAACCAAGGGGTGAGGAACAGCCCTCGTGCCAAAACAAGCATTTGAAAGTATTTTTTTAAAAAGGAATTTTTACAAATGCCACACTCCAAACAAGAGAGTCAATGCCAGCTGTCCATGGAAATAGGAAGGTGAGAGCAAGAGAAAACCTTTACTATGGAACACAGGAACTTGGGTCAGGTCAGGAGACCAGGGATTATAAGGCATGTTTGGAATCAGCCTCAGAATGGCTCCCAGTCCACCACTGAGCCATTCCTTGGGATCACAGAATCCCAGGAGGGTTTGGGTTGGAAGTACCTTAAAGCCCACCCAGTCCCACCTCCCTGCCATGGGCAGGGACACCTTTCCCTAGACCAGGTTGCTCCAAGTCCTGTCCAACCTGGCTTTGGACACTTCCAGCCATTCCCTCTGCTCCAGAGGAGTTTTCCACAGGGCCATCCTGTGGAGCCCCTGGATGTGGGGAGGCTTTGGCTGGATTTGGGAAGGGCAGGTGGAGAGGAGCCCAGTCCAAAATAGCAATTGGGGCCTTGCTCATTGGGATCATTCCTGCTGGGGCAGCTCAGCCCTGCCTGATTCCCCTTGGAATCCTGCAATAAACCCAAAGGGACTGAAATTCAGGGGGATTTATCAACAAAATCCAGTATGGAGACAGGGAGGGAGCATGAACAGGAGTGTGGGGCTGAAAAACAAGTCCAGCAGCACCTGGAAGGTCCCACAGGCAGGAAAGGCCACGAGGAACCTGGGAAAAGAGCCAGCCTTGAGCTGCAATCCCACCCCACTGTCTCACAGCTCTTCCACATCTCAGAGGGCTTTTCCAACTCAATTTATTCCATAAATGCCAAGGTGCTGCAGGAATCAGCCACCACCTCCACACTGCAGGAGAGCTCAGCACCTCAGTCAGACACAAAGCACCCAAAATCCAATCTGCCTTCTGACTAAACAAGGCCCTGAAGCTGCAACTGAACCAAACCCCTGCACTGACAACACACATCCCACATTTGGATTAGTTTTCCTTGAAATTTGTAACTTCTGGAGTGCTTCTTCTCTTCTTTAAAAGCAACACAGGGACTCCTGCCCTGCCAGTGTTTGGATCTCAGGTCAGACACACTGCAGCCCCCTCCCCTCTGCAGAGCCCCCAAACTCTGCCCCATTCCTTGGAAACTGGCAGTGAGGACACACCACGAACAGGAGAGAAAAAAACAACCCAACAACTTTCCAGAGGAACAGAATCCCATCTTTGGCTTTCCACAGCCTGCTGTTTACAGCCTTGCAGGATCCAACTCCAGGGGCTGAGCTGTTCCTGCTCCAAGAGGGAAAACAAGCCTGACCTCAGCGTGCTGGAATAAACTCTGCCCCCTCCTTCCTTCCACGCTTCTCCCAGTGCAAAGGTAAGAAAGAACACGATATCCCACAGCGTGACCCCACACTGCTGGTTACTGGCCAAGGAGGGAACTGCCTGGACACGCTCCTGCTGCCAATCCATCCACACTTCCCGGCTGGAGAAAGGCCCTCCGGAGGCAGCTGGCCCTGCTGAGCTCATCCCAGGGGTGGCCACGCTCCCCCAGACACTCCCCCGGCCCCTCCGGAGCCGCTTCCGAGCGGGAGAAAAGCGGCTGCAATTTCCTCTGTCGGATGTTGCACAGCAGCGACTCAGGGCAGGAGAGTTGCCCTGCAAAGCTCAGAGAGGCTCTGCCTCCCTGCCAGGAACAGCAGCTCATCCTGGGAATGTGCCACACCAACAGAAACCTGGTTGTATCCAGGTCTTTGCTGATGGTGCCACGGCAAAACCATCAGTTTTTTGGGAGATCCTTGGAGTGGGTGAGTGCAGGGATGGAAATTCAGCGACCAGCACAAAAAGAACTGACAAACTTAAACACTACTTAGTCAACAGTTTGAGAGAAATCCCATCAGCAGGGACAGGACAAGGCCTGTTGATGTTCCACCACATTGATCAGCTGTCTCTGGCTCCAAGACAGAGATGGACCTTGGGATAATGTTATCAATCCATGTTGAAACCCCTTGTCTCCTTCCCCCCATGAAAATCCCTGTTATAGAAAATATTAACTAATTGTCCAACCCAGCTGAAACTTGTATAACCCCCTAAATAACATGTTACCATAATCCATCCTCCTCATTAGCATGTCCTGCCTATGAGACCCTTACATTGTGTGTTGTGTTCAATAAAGGATTCCAGTTTTTACCTCCAGACTGGGATAATTAGTTTTTAGACTCTCACAGGTCTGGGCAGCACGGAGGGGAACTGGGGAATTCCTTTCCCAACTAACTGGAAGCAGCAACAGTTGGTAATGCAAAGCATCCCCTGCAGCTGCCAATGCTCCCTCAGGGTCCAGGAAAGGCTGGAAGGAAATAGGATCTTCCATCCCAGCCCACCACCAGAACCTCAGGGAGGCACCAGAGCCTTTCCAGGAGGGAATTCCAGCTCCCTGGCAGGAGGAATTGCTGTGCTGCTGGAATTGCTGGGCTTCTCTTGGACGCTCTGAGATCTGGCAGGTCATGGAGCAGGGGAGGGGGCAATGTTATCAACTATTCCAACTGGGATTAATAAAAAGTTCTATGGAAAGATCAGAGAGAGCTCAGGAATGCTCATCCTGGAGCAGGTGGCTGCTGGTCCTCCTGCTGGGCCTTCAGATTGTCCAAGAATGGTTCAATACATGAAAAATGCATTAAAAAATCAAAGGCTCTGCGTTCCAACAGTGATCAAAGCCCCAGCACTCCCACCTGGGCCATGCAGGTCCATGTGCCAGGAATGTGCCATGCAGGAATGATGTCCAGAGCTCCTGACAAACTCCCATGGGGTTTAAGGCAAGAAGTACAAACAGCTGCATTTGCAGGGGGAGCAAAGACCGAGTCCTGCCTGCAGTGCCTGGTTTGCTATGGGAGTTCAGAGACTGAGCCAAGGATTTTAGAAAAGCCAGTTTGTGCAGGACAGCCTGGACATTCCCATTCCCATTCCAACCGGACCTTGCTCCCATCACAGCAGTTGGTGTGGGGAGCTCTGCTCTCCCTATCCTGGGGATGATGTGACCTCATGCAGCACTCCCAGCACAGCTCGTGGCACCTGAAGGTGTCCCAGTGCCAAAGGCTCCTTTCAGGATGCTGCTGGATCCCTGCTCAGGGAATTTGGGAACTGTACCAGCCATGGCACAGGGTGCATTAAGGCTTTGCTGGCAGGTGCTGCTGAGCCACAGGCAAAGATCCCACCCCGGGATGTGTCAGAGGCTGTGAATGGAGCAGCTCCAATCCCAAGGGAAGGACCTGCCTCGGACACACCTGAAGTTCAGGCTGGTGGGACAGAGAAGTTCAAGTGCTGAAGGTGAAGTTACCATGGAATCACTGAGGGTGGGAAAGCCCCTCAAGGTCACTGAGCCCACCCTGTGCCCCATCCCCACCTTGTCCCCCAGCCCACAGCACTGAGAGCCACATCCTGTCACTCCTTGGACACCTCCAGGGGTGGGGACTCCAAACCTCCCTGGGCAGCCCCTTCCAAGGCCTGATCACCCTTTCCAGGCAGAAATTTTCCCAATATCCCCCCTGCCCCTGCCCTGGCCCAGCCTGAGGCTGTTCCCTCTCCTCCTGTCCCTGTTCCCTGGAGCAGAGCCTGACCCTTCCTTGTCCCCCCTCCTGGCAGGGATTGCAGAGCCAGAAGGTCCTCCCTGAGCCTCCTTTGCTCCAGGCTGAGCCCCCCCAGCTGCTCCTGCTGCTCCAGACCCTTCCCCATTTCCATTTCCAGCCCCTCAGTGTCTGTCTCAATGCTCAGACATATCTCAAAATTAAGTAACCTTAATGGGATAAGCAACACTGGTTTAATTCTGCCACTTAGTGCTCCAATAATAGCAACAGATTGAGGTCCAGAGCTGGACTCGTCACATCCCTAAAAATATCCACCTAAAAATAGCAAATTATCAAACAATTGGATCTGGGCAACCAACACAAAATATCCACGGCAAAGGGAGAGCTCTAAAGTTTAACTTTTCCCCATTAGTTCCTCCAAGGGATGAGCAGATCCTGTTTCCCTGTGCCCTTTTCCAGCACACCCAGCCCAGGTTTTTGCTCAGGAACAGCTGCCACAGCCAGCACACATTTGTTAATTGGGAAGTCTGTGCTGGCAACTCACTCTGGAACATTTTTGAAGGCCTAAAAAGGGAAGGCTTGGAGGAGAGGGAAGGGAAAAGGGCCTTTCTTGAGGCCTGAAAGTGCTTCAACACCTCCAGGGGTCTGTGCATGAGGCTGGAAAGATGCAGAAATCATCTGACAGGACCTGTGTGACCTCAGTGGTGCTTTAAAGTCCCTCCAAAGGCAAATCCTTCCCAGCAGCTGCCCCTGAGAGTCCCCAGGCAGAGCTGGGGGAGCATTTTTGGGACACAGGGAACAGCCCAGCACCCCAATTTCACACCCAAGGCACCTGTGCACAGGTAGTTTCACGTGGGGGAAGGTGAAATTCCAAACCACACAAAAAAAGGAGTAATTCAGAACAGAATTTTGAGTGTGAAATGCCTTAAACACCCGTGGATTTAAGGAAAAGGAGCAGCTCAGCCTGGTACACCAACACCACATTTCCACACCCAGCCAGGCTGGGATATTCCAAAGGATCATTCCAACCCACTCATGCATTCCTGCTCAGGCTTTGCTTTTCCTCTAAGCAAAGGAGGAAAAAGTTTAAAATAAACCCTGCAGACAACAGCATTGCATGGGCAGGAGTCCATTCCTGAGAGAAACTGATTCCTCAGGAAATATCTGGGGCTCCTGCTCTGCTGAGCAGCATCTCCTTGAACACTTCCAAAGTTCCTGCAACACACTTGGGACAACAGGCCATGGAAACAACAGGACTCACTTCAGTGGCAGCAGAGCTATTTTTAAAGGTTTCACTTATGGGATGCCAATTTCCTGAAGCTGCCTGGAAAATGAGGTTTAAAATGTACAAACTCCAATGGAACACGCTGTGCTCCTTCTCCCAGGGACACACCAGGGATGGGGGTGAGTTTCCAGCATCCCTCCATCCAAAAAAAATCACCTTTTCCTCCTTTTAGAGGGCAGAACAGTAACCAAAAAGTCTGTATGGCTGCAGTAAAAGATGTTTATAAAGGCTATTCTTTAAAAAACCCTCCAGTTTTAGAAAATGCTTCCAGCTGTTCCAAACAGATCAAACCAGGGACAATCCCATTCCTGACTCCAGGGACTCTGAGGTTTAACAGAATTAGATGAGCTCAAAGCCTCTCCCTGGCAAACCAGCAACACAAGAAGATCTTTTATATCCCTGACAACCTCCCAGAAATTGTAGGAATTTTAAAACCTACAACAACTTAACAACTGCTTGGAACAGGAAGAGGAGGTGAAAGAGGATCCAGCTGAATTCCTTACACTGTAAATACCAGAGTGGAGCACAGATGGGATGCAGAGGTTTGGAATTCCTGGAGTGCCAACGTACCAGTGAGCAGGAATTTGCTTTGCAATATTCTGAGGGCTGTAAAGAACAGTTATTCCATAGGCTGCTCCCATAATTCTGCTCCAGTAAAACAAAGATCAAACAACAACAACAGGCTGTTGACTTCAAATCACTGGGAAACACCACAGAAAAAACAATCCTGATAAACCAGCTTTGCTCCCAAACTAATAAAAAAACACTCCCCAGGGAGGGGATTTTCCCCCTTCCCTTCCTTGTTCTGGAAAACAGGGAAAGAAAAAAAATAATGTCTTGAGGAAGGATTTAGAATCAAGGTTACAGTTTTGGTTTAAATGTGGCTGTTTCTCCTGGGATAAGTTTCCACCTCAAAGCAACTTCTGAGGTTATTTCTATGTGCTTTCATGTTACACAAGTGCCCTAAATTTTCTAGGGAGTATCAAGAATTTTATACAGTCAATTAGGTAAAAAATTAAATGCCTTAATGACCCCTGGGAAACAGTTCTTGATCTATCAGTGATTACCAGGCCAGGGCAGCATCACTTCTGCAGGATATAAATCACCAATAAAGGGGCCTCCAGGTAACTTCAGCAACTGGGCAAGAATTGAGAGCATTAAAAGCTGTTTCTAATTAAAAGGGGTGTGTGAGACTCCTGATGGGCACCAGAAACAGCTGAAAAAGCAAAAAAGATCTGAATCCTGGGATAATCGAGGTTGGAAAAGACCTCCCAGGTCATCAAGTCCAGCCTGTGCCCGATGCCCACCTTGGCACTGAGAGCCACATCCAGTCCTTCCTTGGGCACCTCCAGGGCTGGGAACTCCAAACCTCCCTGGGCAGCCCCTTCCAATGCCTGACAACCCTTTCCAGGCAGAAATTCCTCCTGATGTCCAACCTGGCCCTGCCCTGGCACAGCTTGAGGCTGTTCCCTCTTGTCCTGTTGTTCCCTGGGAGCACAGTCTGACCCCCCAGTTGTCCCCCCACTCCTGCCAGGTCCCCCTGAGCCCTTATCAGCCCCCTGGGCTAAGGAGATGCTTCCAACACTTCCATAAAAACCTGTCCCTTGGCGAACAAAGCTTTGCTTTGAGCTGGAGACCCGGCACAAGCATTTCCCATTCGGTGCCCTCGGGCAAAAAACACCAACAGAACAACCTCGGGGAGTTTTCCTTTTTTTTTTTTTTCAGGTTTTCTCCCAGATTCCTCATGTTTTGAATCAAACCTCGGGCTGCCTCTGACTCACAGCAACGCTCCGGGTGATCCCACGACATCCGTCCCCTCTTGGAGGACACACCAAGAGCACAAAGTAGGGCAAAAGTGACGCACGTGGGACAGGGAGGGGACGTTTTGTTGGGTTTTTTTTGTTAGGAAGGTGAGGCAAGAGGAAGCGCTGCCGAATCCCTGCCAGGGCGTGGGGAAAGGACCGAGCGCGGCACGTGACGATGCCCAGCCCCGAGCGCGGTTTGCTAATGAGGCTGTCAGTTAATTACTCAGCTCAGGATGAGGAGTTCCAGGCTCAGCGCTCTCCAGAGCACGCGGCAGGTCCAGGGACACACTGCCCTCTCTTGGAGAATTCCAAATCCAGCCCCATGGAAGGACTGAGGGATCTCCTAAAAAAGGACTTCCTGCCCAAGCAACTCTGGCCATGCTCCCCTGCCTGGTCAGTCATTCCTTTGAGGGAGGAATATGACACTTTTGGGAAGAGCTGCCCTGAGGGAGGAATGGGACACCTTTGGGAAGAGCTGCCCTGAGGTAGGTCAGTTGGATCAATAACCTTGTAGGTACCTTTATATCATCCTATCAAAACCTTTTTAATCTGCAGTTGTAAATCAGGCAATGCCCAGCACAGCAGGGCCTGCCTGGGGGGAATATTGAAACATCTAAAGGGTGGTGATGGTGGGATATCCCACAGTGGGTTGGGTGGGAAGGGACCTTAAAGATCAGCCACTTCCACCCACGTGGTATCAGGCAAGTTGATGTAATTCAGAAAAAAACATTCCAATTTACAGGCCTGGGTGACCCTGGGGTAATTTCAGGCCTTTGCCACCCCAGCTTGGCCACCATCCCTCAGTGGAGGGACAGTTCACTGTCCCCTGGTGAGATGCCCTGGCACAGGGCACTGTGGCTGCCCCATCCCTGGGAGTGTCCAAGGTTGGGCAGGGCTTGGAGCAACCTGGGATGGGAAAGGTGTCCCTGGAACTGGATGGGTTTCAAGGTCCTTCCAACCCAAGTTCTGTGATTCCATGATATTCCTGGCTGGGGAATGAGGGTTCCAAGGTGGGGACCTCGAGCTGTGGGGCAGGATTTGGGTGGTCTCTGAGTGCTGCTGATCACGTACCCGGGCGGGCGCTCAGGCTCCTCCAGCACAGGCAGGTGCACTTGCTGCCTTGGGAAAAGGACAGATCTCCTGAAAAAAAGGAAATTGAGAGAGTTCTCAGCATTTAAAAGGCTCCTGCAGGGATTTCCAGCTCCTTGATCCCACCAGCTGAAGCACCTCACCCCTTTTCCCCATTCCCTGGAAACACTCTGAGCTCTCATAAAGCTGCAAAGTCCCTTTTGACCCCAACACACACTGGGTCTGTTTCCTCCCTGCTGGAAACCAGCCCAGAACTATTTAAAGTCACCAGTAACATGAGGGACAGGTCAAGGAGGAGCAGCTCCACCACCAGGATGGTCAGGCAGCTCCCAGACCAACACCTGTCTGCACTCCATGCAGTTCCATACCCAAGACTGAAGATGGCTCCATTGGAACAAGGGATGCCCTCCCTCTGCCTCCCCAAGCCCAGGGAGGAACAGCATTAGGCACACAAAGGATGGAGAAATATTCCAAATGCCTCGTCAGCCATCGATCAATCAGATGGGATCTGTCACAGGCTGACAACGACGCTGCTCCAAAGGCTTGGAAGCAGCTCCATCCATGCCTTAGATATTCCTAAGGCTGAGAGATGGAAGCTGCAACAAAAGGAACCAGAGAAAAATACCCTGAGCAACTCATGGAAGTCAAAGACACAAAGAATGACAAAGACTGAACTGAAGAAAGGGAAGAGGAAGGCAGAGCTGCAGCATTTCATTTTCTGTTCCTCCCCACAACGAGCCAATTAAAAAGCCCACACACTAAATTAATTCCAGTTCCAGGGGAGCTGGAAATACAGGCAGTCAGAACCACTATTTAGGTTAGGAAAATTGCTGCATTATATTCCTTTGTCAGGTGGCAGAGAATGACACCTGCAAAAGAAAAGGCAGGGTTTGGAACCAGCACAGCAGCACCAGAAGGAAACCAAGGGAATCTTAGGGAGGGGTTGACCTGGGGAGCTCCAGCCCCATGAAAAGGGGACTCAAGTGGACGTGGAAAGATCCCAGTGTTTTTCCCACATCCTGAGTGCAGCTTCATCCCTAACACTGCCCTCAACAAGTTTTATATCTCAACAGTTCCTTGTTTAGTTTTAAACAGAACTTGGGCCCAGGCCCCAGAGCTCTGATTCCCTCACAAACCTTCCTTCAGGAACCTTCCCAATGTTTAATTTATCCCTCTGAAAACACCCCTGATAAAACCCAGCTCTGCCGACGTCAGGAGAGGTTTGTCATTGCCTTGAGGGTAAATATCCTGGTCGGGTTTGTGTTTCCACTGCTTTGTGTCTGAGGCTCCAGAGAGGACTTTGGGATTTAATTCCCAGTGACAGCAGAGGGATTTAATTTGGGATTTAATTCCCAGCACACACACAGCCCCTGCAAGGCTGTGAGACCCCCAAAAAACCCCTCACTGTCAGAGGAGAAACACCCAAACCATGCTAGAATTTTAACAGATTAAACCACACAGGGAGCAGAGAATACAAATATCATTATTTTAGCTCTTTTTCAAGCTTGGGTTTCTCTTAGGGCTGACAAAACCGACCTGGTAACCACAGCTGGTGCTGGAAGAGGCCACAGGGCCTGTTTTCATGGCAACAGCACCAAACCAGCTGCTGCCAGCAGGGCAAGGAGCTGCTTCCAGAAGGAACTGCTCCCTGTCTAATCATTAACAGCAAAATCCACCCCAGATAAAAGTCAGGGCCCGCAGCAGAGACGCATTTGGAGCCAGCAGAGCACTCCCAGTCACCAGGAAGTGCGGGATGTTTGCTTGTTCCTGTTATGGCTCCGCTGTGGTTCCCCCACCGAGGGGACAGCGGGGCAGGAAACGGCATCGGGGGGGGGGGGGGGGGAACTGGGAAAACACA
>JAWWEV010000084.1:1602958-1613607 GCA_035583235.1 Hafferia zeledoni
GAACACTCAGCCATTTGTTCCCCAAAGCTCTGGGAGTGAGTGGTGCAGGCCACTCTGCTGCTGATGATGAGGAGGAGAACCAGGATTGGAAATGTGTCCCCCCAGTCCCTGCCTGTGAGGGCAAAAAAACCCTGAGGGGCACCTGGAGGAGCCTTTGCTGTGACAAAGCCACACAGGTGGGAGTCCTGAAAGAGCTGAGAGGGAAACAGAGGTGAATTAAAGCAGGAGAGAGTCCAGATACCCCGTGGAATCCCTGGCTGGGGATCGGCAGGATGCAGGTCCAGGGAATCGGCACTGAGCCTGGAACATGGAGACAGGGAAGGGCCTGGAGGGGCCTCAGGAGGAGCAGCTGGGGGCACTTGGCACGTTCAGCTGGAGCAGAGGAGACTGAGGGGACACTCCTGGGGGTCTGCAGCTCCAATCTCTGTGCTCTGGGAATGGCTGGAGCTGTGCCAGGGGACGTTCAGGTTGGATATCAGAAAAAGGTCCTTCCCCCAGAGGGTGGTGGCACTGACCAGGCTCCCCAGAGCAGTGGGCATGGCCCCAAGGCTGGCACAGCTCCAGGAGTGTTTGGACAACACTCTGGGGGACAGGTGGGATTGTTGGGGTGTCTGTGCAGTGCCAGGAGTTGGACTGGATGGTCCTAGTGGGTCCCTTCCAGGTGAGGATATTCCAGGATTCTATTCCATGATTCTACCTGCAGCTTCTGAGAGTCCTCAGGGCCCTGACCTGGCTGTCACAAACACAGACCCCACCAAGACAACACCAAGTCCTCTCACCCTCCCCAAGGACTCAGCAGTGCTCAGACACCCACCAGACTCCCTCACTCCATGAGGCATCAATCCCACCAGCCCTGGAACAGAGAGGTGTTTGTTCCCTTTCCTCTCAAACCCTCTCTCTGGGCTGAAATCCAGAGGCAACTGCTGAGAGCAAACCCCCTGAGCTGCCAGGCAGGCACGGGATTCCCAGGCCCTCCATCCACCTCAACCCCCTCCCTGGAACCCCCAAAGCTGCAGCACCTGGAGCCTGATGAGAGAACATTAATTAAAATTAAACACAGCTAAGCCAGGCTGCTTTAAGATGATATAAATTGGGGGGGGTTTGATACCACACATACCCAGACTCCATGGATGAGCATGGAAGAAGTGCCACCTGCATCATCCTCACTGAGCACCGTTAGTGCTTCACCCCCTGCCAAAAAATCCCTGCTGGGATAAACCTGATTCTCCAAGGCAGGTTCTGAACACATTTAAGTGTAAATATCCCCCCCCAAAGCCCTTGGCAAAGGCAGCAGCAGGTCAGCAGCCACATCTGGGCTCCCTTCCCGAGGCTAAAGTGTCGCTGTGTCCCAGCTCCAGGCCCTGGACCCAGCTGGGAGCCCGAGCTCCGTTCCAGGAGCCGCCTCTGCGGAGCCAAATGTCGCCCACAGGACTCGCTGCCCGTCCATGAGCACAAGGACAGAATCCCGGGGGATCCCAGCCCCATCCCTGCCCAGCTGAGCCCTGGCACAGCTGGGCACAGTGGCAATGCTTTCACCACATGCTGGAACAAACCAGGAAAACTGCTTGGGATTAAGAGGTGGCACCACAAAACCAAGGGTAGGTTTGTTGGTGTCTAACGGAGCCTTTTTTTTCTATTTGCTTGGAATCTCCAGCCCTGGATTTACAAGAAAACCCTTCACAAGATGTAACATTATGCTCAAGGATCACAGACCTTTTATAAAAGCTTTGGGAATCATGGCATCTCAGGATGGTTAGGGTTGGAAGGGCCTTAAAGCCCATCCAGTTCCACCCCCTGCCATGAGCAGGGACACCTTCCATAGCCCAGGTTGCTCCAAGCCCTGTCCAATCCAACCTTGGACAATTCCAGGGACTGGGTTTCCTTGGGCAACCTGTGCCAGGGCAGAGTCACCCTCACTCCAAGCAGGGATGAAGGCTCAGTTGCATCAACAAACTTCCCAAGAGCAGAGCAGAGCAGCAGCCACTGCTGGGAGAAAACTGGAAAGCCTTTGAATTCCACAAAAACCTGCTCCTAACGAGATCCCTGTCAGTGCCACAAGAGCCAGGAAAGCAAACTGAGTATTTATAGATCTGGATTAGAGCAGGATCTGCTGGGAATCCTGCTGGGCAAAGAACTGAGAGAATTCCCATTCCTGGAGAGGTGTGAGGGTGACAAGAGTGATGGATTTACAGGCTCTTCCTTCCCAATCCACCCTTTCCCAGCACATCCACAGAGCTCACAGAGCCTCAAGGAGCACTTGGCTGTGGCTGCCACTGAGCTCTGCTCCCAGAGTTCTTTATCATTCCCATTTCCTTTGGGCTAATGGAAATGCAGCCAGGAATTAAATCATGGAAAAGCTTCCCCTGTTCCTTTGCTTTCTCCTCCAACCACCAGTTCCACCAGAACTCTTTAAATCAAGATGCTAATCAGGATAACAGAGTTATCCTGGAAGGAATATCTATGGAGGAAGAGCACTGTTAACCTTCATCATCCTCTATTTTAGCTCAACAAAAATAACCACTGGTGGCTTTTTCCTTGGATAATCCCACTGAAGGTTATGGAACTACACAGGCCCCGGGGTGAAGAGTTTAATAACAAATTAATGAGGTTATTTTACCCAAGAAAGGGTAAAATAACCAATTCTAAGAACTCCACAATTTATGAACCCCACACACAAGGAAGAGGAAACACTCCTGGTGGGATGAAACCTGAGAGAACATTCAGCAGAAGAAACAGATGTGGACAAAAGCCTTTCAAAGCCTGTTCTGGGATGGAGTGGAACGTGGCCAAGCCCATCCTTCCTCCCACCCAACCATTCTGGTTTATTTTAATCTCCATCCCAAACCCGCTCCAGGGGCACCAGGACTGGGATCAGCTCGATACAATCCGTCCCCACAGGAATCCAAACCCTCAATTACAGCGAGAACAGGAAGGAGGGAGGGCTGATTTATGCAGGGGACAAGAGTTTCGAGGATGAGACGATTAAATTGGGGGGAAAACGGTTAAATGCACAAACTTAGGATTCAGGAATCCTACTGGGATGCACAAAAGGAGTCAGGAAGTTTTGAAAAGAAAACCAGCTGCACCAGAGGCTCTTTGGCTTCTTTAACTACAGGAAAATGTCTGGGCATGGGAGAACTTTGTACCTGAAATGCCTCGGGAGTGCTCAGCAGGATCCTGAGGGCTGAAATTCAGGGAAGCAGCGACCTTTCCCACCTCCAGCAGAGCAATTCCCCTCCGGGCTTGGGTGTGAATCCATTTCCTACCTCACTCAGGTCACTCACAAAAACTTCCTGCCCCTCCACTGACCTTCCCGAGAGCTCTCCCTGACACTGGTGACATTCCCACCTTCCCCAGGCCGGCAGAACCTCCCTCTGAGAATTCAGAAGGAATTCAGGGAAAAAAACCTCCTTTGGAATTGGGGGAGTTTCCTGCAGACAGGTTGGATTTGCCTCCAAAACACCATTTTTTAGCCAACTCCCCTCTCCTGGCCGTTATTCCCCGGAGGGAGCAGGAAATAGGGACTCTCCCAAGCTCCAGCTGAACCACAAAAACTTTGGATTTGATTTTTTTTTTTTTCCTCCATGCAGCACGAGGGGAGATGCAACAATACATCTCCTCTGGTAGCTGACAACCCTCTTCTATTTCAGGAATGCTCATCTGCAGGTGGAATTGGATTTATGTTCCCATGACTGACAACACAACTCACTCGACTCCGCTCCAGCCCGGCCTATGGCAGCTCCTGCTATTTTCAGCACTCCAGTATTATTCCAAAGGTGAGAACTATTCCCAGATAACACCAGAGCAGCGTTTTTCACACTTCAAAAAAAAAAAAAATCATGTTTTTTTTAAGTTTTTGCCAGAGGGTGAAGAACCCTGTGCAGCAAAGCCAAGGTCTGCTGGTATTAATGAGCTTTCCTTTCACCCGTGGAGTGGCTGAAATGGAAAAAAATGGAATTAAAATGGAATTAAAATCCCTGTTGGAATGAGCAGGATAGTCCTAACCTGAGCTGCCACAAAGATATTCCTCAGCAGCAAGCAGGGAATTTATCTCTTCCCTCTCTCCCAGTCCTTCAGAAGTCCCAGCCACAGAAATAGCCATAAATCCAAAGAAATACAAAAAATGTGCTGGAATACCGAGTCAGTGTGGCCCCTATTCCTAAAAACTGCCACATCTGGAGCGTGGAATTCTGATTTTCACACAAATGCACCACAAAAGCTGCTGACAAACAGGCACCCCAAGAGCAGGTGGTTTTCAGAGCGTTTCCATGTAAGAGTTAAAGGCTCCTTGGGAGCCTCTGGAAAAGTGTCAGCCCAGATCCCTGAGAAGAAAAGCCGAGGGTGGGGTAATAAGGCAAGGAATGTTAACCAGCTAATTAGCAATCAGAGAAAGAAGAGGTCTGTGATCAGGGAGAACGTTCACTGCTTTGTGCTCAGAACTGACCCACAAAGCCAGAGCTGCTCCGGGTCGCTCATCCCGATGGATGTCCCAGATCCTCACATTGCTCTGGGATGAAGGCTGAGATGGATCTTTGCAGCTCAGCTTCCCCCTGCCCACCACAGCTCCTGCTCCTACCACCCACAAAAGCTGTTCCCAGGTCAGCAATTGTTCCAGCCTCGTGTCTTCCCGGTGCCTGGAACAAACAACGCCTGGATAAATGAAATTCCAGGCGAGTCGTCCCCAGCTGCAGCTCCCACACACACACAGAGCTCTGGGGCAAGGCCTTCCTTGGCCTCCACCAGCCCAATCCTTGTGCCCCACAGGGCTGGAGGGAAATAATCCCTTCTCCAAACCCCTGGGCTGCTCTCCCAGAGTGGGTGTTGCCCCACAACCAATGGCTGGTGACCAACCAGCCCGCTCAGCATTGGTATTCCGGTGCTGCCACTTCCAGCAGCTTCCATTGGATCTGTGCTAACAAATGTGAAATCCTGGATTTCACCTCAATGTCCTGAGTGTTAAAAACGCTGTGGGTGGTTCTGTCCATGTCCCTGCAAAGTGGGGCTGCTGTTTCTCAATCCCAAAGCTCAACGAGGGCCTGGAGTGGAGCTCTGGATATCGGAGTGCTGGCAAAGGAACGTGGCATTGCACCTGTGTGGTGGAAATCCCGAAAAAATACGGGATTTTGCTGCCTTTCCAAGAGAGATTTTTGCAGTGAAGCCCCTTCAGAGCACTTGAACAGGTCTGTGGATTCACCACACTGGAGTTCATGGAATTGCTGAGGTTGGAAAAGACTCCCAGACTGAGTCCAACCTTGCCAGCCAGACCAGAGCACCAAGTGCCACGTCCAGTCATTCCTGCCAATGGACACACTGCCCTGGTCTGGGAAAACATGGAATGGTTTGGGTTGGAAGGACCTTAAAGCTCATCTGCCATGGGCAGGGACACCTCCCACTATCGCAGGTTGCTCCAAGTTTATCCAGCCTGGACAATTCCAGGGAACACCTGGCACTTGCAGGGAAAGCAGGACATGGATTTAGATTGGAAGGAAAGACATGGAGAGAGGTCAGTTCACAACAAGGAATTTGACTCCCCATTTCCAAGTGACAATTTCAGTGCTCTGACACCAAACCAGAACCAGGAGAGAATTCCCTTTCCATTGCCCAGCTCCCCACAAACCCCCCACTTCCCATCCTGCCAGGGGGTCAGCACCACTTGGATTCCAAAAGCCAAAGCAACGAGATCAATGGCATAACCCACACCGTGGGAATGTCCATGTTTAATTGGGATTAATTTCAATTAAACCTGCCTGACAGCAGCACAAATCTACTGGATATGCTCCCAACACTCCTGGGTTATGGGAAAAAAGGTTCCCAACACTTTGGCCAAGACAGAATGAACATGAAGCTCCCTGGAAGAGCTGTCAGATCCTGTGGATCTCTGGGAACCTGGAGCTTCCTGCTCAGACACTGCTGAGATCCCACTTATTGACACAATTCCCAAGCTGGAAGCACAAAGTTCTCAGCCTTAACAAAGGGTCTTGCTTTAAAAAAAAAGAAGGGAAATAAAGAGCCTCTCAGGCCTGTTTTTCCCTCTCCAGTAACATTAAATTCCCAACGTTTGTGTTTGGGAATTGCACGTAATTCCCAGTGAGGGTTTGAAGGAGAAGGTGGGATTTGTCACAAATTATTGAGCACAAACACTGAGCCCTTGGCAGTAAAAATGAGAAGTGACCCTCAGAAAATACCCACAAATGAGCTCCCAAAAGCAGCTTCTGCAGCACATCCAGAGAAATCCTGTTGCAGATTCCCAGCTTGGGATGAGCTGGGAAGGGTTAAACCACCCGAGCAGGAACATTTGGATCTTGTGCATTTTTCTGACAGCAGATGAGGCAGAAATGGACAAAATGCCTTCAGGGCTCAAAAAAAAAAACCCACAAAAAACCCAAAACCAAAACAAACATCCCAAACTATTCTATAGATTTAAAAATAGATCTCTTTTTTTGTTCTGTTTTGTTTCAAAGGGGATAAGTTGGGAATAGAACAAAAAGCTTTTGGAGAACGTTGGGGGAATGTCAAGCCCTGGCAGCTCCCTGAGTGGGACTGGGAGGTGTCAGAGGGGGGGAATGTCCTTCAGCACCCCCAGACCCACAGCCCCCCACCCCTTTTCCTGCTCCCACATTCCCAGGATATTTTTAAACTCACTCTTAGGTGGTTGTTTTCTAGTTTTGCCTCCTCTTTGCAGAATGAAAACAAGGAGTTATGAGGTTTGTCAGCTGTTACAGCTTCGTACAAATCCATTAAAAACCCAGCTTGAAGTGCAAATTTGGAAATATTTTCAGTTGTACAGACCCAACCCAGGCTGAAGTACTTTAAAACCACTTTAAAACTTCACCTTGTCTGTCAGAAGGGGGAAAAACACACAATAAATTATGAAAAAGTACAACCCTTAACTAAATTTCCTGTTTTGTGTCTCGGCATGAACAGTGTGCCCAAATTTCCTCCTTTTTTTTTTTTTTGTCTTCAACGTCACAGCCAATCCCTACCCACCCATTTCACAAAAACTGAGCCCAGAACTCCTGGAGATTCCAAGCTGGAACTATCAGCTGAATTCATAACTCATTCCCAGGAAAAATCCAGCTCCTCCACCCCTTGAAACAAAGATTAAACCCCCCTCGGCTGCAGATCCGCCCCAACAGCACCAGCAGGAATTAATTGAATTAAACAACTTGGTCACCCCGACCACTTTTAGTTGGATTTTTTTTTTTTTTTAAACTAATCCGTGGCTTTTCAGGTATTTCGGAGGAGCAGCAGGAAGGAGGAAAACAGCGGGGATTGCGCAACGAGAAGGACATTTTAAAACTGTTTTGGGTTCGCCGAGGGGGGGGAGAAAAAAATTTGCATGCGAGAAACTCGAGCTGAGAGGAGAGAGAAGTTTCACTTTCAGAAACTGCAAATGCCAAACGTGTTGAGTGGCACAATGGGCTGTTTGTCCCGGGGTTTTCAGCAAAGGCCTCTTGGCAGAACCCAGAGCAGGAGATAAGAGGGAACCAACAACAAGGGCTGGCTCTTCCCCTTGTGTAAATCCCAGGAATTTATTTTAAAATACAAAATAAGCGGGTAAATCTAAGAGTGATTTTTTTTAAGACAAAGCTCTGTCCGGGTTTGTTCCTCGCTGGGAATTGGATTTATATTTTCTGTTCCCTTCCCAGTTTCATTCCTTCTGACACTGCTGGGAAACCCAGAGGAGAGAAAGATAAAACAACACCTTATCTGGCAGCAGGTGAGAAGAACTGGCAGACACTGAGCAGACGCCAGGGATGCTCCAACTGGGAATCTTCCTCCACACACACGGAAAGATTCCTGGTCTGTGGCTGAACCACTGCAAGAATTTCAGGGATATTTGAGCAATTAGAGGTTTCCACCTCAAAGTTCAACTATCAGATCTTTACACCAGGTTGGATGGGGTTTGGAGCAACCAGGGAGGTGTCCCTGCCCATCACAGGGGGTGGAACTGGACAGGTTTAAGTTCCCTTCCAACCCAAACCATTCCATGATGGTCTCAATTCCTTTGATTCCTCAGAGAGATGGAAAAAACCAAACTGGATCCACCACAGCAGGTGCCTCGTTTCATCATCTCATGTCAGCAGAGGTGCTGTAGTTTATAAACCCCTTTTTCTCCTCGTTCTTTCCTTCCTGGCACAAGAATCTCCAAAGAAGTACAAAATTCCACCCTGTTTTCTGTGATTTTTGGGTCACTCAGCCCCATTTCCCAGGATTTCCAACCCTCCCACCAGCTCTGCTGCTCCCCACAACCTTTGGAATCTCTTCCAGAGCCCTGTTGGGAGCTGCAACCCCGAGACAACCAACCAACCTCGAGACAACCAACCAAACAACCCTGAGAGAACCAAACAAACAACCCCAAGAGAACCAAACAACCCCGGGACAACCAAAACAACCCCTGGACAACCAAACCAACCCCGGGACAACCAAACAAACCCCGGGACAACCAAACACCTCCCGGACAACCAAACCAACCCCGGGACAACCAAACCAACCCCGGACAACCAAACCAACCCTGGGACAACCAAACCAACCCCGGGACAACCAAACCAACCCCAGGACAACCAGAACAACCCCGGACAACCAGAACAACCCCGGGACAACCAGAACAACCCCGGACAACCAAACCAACCCCGGGACAACCAAACCAACCCCGGACAACCAAAACAACCCCTGGACAACCACAACAACCCCTGGACAACCAGAACAACCCCGGGACAACCAAACCAACCCCGGGACAACCAAACACACCAAACCACCCCATCTTTCCATCCCGAGCTCATCCTTAAGGTTGAAAGGACAAGAAAGTGACTTTTTAGAAAGTGATTTTTTTGAAGTGCCACCACGAGCTCTGCACTTCCCACCTCCCAGTGGGATCCAAGACAACTTCCCTGTGGACAAGTGGCTGTTTGGGAGCCTTACACAACCCAGAGTGTTCCCAGGGTGGTGATTCCAGGGCTGGATCTCACCACAACCCCCCGACACCTTCACAGCAAGCCAGGAAGTCGAGACCGGCAGTTCCCGGCAATCCAATCAGTGTTTTCCACAGGGCAGGAGTGTTTAGTTCCTCTGGAGCCAAGTCCAGGGATAAGCAGCAGGTCCCGGAGCCAGGCACTGCCCTCGTTAGGCTAACGAGCTCCAGGGCATGACAACCTCGAGGCAGAGCCCGTTATCTCCCCTAGCAGATAAGGAAATCGGGCAGGAAGGCACAGCCTGGGCCCGGCCCAGGGGGAAGTGAGATGAGCAAGGGACAAACCTCAGTGTCCCCAAAGTCACAGAATCCTCTGCTGGCCATGGAATGGCTCCTCTGGGCTGTCTGAGCCAGGAGGAGTCAGACTGCTGGTGTGCTGCCATTGCCACTCCTTCAAAGCAGGATAAACCTCCCCTAAGGCAACACTCCATACATTAATTAAGTAACACCAGTTAAACACCATACCCAGGGATGAGATTGATACAGCTGGGAAACTGGTGTGGGCACCACAACTGTGTGAACCATCACAACCCCCAGCCACACAGAAGAGGCATTTCCATTCATGTCACAGCCACAGCTGGCAGGAGAAAACCCCTGGGACAACAAACCCCACTCAGCAATATTGATCTCCAGCCTTTTGGCTGAGTCTCCCCCAACCCTGGTGGCACCAGAACAGGATAAATGGGGCTGTGGAGTCACAGGAGTTTGGTTTGTGGCCATGGAGGGGACCATGGGATCCCAAACCATCAGGGATCAGCTCCCAATGGGATGTCCCACACGGCAGGGACACAAAGACCTGTGGAACCTCCCAAGGATGAAGGTCTGACTTCAGTGCTGTCGGTTTCAGAAGCCACTGGTCTGAAGAAAACCAAGAAATTACTTAAAATGCCCCAAATTTACTTAGTCTTAGAGTAAATATGAAGTTACTCCCTCCTGTGCTCTACCACACCCCAGCTCTTCCCCTGGCAGAAACCACCACCATTGGCTGTGTCTGTGTTGGTGCTACAAGAAGCCCGAACAAGGAGCTACAAACCAACCTGAAGGGTGTCAATTTTCCAGAGAAAACCCCTTAAAAGCCACACTAAGTTCTCCCAAGCAGCTGCAAGAGGTGTCTCAGAGCAGACCCAGCTCCAGCACAGCTTGTTGGGCTTGTAGTTGAGGCCACACCTGATGGCCAAGGCCGAGGATGGAGGTGAATCCCATTCACCTGCTCCAGTCCCTGGGACACCTTCCAGTCACTTCCAAACTCCTGAAGGACCCCCAGCTTTCCATGCCACAGTTCTCTCTGGCAATGAGGAGAAGGAGGCAGGTTTCTCTCTCTTTGTCTGCAGCACCCACCTCCTCTACACCTCACTGACACAGCCCCAGCTGCTGCAGCCACCCCTCCTTTATGTAACCCACACAAGTCCCCGGGGCCTCCCGAATTCCGCAGGTACCATCCCTGTCCTTTGCTCCTCCAGCTCTTGTCCCTCCTCCTCCTCCCCACACCAACCCGCCCTCAACTCACACACACAAAATAAACAAGTAAATTATGTGATGTTCGACCCTCTGATGAGCCCCCAGCCTCCTTTTTTCACCCCAAAACAGGGTCTACACCGTTCTCCATTAAGTCACCCAACTCCCCAAGCAGCTGGAGATGAACCTGCTCCCTCATGGATTCCCACTGTCCCCGCTCACC
>JAWWEV010000084.1:1622968-1644228 GCA_035583235.1 Hafferia zeledoni
TGGGGTGCAGGTGCCCGGTTCGGGGTGCAGGTGCCCAGTTTCAGGGTGCAGGTGCCCGATTTGGGGGTGCAGGTGCCCGGTTCGGGGTGCAGGTGCCCACTCACCCCGCGGCTGCAGAGCTCCATCAGCAGGTAGAGGTGGCTGCGGTCGGCGAAGTGCCCGTGCAGGCGGACAATGTGCCGGTGGCTCAGGTGACTGTGCAGCTCCTGCTCCCGCTCCACCTGCACCGACACGAGCCCAGCAAACCCCCCGGGGGAACCCTCGGGGTCTGGGAACCCCCAGCAGACACCCCAGGGGGATTGAAACCCACCCAGCGACCCAGGACGGGGCAAGGGCAGGGCTGGGGGGCTCTGCAGGGTCCCCTTGGGTATTGTCCCCCCGTCCCTGGGGACTGTCCCCTCCCGGACTCACCCTCGCCCCGATGGCCACCGCAGTGAGCCGGGCTCGGGGGATGACCTTCACTGCATAGACCCTGCCACTGGTCACCTCTGTCACCTGGTAACAGCACCCAAAGGTGCCCTGCGAGGAAGATCCCATGGGAATGGGCAGCCCAGCACAGAGTGGGGACAGGAGAGGGTCCCGGGTGCTGCAGTGCCCACCCACGTGCCCTTCCTTCTGCTGTGGCTCAGTCTGTGTCTCCCCCGTGCCTCAGTTTCCCCCTCCCCACAGGGGAGGTGGTGGGTCCCCCTCGGAGCAGGACACCTCGGGGACCCCCTGCAGCCCCGGGGGATGCGGGTGTGGGACCCCCTTGGGGTGCCCAGCGGGGAGGGGGTGCTGGCTGGGGGGAGGGGCTGTTCAGGGGTGCAGGGAGGGGCATTTACCTGTCCCAGGAGCCGTCCCCGCTTGTAGCTCATCCCGCTTCCCACGTCCTGGAGGTACCAGCCGGGGGGCTCATCCCGTGCCTGCCCCAGGACCATCCTGCCCGCTCTGCTCTGCCGTGGGGACACCCCAAGGGACACCCACACCCCGACACTGTAACCCCTTCAGCTCCAGCATGGGGGTGCTCGTGGGACCCAAGGGTGCTGGGTGTCCCCCTCGCACCCAGCGCTCTGGCAGTCTAAGACCCCCTCAGAAGACCTCGATCATGGAGGAGGGACCCCCAATGGGATCAACCCCCTCCGGGATGCCCAGCACGGGGGGGTCCCGGATCAGGATACGACCGTGTGGGGGGGGGTCCTGCTGACTCTTCCCTTCTGCTGCTGGGGCTGGTGGGGTCCCAGGGGGGCGCAGGAGCAGCGAAACAGCAGCTGTGCCCCGCCGGGACCCCCCCGCCCCTCCCCGCCCGCCGGAGCTCCGGGCCCCGAAGGGTTAACGGGCGGCCGGGGAGGGCTGGGCGCACCTTTGGGGCTGGATATTAATAACGCGGCGGGGAGGGACGGGAGGCGAACCGGGACGGGGGGGGAAGCCTCGCCCGGCCCCCCCGGAGCTGCGCAGGCGATGCCCGGTCCTGCCGGGTCCCCCCCTCTGCCGCCGCCGGGACGCCGAGCCGGGACTGAGCCCACCGGGACGCCGCGGACGGGGGTCTGCATGGCCGGGGGGAGCTGTGGGGGCGGCTCGGTGCCCCGCGGGGGACCCCTCGGCGCTGGGTAAGGTCCTGATTTCTGCTTAACCCCTCGCGGGACCCCCAGCCCGCACTCCCACGCACCCCCGCAGCTCCTGAGGGGAAACTGAGGCACGCGGTGCCCCCCGCGCTGCCCAGCGGGGTCTGGGCATCAGCCGACCCTCGGTGGGGTCCGGACTCACCGACACCACCCTCGGAGCGACGGCACCGCGACCCCCCGGCCCCTTCCCCTGCCCTGCCGGGGGGTACCCAGAGTCGCGACCCTCCCGGTCCCCCTGGAAGCTGCGCGGCGGGAGGAAACGGGCTCGGCCAGGGGATTCCCCGACACGGGCCTGGGACCTCGGCACCCCCCCGGACCCCCCCGCACCCCTTTGCACTCCCGGCACCTCCGGCACCCCTCCCTGCACCCCCTACACCCCCGGGCTGGGCGCTCTGGGGGGCTCCAGGACCAGGCGCTTTGTACCGCGGGGGGCCCCCCATTGCCCCCCACACTGCTCGCCCCACGGCGGGGCCGGATCCGGATCGGGGAGCGGCGCGGAGCCCCAGCGTGCAGGTCTGGTCCTGTCCCGGCAGGCAGCGATCCCGGCCCGGCGCCCGCCGCGGGGCCCTGGGGGTGGCGGGGCCATCGCCCATCCCGGTGCCGCGTGGGCACGTGTTTGGGACACGGCGTCACCCACCCGGGGTCACCCACCCGGGGACACCCACCCGGGTCACCCACCCGGGGACACCCACCCGCCTGGCCCCACTGGGGGCACCGGACCCCACGCCTCTGCCCTGGGGACCCTCCCGCTGGGTCTGGTCTTGTCCTTCGTCTCTCCCTCTTCCCCCTCACCGCGGTCCCCGTGGGGAGGGTTCGGCGGTGACCCCACTCCAGGTGGGATGCCAGAGTGTGGGGACACCCCACTGCCACCCCCTGCTCTCTGGGGCCGGGGGGCTCAGGGCTCTCTGCTCGGCAGGCGCCGGCGGCCGTGGCGGCTCCTGCTCCTGGCCTGGCTCAGCCTGGTTGGCACAGCACAGGTGAGGGGTGTGGGGCACACGGTGGCACCCCTGGGCCTGCTTGACCCTGCCCACCGTGATGATTGTCACCTTCCTCACTCAGGACCCAGCACTGGGCACACCAGCGAGGGTCCCCGAGCCCCCAGTCCCTGCTCGGCCCCGCCGGCAGCCGGCCCGGGGGGCCTGGGGGGCCTGGGGGTCCTGGAGCTCCTGCTCCAGCTCCTGCGGGGACGGCGTCGCCCTCCGCACCCGGAGGTGCCTGCGGTGAGTGGGGGACGGGGGTCCCAGCCCCATGGCAGGACCCAAACCCCACATGGCACCCAAATCTCTTGGCACGGCTCTGCCACCACCTCCCCCATGTCCCTGAGGACCCTCAGCACCGCATGGGGGGACCTGGAGCTTCGTGGCTCCACCCTGGGGTGCAGCTCTGGCAGGATGAGGGACATCCTGGGACATCCTGGGACATTGGGGGCCCAGCTCCTGCCTTGCTGTGGGGATGTGTCACTCCCAGTGGTGGCACTGGAGATGGGGGTCCCTGTGGCGAATGGGGGGCACAGGCAGGTCTGCTCAGGGGGTCCCTGGCCCGGCCCCACCGCGCTGACGCTGTAACCGCAGGACCACCAAGGAGGAGCCGTGCACAGGCGACCCGCGGCAGTACCGGCTCTGCCAGCTCCAGGTGAGCGCTGGGAGGGCCACGGCACTGATGTAGCTGGTCCCAGTCCCCATCCCGGCCCGTGGGCTCCATCCTGCCACTCCCACAGGGCTGTCCCAGCGGCTCCGTGCCCTTCCGGGCCATGCAGTGCTCCCTCTACGACAACAAGCCCGTCCTGGGCACCTCCACCCGGTACCGCTGGGTGCCCTTCCACGGAGGTGAGTGCTGGGATGGTGACGGCATCACGGGGCTGACAGGGGGGCCACGGCTGCCCCCGGTGCCACCCCCATCCCTTCTCACCCCGCTCCATCAGCCCCCAACCTCTGTGACCTCAACTGCCTGGCCGAGGGACACAACTTCTACTACAGCTTTGGCCGGGTGCTGGACGGGACCCGCTGCAGCCCCGGCTCCCCCGACCTCTGCATCAGCGGGCGCTGCCTGGTGGGTGTGCAGGGCCGGGACCCCCGGGACCCCCTGGGACCCTGAGCACTGACCCCCCGCGCTGAGGCAGCATCTGGGCACCTGCAGAGCGTGGGCTGTGACGGGATCCTGGGCTCGGGCCCCCGCCCCGACGCCTGCGGCCACTGCGGCAGCGGCCACGGCTCCTGCCTCTTCGTGCACCGGCTGTTCCAGGGCACGGACCCCTCCTCCGGTGAATGAACCATTGCCCCGGCCCCCTCCATGGGTGAATGCTTTGGCTCTTGGCTCCCCTGTGCTCCGGTCCCCTGTCTGTGTCCCCAAGGCATTGCCTAGATCCCCTGTCACCCTGCCCCTCTCCATCTCCTCCATTGTCCCTGATTCCTCCCTGTCCCAAACGCACAGGGCTAGTGGGCTCGAAGCAGCCCCCCCCCTCATTGGGGTGATTTGGCCTCATTGCAGAGGGTGTTGCTCCTCTGGGGTGGGTGGGAGGGTCTCTGGGGTCCCCAAGGGTCCCTGTGTCAGTATCCAGTATCCATGGGGTTCTGCCCATGCTGTGAGGACAGTGATTCCCATGAGGGTGGGCAGCCCTGGATGGCACCCAACAGCCACTGGGAGCTGCCCCCAGTGTCCCAGCATGTGGGGCCCAGCTGGGTTAATGCCCCAGACCTGGATCCCCTCTGTGGCCCATCCCTTCCTGCCCTTTTCCCCCAGGATGTCCCCTCGGGCCCTGCCCCAGCTCTGCCCTGACTCTGTCCCCCTGACAGGATATTTTGGGTACATGAATGTGACCAAGATCCCGGCTGGTGCCACCCACATCAAGGTGACGGACAAGAGCCGCAACTACCTGGGTAGGCCGTGAACTGCCTTTATCCCAGTGAGCCCCAGCCCATCCCAGTTTGTCCTGGCTGGTGCCAGCTGTGGGTCTGGCCAGGGCAGGGCAGGGGGTGGCCGTGTCATTCCATGCTGTTATCCCGTGTTGTCTCATGTTGTCCCACGTCGTGCTGTGCCTCTCCCTCGCTCAGATGCTGTTTTTGAGCATCCCGGGGTCAGTGAACTCACAGGCACTCGGGGCAGTTTTCCAGAGGCTGCAGCCCTGGGTTTTGGGAAGGGCTGAGCTGGAGTGGGGCCAGACTGGCCACTGCAGACCAGGACCAGGACCCCCAGCCCCACTCCCCATGCAGCTGCAGCCCCATCCCCCACTGGCACCAGGATCTGGGAGTTTGGGGGCGTGTGGGGGGTTGCGCACCAGGGTTTGGCTCTGGCTTGGGCCCAAAGCCAAAATCTTACAAGAAAGCAGATTCCCCGGAGCCCCGACCACGGCTCTGCCGGCCCACGCTGCCCTCCCTGTGCCGGGAGAGGCCTCCGGTGGGGACCCAGGCAGGGGGTCCGGGGGGCTGTGCCGCGCTCGGGCCGGACCCGCTCCCTCCCGCAGCGCTGATGACGAGTGACGGGCACTACGTGCTCAACGGGGACTGGTCCATCGCCTGGCCCGGGCCCTACGAGGCCGCCGGCACCCGCCTGACCTACACCCGGGCCCCCGACGGCACCGAGAGCCTGGAGGCTCCGGGCCCGACCAACCAGGACCTGCACGTGATGGTGAGGGGCGTGGGGGGAACACGAGGATGGGGGAAGCCACCCCCCGCCCCCATCGCTGCCCTCAGCACTGCCCCTGCCACCCCAGGTCCTGCTGCAGGAGCCCAACCCTGGCATTGAGTACGAGTTCTGGCTGCCCCATGGGCACCCCCAGCCCGGCCATGGGGACACCAGCCCCCTGAGGCAGCCCCAGCCCCGAGGGGCTGGCAGCCCCCCACCCCAGGAGCCCCCGCTCACCCCAACTCCTGTGCTGCCCCCTCAGCCCAGGGGCTCTGCCACGGACCCACCACCGAGGAGAACCCCAGGCTGGAGCCAGGATCGGACTCCTGCAGGTACCTGCTCCCCTTGGGGGTCCCCATAGCCCCCTGCACCCCTGCTCGCTGCTGCAAGAGGGTCCCAGAAAGCCCAGGGGTAGGAATGATATGGGGGCCCTAAAATGGCCCTAAAACCCCTCTCCAGGACTCTCAGGAGCTCCCTGTGTCCCTCTCTGCAGTCTGGACCCTCCATGCGCCCTCCCAAGGCTGCGGGAGGGGGTCTTGGGGGCAAAGAGTCCCCCTGTGCCCCCTAAATTGCTGCAGCTTTGTCCCCGCAGGGCGATGCGGGAGGTGCCGCCCGGCCAAGGGACGTTCCCAGCGCATCCAGCACTTCTGCCAGAGCGACTTTGGTGAGCGCCGGGCGGGAGGGCTCGGGATGCTGTCGGGGGCGGGACAGGGCTCAGGGCAATGCCAGGGACAGTGCCGGGATGGGAAGGGGCTCAGGGTGCCCCGTGCTCGCCCCGCAGTGTTCCATGGCCGGATCCTGGCGCAGCGCTTGGTGGGGCAGGAGACGCGCTACGAGGTGGAGGTGAAGACGCCGTTTCGGCGCCGCTTCCCGCTGGTGTCCCGGGAATACCTGTGGGTGCCCAACACCTGCGGGTGCCCCCCGCTGCGGGAGGGCGGCGAGTACGTGCTGATGGCGCGGCGACACGTGAACCACGAGCACACCCTGAACCGCATCCTGCTCCAGGACGGCGGCTACGCCCGGCCCTGGACGCCCCGCGAGGGCCGAATGGTGCGGGACGCGGCGCGGCACTGCCCGCAGCCCCGGCCGCCCTGAGCCCCCGCGACCCCCGGGATGGGACCCCGAGGGCGAACCCGGTGCTCCTGCCGCGCACCGAACCTTTCCCGTGCCTGT
The DNA here is from genome assembly GCA_035583235.1 of Hafferia zeledoni. Lineage (NCBI taxonomy): Eukaryota > Metazoa > Chordata > Aves > Passeriformes > Thamnophilidae > Hafferia > Hafferia zeledoni. The sequence goes on from JAWWEV010000084.1 coordinate 1,629,364, forward strand.
GGATGGACCCCCAGGGACCCCCCCCATCCCGCCCTCAGCGCCGTGCCGGGCATCTCTCCGTCCTTGGGGTCCACGGGGTGGAGGAGGGGGTGGTGAAGAAAGGTGGTAATTTATTATTTTTGCAGAAAATAAACCTGTTTATCCCCTCTCTCTGTCCCGGGGTGATGAACTACTCGATGTGCCCTTTCCTGGCTGAAGCCGGCACAGGGGGGTCCCCTCTGCGTCCCTACGGGCAGGGGGTCCCCCAGAGTGTCCCCGTGCCGAGCCTCTGGAGCGGCCCCCGCCCCGCAGCGTGTCCCTGTCCCCGATGGCTCCGCGCCAGGCTCTCCCTGCCGGGGTCGGGGACCTCCCGCTTATCTCCCTTCCGGCGGAGGCGGGCGGGTCCCTCTCCCCGTGCCGGAGCCCCCTCGCCCGTAACCCAATCCGCGGGCCCCACGCGGGGACGGGATGTGACTGGGGGCACTGGGGCCATCGCCCGCTTGGGGGTCCCTTGGGGGTCTTGCGCCTGTTGGGAGATGGGTTTGGAGCTGATGCCAGGGAAGGGCTGAGACCTCCCAGCTCGTGTCGCTGGTGGCTGTTCCCAAACTGGGGTACCCATGAGGACACGGGGCGGGTGCCCTGGGGTGCCCCAAGTGGCAGCTGCCAGTCCTGGAGGGTTCTGGTCACATCGGGTAGTTCATCACCCCGGGACAGAGATGAGCCCTGGGACCACCTGAGCCCAGTACCAAGCCCCAGCTGGTCCCAGTAAAGTCTGAGTGATTCGAGGTGCTCCGGGGTGACTGGGGCAGGAAAGGTGCCTCCACTCTGTAAAAATGCTCTCTCTCATCTCCCTCCTTGACGAGTTGGGGCTGTTGTGGGGGTTGTTACTGGGCAGGGTGGGTGTTCTGGTGCTGTGCTGTGCCCTTCTTGGGGGGAGTCTCAGCCATGGCAGGCTGGGGGCTCTCGACCCCCAAGGCTGGGGCTCATATTCGGGCCAAGAGCCGGCAGAGAGATGGGGAGCGGGGGAAGCAGGTCCCGTGGGGCTGGGAGCGTGTCCCGTCTTCCCCCACCACCCCCGGGAAGGGGCGGCTGGTCCGGCGGGGGCTCGAGCAGGAGAGTCCCAGCCCGGCGTCTGCTCCCCCCTGCCCCGGGGGAAGTGGTGAGTGTGTCCCTGCCCTGGGCAAATCCCTGTTTTGGGAAAGCTGGGCTGCCCCAGCCGTGCTGACAGGACCACTCTTCCCCACAGAGCCTGAGACCCCCCTGCTGCAGTCCTGCCCCGGGGGCTCCTACTTCTCAGGGCACCCTGAGGATGAGTGCTGGGACCTCGCTGTCCCTGCAGCCCCCAGTCTGTGAGTATGTGGGGGGTTACCCCCCAGCCCTCACTCTGTCAGGATGTGTGTGGGGGTCCCTATGACCCCCCCAGCACCACTGCCCTGCTGCTTTCCCCCTGCCAGGCTGACCCCTGGGGTGCTGACCCCCAATACTGGTACTCCCCGGAGGACTCGGAGCACTCTGGAGCACACCCTGGTCCTGGAGCTGGTGAGCTGGGGGGGCTGAGGGGGCTGCAGCCCTGGGGGCTGGGGGCTGACTCTGCTCTCTGCCTGCAGGATGGGACCCTGCTCTGCTCCTCCATACTTGCTGATGGGCAGGATGACACCATGGCCACCTTCACCTCGAGCTTCCAGGGAATTTCCTACAAGGTGGGTGGATCAATGTTGGGACACAGCGATGGGGTTGGGACAGCTGGTGCTGGGTCTTGAGGGGTGTTGGTGGGGGCTGTGGGGTGGAAGATCCACACCATCCATGTGGCCTCTGTGCCAATATTCCTTCCTTGTAGATTGAGGGGAAAAAGCCCTGAAATCCCATGGGAGAGGGTGTTGTGGGGGGGTGCCCAGATCCTACCTGGGAGACTGACCATCCCTTGGGGGTCACCTCGGTGTTGGGATGTGGGTGCTGGTGGTTTTCCAAGATGCTGTTCCCTTCCAGATCCACGTGAAGTTGCGTCCACATGTGCAGCAGTTCCTGGAGAGCCTTTCCAAGACCTATGAGGTACCTGGAGGCCCCAGGAGTGTGTGGGGTGACACCTCACTGGGGTAAGGGGGACCTGGGCAGCCCACCCAGGGATCTTCACCTGCTCCCCCAGATCTTAATCTACACCACTGCAAAGCAGGACTATGCCAAGAAGCTCCTGGATGTGCTGGACCCCAGGAAGAAGCTGATCAGGTGATAGTGCTGGTGGGACCCTGCTGGGGTACCCCCCATGTGGCAGGGAGGGGGTCCCCACAGCTCTGTCTCCCCTCCAGGCACTGCCTCTCCCAGTCAGCCTGTGTCTGCTCCAAGGGCTGCTACTGGAAGGATTTGACCCGCCTGGGCAGGGACCTGGCCAAGACAGTGGCCCTGGATCACTCCATCCAGAGCTTCCCTGCCCAGGTATGGCAGTGCTGGCTCGGGGGGAGGGAAGTCCATGTGTCCTGGCCTCCTGGGAGCACAATAGCTTGATGGATCCAGCGTTCTCCCTCTCTCCCCAGGCTGCCAACTGGATCCCGGTGCCTCAGTGGTGTGGGGACCCACAGGATGAGGAGCTGCTGCGCCTCATGCCACTGCTGGGACAGCTGGGACAGGCGGTGAGGACACGGGGCTGGGGTGGGAATGGGTGTCCTGGGCTCTGGGCACAGCCCTCCCTACTCTGTCTCTCCCACACAGGAGGATGTTCGCCCTGAGATCCAGAGGCAATTCCAGCCCTGCCAGCTGCCCACCAAGGACTAGACCAGGCTGGTCTGGGGGAGCAGGGTGGGGAAAGCCCCTTGGAGAGGCCATGGGGAAGCCTCACTCTGGTGCATTGAGTTCTAACTTGACCTGCAGTACTGGACTGAGTGGTTGCCTTGGGATTCTCCCTTAGTGTTTGCAAGGATTCCAGCTCATTCCAGGGCTCAGGGTCCCCCTGGGGACAGCTCCTCACTCTCCACTGCCTTTGGAAACAAAGCTCCATCCCAGCTCCCTCTTCTCTGTGTTCTGTAAGGTCCAGCCAAGGGTTTTCATGGGTCATTATACATTTGGAGAAAGATCTGGCTCTCTCCTTTAATTCCTAAAACTCTTCAGCTGAGCAAACACATTGTGCTTGGGATGGCACAGCTGGGGAGGGGGGAACACAAACCACGTTCCCCAAGTCCTGGGGCAGTCCAGGGTCCTGGCGTGGGGCCGGTGCCCCTGGAGGGCCCCAGCTGGCAGCTCTCCCTGTCCCAGTCCTGCCCAGTGCCACGTGCCAGGGCACAGCTGCCACTGTGCTGCTGCCAGTCCCCATGGGACAGCGAGGGCTGGGGGGCTTTGCCTCCTCTCACTGCCGTGGTGGGGGGAGCAGGGAGTCTGGGAGGTGCAGCCACCCTGGGATACCTTTTTTAAAGGCCTAAAAGTTGCTGGTGAACAGAAATTTGGGGTGTGAACAGGAATTTGGGGATTGTGGAGTGGATCCAGGCTGTCTTCTGCTGCCTCTGCTCCGTTGGAAGCCGTGTGGGCTCATGGCTGAGCTCCTGCTGTGGCCACGTGGGTGCAGCTGTTTGGACACACGTCACATCTCATCCCTCTGCTCCTGGGAAAGGGCACAGGGCTCCTGGCCCCTCTGGAAATGCTCAGGTCCCCGGGGGTGTGGGGGGATGAGGTGGGGAGGGGGAGCCACCACTCTGTCCCTGTGCAGAGCTGGACACAGGGTGGGATCAGCCCAGGCACTGCTGGAAGGGAAATCACCCTTCTTCATACAGGGTGGTCCAGGAAGGCAACAACCAGTTTATTTTGGAAGCCAGGCAAGATCCCAGCGGTGTCCCCGGCTGTGTCTGTGCAGCCCGGGCTGGTGTCACTCTGTCCTCCCAGCCTGGGGACAGCAGGAAGGGCCTTTCCCAGCATGAAAGGCCACCCGGTATGTGGGGTAGAGGACACCTGCAAGGACCAGACTGCTGCAGACCAGGACAGTGACAACAAGGAGGTACCTGCGCAGCACCCCCGGGTTGAGGGGGCCCTGCTGGGGGGAGCAGGTGTGGCTGAGCTTCTGGAAGCTGCGGGTGGAGGGACAGGACGTGCAGTTGTTGGCTGAGGCACCCTGGCAGGTGTAGCAGGAGGGGTGGCAGCGGGCACACACACGGGCTGTGTCCGTGGTGGTGGCACTCCGGGTCCGGCCGTAGTAGTGTGGGGGGCAGTAGGGCAGGCAGGAGCGCTGATGGGCATACAGAGAGCTGCCACATTCTGTGGAGAGAGGGTGGGGTGAGCTCCCCAGGGTCCAGAGAACTGTCACTGTCCCCCCCAGGGCCTCACTCACCCTCACAGGCTCCCTGCTCGTCCCATCGCAGACACGCGTCGGTGGCGGAGGCTGCGGAGAGCCTGGATATCATGTCCTCGTTTGTGCCATGCAGGTGCAGGATGAAGTTGGTCAGCTTGCCTGGGGACAGGAGGGACAGCACTCAGGACCTGCCAGGTGATGGATATGGAGCTGGAAGCTTTGGGGTTGTGTCCCCATTCCAGGCCCTGTGCTGGCCAGGGAGACCCTGAGAGCAAAGATGTGGCCCTGTGGATAAGGAGGGCTTGTGGCTGGGAGGGAGAAGCCAACAAGTTGCTCTTGCAAGTGGGAGAAGGAAGAAGAATGACCAAGCCTGGGTGACCCCAGTAAATGGGGTTCAAGCCTCTTCCAGGGCACCCACCTGTGTTATGGGCACTGCCCCTGTTTTCCAGGTGGAGTGTCCAGGTCCCCTTGGGGTTCTCATCCCAAAAATGTGTGGACATGAAGGTCCAGTCCTTGTAGCCCTCCTGGCTGGTGTCGTAGGGGCTGGAGAGAGAGAGAAGAGCTGGGAGTGCCAGCCAGGAGCCTGGAGGAGCAGGATGTGGCCAAGAAGGCCCTGCAGCCACCCTGTTCTTGCTCCAAGGGGGCACTGCCATGTGGCAGAGGCCCAGATGGGTTCTGGGCACAGTGAGCCCCTTGTTGGGGGTCTCCTGGCCCCAGAAGGGCTGTGTGATGTGCCCCCCAGCCCCTGGTGGGTCCTGGTGCTCTGTGTCCTTACCGCACAGTCACCAGTGTGGATGTGGTCCCCATGGGGCTGCTCAGAGCCACCAGCAGGTCCCCCCTGCGGGTGTAGCTCAGGGACAGCTGGACCTGGACGTGCTCCAGAGAGCGGATCGTCTGGGAGCAGGAGAAAACATCTGTGGAGACGGTGAGCTTGGAGCCAATGTCCCTGTCAAGGACAAGCTGAAGGTTAGGGCTTTCCTTCTCCTTCCCCTTCCATGGGCATCCTGCCCACCTCCACAGCCTCTGAGCACAGCCCCGTGCCCACAGCAGGCACTGAGCAGCACAGGCCATTTTTGGGAAGCAATCCCTGTTCCTGCAGTGGGCACAGTGAGTCCCCATGTGAGGCTGGACCCAGGGGTACTGTCCCTTACCTGGGGGCCTGAAGGACCTTGACTGAACACTTCTCCTGAGGCTGAGTCCCTGCCCAGGCCACGGCCTCCTGCACCAGCAGCCCCGCGTCCAGCAGCCCATAGCCATAGTAGTGGCTCACTGGAAAGCAGGTGCCACCAGGAGAGGAGCCGTGAGCCCTCAGTGCTGGGAGAGCACCAGGGGCTGCTGGAAGATGTTTGAGGGGCAGAAAAGGCTGAGCCCTGGACTCACCCCGACGTCCCACCCCATTCTTGGCCCAGTCCTCGGCCTGCAGGTGAGCAGGTTTGGAGGCCCTGATGATGAGGTGCTGCAGGTCACGCCAGGTCAGTGCTGGGCTGGAAGCAATGAGGGTGTGGGGACAGAGAGCTCGGCGTTGGCTTTTAAGGGTGGGGTTTTTTTTAAGGGTGGGGTTAAGGTCTTCTAACTTTTGAGGTGGATAAGTCATCTGTCTGGGTCCAACCTGGTCCCCCCACAACCTCCTTCAGTGCCAAAGTGGGAGCAAAAACACCCGAAGGGGACAATCCTCCTCCTGTCCCTGCCTCTCCCATGCCTCTGGGAGAAGATGCTTCCCTACTAGAACCCAGGGACACTTCAGCTCTGCACTCCCAACCTTCCTGCTACCAGCTCCTGCCTTCCTTGTCCCCAGTGAGGCACCAGCCCTCTCTGGGGGCTGTCCTGCTGTGTCAGAGTCACCTACTTGGCTTCCAGTGCCAGGGCGACCATCCCTGCAGCCAGGGGGGCCGAGGCCGAGGTGCCCGTGTGCTTGTCGGTGCAGCGGTGGTGCAGGTCGGTGGTCACCTGGGGGAGAGGGGCTGTCTCAGCACCAGGGAGCTCAGGTCCTCCACTAAACACTCCTTTTGCTTCCCTTTGAGGGTCTACACAGACACTTTTCCAAAGCCCCCTTGTCCCTGCCCAGGTGGGGAGGGCTCAGACGAGCCCACCCTGTGCTGTGATCCGGTGTCTGCCCCGGGGCTGTTGTTCTGGCAGAGCTGTCACGACACTCACCATCTGCACCTCGCTGCTGGTCCTGCTGCTGTAGGTGGTGGTGAGGATGGCAGCACAGCCCTCGCTGTAGCGGGGCCTCTGCCCGTCCCCCAGCACGCTGCCCACTGACACCGTGTAGATGCTGTTGCTGTACCCGTCGCAGTTGCAGTTGTCGTAGTGGATCCCACCGTTGCCCGAGGCCCAGATGAAGATGGAGCCGAGGCCGCCCCGTCCCTGTTGAGGAGGCAGAGTGGGGTGAGCAGGGGGGTCCTGGTGCCCCCAAGACCCCCCAGGCTGGCGCTGAACTCACCTGGCTGACCCCTCTCTGGAAAGCGGCCGCCGCCAGCTCGCCCGGCCCATCCACCGTCTTGCCGTTGTCCTCGGGGCCCCAGCTGGCACTGTAGATGTGGATGTGCTGGGAGTGCAGACTGAGCGCCTGGGCCTCCACCACGTCCGTGATGGGACCGTCCAACATCCGCACACCTGAGGGCCAGGACCGGGAGCAGCCGTGGCCGAGGGAGAGGCCGGGAGGGCTCGGGGGGAACGGGAGCCACGTGTGTGCCACGCCAAGGGGAGGGCTGAGGGGCACTTTGACAGCTCCCCCTTCACCCCCCACAGCCCTGAGCACCTTTCACATGACCCTGTCCTAAGGAGATCAGGGTCCTGTGGGTCTGTGCCACTGCCATGAGCTGGTTCCCAAAGCTCTTCCTTAAGCCTTTTGTAATTAAGCCCAGGGATTTCTCCCTCACTTCTGCAGGGGAGCCTGAACCTGCCCAGGGCTGGAGCTGCTGAGTGTTGGGGTGGGCATTAAACCCCTGTGGAGCTCAGAGATTGCTGTGTGGTAACACTGCAGCACCCTCTGCCCCCCTGTGAGCCCCCAGAGCAGCCCCACCTGGGGTCTCACATCCTCCCAAGGTGCTGGAGCTGGTTTTCAACCTCCATCCCACCGGAGCAACGTCTCACCTCCGATTTTGGCATTGTAGGCAACACCTGCCCCGCAGATCCCGTTGTTTGCTACAGCTGCCACTTCTCCTGCACAGCGTGTCCCGTGCCTGGCGGGGGGCAGAGCGACCCTGAGAGGGGTGGGGGGGCCTGGGACACCCTCAGCCCCCTGAGAGATGCAGCAGAACCCACCAGTTCTTGTCCCCATCGCCGTATCTGGGCTGGGGATCGGGGTCGTTGCTGTTGAAGTCGTAACTTGCCTGCGGGTCCTGTTACAGAACGAGGCACCAGCGTGAGCAAAGGGCTCTGGGCAGGGCTGTGACAGCTCAGCACAGGCCCCTGGCACTGAGCCCAGAGCTGGCACTGCTGGGGGCCCTGACTGCCAGCCCGGGGGGGGGACAGGGGGGCCCCTTTGTGCCCAGCTGTGTTGGGCTAGACTGGAGCTCAGTCGAGTCCAGAGAAGGGAAGGGGCTGGAGCAGCAGGAGAGGCTGAGGGAGCTGGGGGGGCTCAGCCTGGAGAAAAGGAGGCTCAGGGGGGACCTTCTGGCTCTGCAATCCCTGCCAGGAGGGGGGAGCCAGAGGGAGTCGGGCTCTGCTCCAGGGAACAGGGACAGGAGGGGAGGAAACAGCAGCAATTGCACCAGGGGAGGTTCAGGTTGGACAGCAGGAGGAAGTTCTCCATGGAAAGTGTGGCCAGACACTGGAAGGGACTGCCCAGGGAGGTGCTGGATCCCCATCCCTGGAGGTGTCCAAGGAAGGACTGGATGTAGCACTCAGTGACAAGGTGGGCATCGGGCACAGGGTGGACTTGGTGATCTTGGAGGGCTTTTCCAACTGAAATGGTCCTGTGAGACAGGGTGGAAACAGCACAGCTTTGCTGTTTCAGTGATAACAGAGCCCAGTGTGGTGACTCATCTGAGGGTGACCCTCACTGGCCACGCAGGAGGGAGGAACTACAACCCACAGGAATTGTGTTGTCACAAACACCCAGGATTTCACTCTCCTGCCTTGCTGGGCACGTGAGGGTTTACCAGCTTTTCTGGCTTTGCAGCTTCCTGTAATTACACCTGTTTGGGGGCTCGAGTGTGTGTACAAGTTCTAAAGTTTCCTCAATGTGGGAATTCACTATGGGACTCCAAACCTTTGATCCAGTTCTGGAGAGGCTGAGTTCCCACTGCACAATCCCACGAGTGGGATGAAGTCACCAGCTCCCACCCTCCCTGGGGACCCCCAGCCCCAAAGGAGCCTGTTCCTGCACCCCCTTGGAGTTACATAGTTGGCTGCCAGGTCGGGATGATCCTTCTCCAGCCCATCATCCAGGATGGTCAGCACGACCCCCAGCCCTGTGTAGCCTCTGCTCCAGGCCGTGAGGATGTTCAGGTCAGGACTGATGTCGTTGTTCTGGAAAAACAGATTAAATTTGCTCAGCAGCCCCAGGTGACCTTCAGGGACTTGTGCTGCCTCATCACCAGCAGCATTAGCCCTGTTTGTGTGTCAGGGGGCAGGAGGGGGACAATGGGAAGGGCACTCTGTGCCCTGGGTGAGGATTAGAGGAGGAAGCAGCACCATCTCACCATGTACCACTGCTTGGAGAACCAGGGGTCTGTTGGCACCACGCTGGCACTTCTCTTCATGCGCCTCTTCAGCGTCTGCTGCTCAAACCACAGCACCTGGAGGAGGTGGGGCAGCGCTGTGGGGCCAGGCAGAGCCTGCCTGTGGCTGTGCCCCCACTCCTTGTGCCCTCCTCCCTACCTGGGGGTCCCTCATCAGCCGCATGTGCCACCCCCAGTGCCTGCTCAGGGCTCTCTGCTGTGTGCCACGGTGCCCAAAGTGGTAGTAAGGCTCTCCCTCCATCACCTGCAGGCACAGGGAGCTGCTGTCAGTGCTTCCATCCCGGCTGGGGGTGCCTGTGCTGGCTCCACATGGGTCAGAAAGGTGAATTTAATGTGAGCTGAGCACGGCAGGACACGCAGAGTGTTCCCTGGAGACTGAGTGGGGTCCTGGGCGGGGGGGGGTGTACCCTTGGGGGTCCCTCATCCCTGCGTGCTCAGAGTCCGTTTGCTCTAAGGATGTGGGGACACTGGGACAGCATTCCCAGATTCCCTGGAAGTGTCCAAGGCCAGGCTGGACAGGGCTTGGAGCAACCTGGTCTGGTGAAAGGTGTCCCGGCCCATGGGATGAGCAGAGGGGACGAGTGAAGGGGCCAACAGTGGGGACACAGGGTGAGGATGAGCGCAGGCACTCGGGACAGTGGGACACGGGCTGGGCTGGGTCTGCACCTGGCCCAGGTAGAGCAGCCCGTGCCGGCGGGCCAGAACCCGGGCGTCCCGCGGCCCCGCCGCCGCTCGCACGGCCCAGCTGCTCAGGTAGACGCGAGGCTTGGTGGGACCAGTGGGGGCGGCGGCGGCGACCACCAGGACGGCGCACAGGAGCGGGAGCAGCACCGGGAGCGGCACCGGGAGCGCCCGGCTGGGCCGCACCGCCATGAGGCCGCAGCGCCTGTAGCCATGGCAACGGCGTCGGCCCCGCCCCTGCCCGCCCGCCCTCGTCTGATTGGTCTCTTTGGTGCCTCCTCGCCTTCTTATTGGTCCCACAGCACCCCTTTGGTCCCGCCCCTCTAGGTTATTACCCCAGCCCCGCCCTCACCTTGGCCCCGCCCCTCCCGGTTGGCCACGCCCCTCCCGGTTGGCCCCGCCCCCCTCCGCACTGCCCGGGGCGCGGGGTCGGTGCGGGGCCGCCGCCTTCGTGCCCTTCCTCCTCATCGTCACCGCCACCGCCGCCATGGGCTCGGTGCAGCAGCGCCTGCAGCGCTTCCTCGACCGCCCCGGGCCGCTCGGCGACCTGCTGGGCCGGCTGGAAGCCCGTACCGGCGTCCAACGGCTCTACCTGGCCTCAGGTGCGACCGGTATCCCGCAGCCTCCCCGGTCCTCCCGTCCTCTTCCCACACCCCCTTCTCTTTCCTGGGGCGCCCTGGCAGCCCCTCACTGTGGCACGGAGGGCACGGGGAGGGCGGGCAGAGCCCCCCCCAGTTGGGGGGTGCAGAGCGGGGCCGTGCTGGGAGGGGGCCGGAGGGTCCCGGGGGTGACAGCGCTGTCACCGCGCCGTCCTCGCCTTCGGCAGGCGTGAAATCCTGAAATCCCGCACCCCGAAACCAGCGGGGTCCAAGTGTTGGAGGTGTCAGACGGACCCTCGAGACCCCCTGAGAAAAGGGGGGGGGAGGCCCATTCTGGGTGAGCCCCCAAATCGTGGTGGGTCAGAGCGGGCTCTGGGGCCGGGAGCTCATCCCTGTGTCCCGCGGGGAGTGTGGGGATCCTGCCACGAGCCGGATCCTGTTGCTCATTAATGAGGAACCAGCCGGGTTCTCCCCGGGGAGCGTCCCCTGGCACAAAGTGCCCCCTCTCCTCTGACCCTTGGTCCTGTGCCCTCTCTGCCAACTCACAACTGGCCCATCCACGTGCTCCTATTTGGGATTTCATATCAAACCTCCCAGGAGGGGCTCGGGAGGTTTCTCAGGTCCCTCCAGGTGCTCCCTCTGCCTTTGGCCTCCAGGTGTGTTTTCCTGGCCCTTCACCTGCAGCAGGGGTGGTTTTCCCTCTCTGAGAGGGAGAAGTGTCCATGAACAGGGATGTGCTGCAGGTTGTGTTTGGACACCAGTCAGGTGTCTTCCTGGTCTTGCAATTTGGTCAAGCTCAGGTTTGAGGGACTTTTTTGGGGGCAGGACAAGAGTGGAAGCACCAAAAAATGATGGTTCTTTGTTCTGGATCCCTGTCCTGGAAAGGAGAAGCTGCTGCTAAACTAAAAATTTGTGATTTCTCCCTCCCCTGTCTCTGGAGCAATCCCTAAATTGTGCTTGAACCCAGCAAGGTCAGTTCTGCACCTCTGGAGCCACCAGTGACCCCCAGGCTGGGGTTGGGAGCCCATCCCTGTGGCTTCTGAGCAGCACCAGCTCCAGCCACCCCCTCAGCAAAACCTTTCCCTTATGTTTTGCTGTTACATAAATTTCTCTGGGGGTTAAAATCCCATGAAATCCCTTCTAAGGCTCTTGGGGAATGAAACCCAGCACTGCCTGGACCTGCCTGTTCTCCTTGAAGGGAGGTTTGGGATTGCTCCAAAGCCATGTTGCTCCTGCCTGTCTCCTGGGCAAGACCCGGAGCTGTGGCTGCCCCGGATCGGGGCCGGAGCTGAGCCCAGGAACGCTGCAGTGAGCAGGGCAGGGATAATCCGCCCTCCAAGCCCCAGCAAGGACTTTCCTCTAATTTACCAGCACAGACAGGTTAATTCCCAGCTTTCCTGCTGCTGATGGAGGAGCTTTTTTCCAGGGCAGGGGAGAGGCTGTTGGGCTGGGACAAAGTACCCTGGGCTCCTCTCTGTGTGTCCCTGAGGTTTTCCTGCCCTCTCAGCCCCGCGGTTTCAGCAGCAAGACCTCCCTGTCGCACCTTCCCCATCCACCAGCTCCACTGATCCAGCATCTGAGGGCTGGGCAAGCTCCGAGCAACCAAAACCTTTGGCTTCCACTTAATTTAACGATCTAATTGAATAGCAGGGAAGCGGGATTGAATTGCTGTGTCCCGGGGGAGCCAATCCATCCTTCCTGCCCCGGGGGCTGCTCAGCACGGGGAGCACGTGCGGGAGCCGCGGCCGGGGAACTCCGAGGAGGAGCCGCAGGATCTCGGCTCCGGGAGCAGGGCTTGTCCTTGGACGGGTGTTATCGGAATGCCGGGCGGCTCCGAGCCCCATCTGTGGGGGAGACAAGCAGGGCCTTGACTTTGGACCATGGGTGTGTGCCGGTGTCTCCGATTCCAGCGGCGCTGCGGGACTGGCCCCGCTCCAGGCTGGCGACGGGGCGAAAGCGCCTCCAGATTGTTGTGGTAAAGTCCTTTCCAGGGCCAGGGAGGGGACAAACAGTGATAGGGAGCAGGTCGTGGGTCCCCCGGGAAGGAGCGGCCTCTGCCACGTGACTCGGAGTGTTGTGGTACTGGAATTAATTGGGGGTGGTCGCTGTCCCCAGCTGGGGGTCCTGGAATGCGCCTCTTCCTGCTCTGGGATGAGAATCCTGCGGGGTCTCTCCCCCGTGGTGACAGGTTTGTGACTGTCCCCTGTCCCCTGGCAGGTTCTGTGGCCTTCATAGGGCTGTACCTCATGTTCGGCTACGGCGCCTCATTACTCTGCAACCTCATCGGCTTCATCTACCCCGCCTACATCTCGTAAGTACCGTCCCACCCTCTGCAGCACCTGGAGAGCCTCCCCTGCCCTTAGCTGAGGGTCTGCCTGCTCAGTGAGAGGCAGTTATGGCTGGGAAGCTCTTGAGGCCTTACTGGAAAGGCTGGGATTGTGCCAGCTTGGGGCAGGAGCACCTGGTGGGCAGGTTTGCTCCAGAATTTGGAGGATTTGGGAAGGAGGAGCCCACCCCAGGACTGCAACAGCTCTGCCCTTGCCCTCTCCTGCCACAGCATCAAAGCCATCGAGAGCAGCAGCAAGGAGGATGACACCATGTGGCTCACGTACTGGGTGGTGTACGGTGTCTTCTGCATCGCTGAGTCCTTCTCTGACCTCTTCCTCTACTGGTTCCCCTGCTACTATGCTGGGAAGGTAATGGCTGTGCCAGGGACAGGGTCCTCTTGCCCGATGGCTGAACGTGGAGGGACTGAGCGTGGTGGGCTCTGCCCCTCAGCAGGTAGTGGGGCTGCAATCAGCTCAGATCCTGGTCCCTCCAGTGAGCTCCAGCCTTGGGAGCTGCTGTCGGACCAGGCTGGGGGCACTGGAGCAGCCCTGCCACCTTCCAGCTGAGCCCCTGTTGTCCCCACAGTGCCTGTTCCTGGTGTGGTGCATGGCCCCCGTGCCCTGGAATGGCTCACAGGTGCTCTACCACAGCATCATCCGGCCCTGCTTCCTCAAGCACCACGAGGCCGTGGACAACATGATGAGTGACATCAGCACCAAGGCCCTGGACGCGGCTTCCACTGTCACCCGAGAAGGTAACTCAGGTCCCCCTGTCCCTCCATGCTGCTCTGTGTGCCAGGCCAGGTGGTTCTCCCAGACCAGACATGTGGGCAGCTCACTTTAATTCCCACCAAGTGACTATTTCTCCATCCGTGCTCCCACAGCCACCTGCCCTGCGGTGACAGCAGCGCCCGGGGGGTGTCACTGTCCCCTCTCTAACCTCTCTGTTCTCTTTGTGCTGCGCGGTCCAGTCCTGCAGACTCTGGCCAGCAGCAGAGCCCGGCTGGCGGCCGGGGCGGCCCCGCAGCTCAGCCTGTCCGTATGTAACAGCCACGGCTCCCGCTGACGCCGTGGGGAGACGGGGCCAGGCCGTGCCAGGTGCCCGCCAGGCTCGGAGCTCGTGGCCGGAGCTCGTGGCCACCATGGCACTCACCAAACAGCTGTGCTCCTGCAAGTGCCGGCGCGGTGCCCGCACGACCGGCCCCTTCTCCCGTGGCGTGCGTAGAGCAGGCGCTTCCCTCCTGCTTCTCCGTAGACAGGGCCTGTCCATGTGTCCATCCATGTTGTCCATCCATGTTGTCCATCCATGTGTCCATCCATGTGTCCATCCATGTGTCCATCCATGGAGTCCATCCATGGAGTCCATCCACGTGTCCATCCACGTCTCCATCCATATGTCCATCCATGTGTCCATCCATGGAGTCCATCCATGTGTCCATCCATGTGTCCATCCATGTGTCCATCCATGTGTCCATCCATGGAGTCCATCCACGTCTCCATCCATATGTCCATCCATGTGTCCATCCATGTGTCCATCCATGTAGTCCATCCATGTAGTCCATCCATGTGTCCATCCACGTGTCCATCCATGTGTCCATCCATGTGTCTGTCCACGTGTCCGTCCCTGAGTCCATGTGCTCCTCATGCCACTGCCAGCCTGGGGCTCCCATTCAGAGCTCCCAAGCTCGGGGAGCAGGACCCGCCTGCCACCCCCGTGCTCTGCAGGAGAGGGAGGGAATGGGACAGTGACCAGGATGGGCTGGGCACCAGGACACCGGGCACTGCCCCAGGGACGGGCACTAATGCTGTCCGTGTGTCCGCAGCCTCCAGAGCATCCCTGAACCTGGCAGAGAAATTGGAGAAGATCAATTGAGTCACCGCCCCCCCCGGTAACGGCACTACGGCCCCGGTACTGGGACTGGCACCGGCACTCCCGGTACCGGCACCGGCATCCCCAGTACCGGCACCAGCGACTCCAGTACCGGCACCACGGCGCTGGGCCTGGATCGTTCTCAGCCGGGATCCTGGATGTGTCCAAGCCAACCCTGTCCCATCCCCTCGCCGGTCCCACAATAAACCCTCGGTGCCCACGAGCCGCCGCTCCCGCGTGTTCTGTGACACCGCGCGGCGCCTTTAAGAGCGGGGGCGGGAGCCTGGGTGGGAGGGGCGGGGTCTCAGTGGGTGACGTCACTGCGGGGCGTGGCGGAAGTGCGGCTCGACGTGGCGGGCACGGGCCGGGGTCGGTCCGTCTGTCCGTGTGCGGTACCGGGCGGGGTCTCTCTGTCTGTCTGTCTGTCTGTCTGTCCGCGGGGAGATCGGGAGGC
>JAWWEV010000084.1:1644456-1657602 GCA_035583235.1 Hafferia zeledoni
CCCCCCCCCCCCCCCCCCCCCCCCCCCCCCCCCCCCCCCCCCCCCCCCCCCCCCCCCCCCCCCCCCCCCCGGGGGGGTCTGTCAGTCTGGTGGGGAGGGAAGTCGGTCTGTCCAGGGGGACAGCAAAGGGGGGATCTGTGTGTCCTTCCAGGAGGGCAGTGAGGGGGATCTGTCTGTCTTGGGGGGACAGGGAGGCAGGGAAGGATCTGTCTGTCTGTCTGTCCTGGAATGGAGAAAATGGGAGGGTTCTGTCTGTCCATCCGGGAGTGGGACAATGAGGGGGCTTCGCCTGCTGGGCTGGGGGGAACTGGGAGCGAGGTCCGTCTGTCTGTCCAAAGAGCAGCACGGAGTGGTCTGTCTGTCTCAGGGGGATAGGGAAGATAAGGATCTGTCTGTCTGTCTGTCTGTCCGGGATGGGGGCACCGCAGCCCCCTCACCCACCCGTGTGCCCCCTCCACAGCCCCCCCTCCATGAGCCTGCCCCGTGATGAGCTCCAAGGCCAAGCGGGTGCTGCCCACCCGCCCTGAGCCCCCCAGCGTGGAGCAGATCCTGCAGGACGTGCAGGGCACCCACCCGGCCGACCCCGTCTTCGTCCTCCCCGCCGAGCCCCCCCTGGACCACGGCCCCGCTCCAGGTGAGCCCGGGATGGGCAGCGGGGCGTGGGGACCCCCCCAAACCGCAGCCCCGCTGAGCGCTCGCTGTGCCCCCCAGGCTCCCCCGAGCCCGCGGCCGAGGAGCGGGAGCGGCTGTACCGGCAGAGCCGCCTCTTCGTGGGGATGAACCAGCGGCTGCAGCGATCCCGGGAGCGGCTGCGGGAGCAGCGCCGGGAGCTGGAGCGGGCGGGAGCGGAGCTGGAGCGCGGCATCGCCGAGATGAGGGAGAAGGCGCTCTGAGAGCGGGGCTCGGAGCTCCGACTCCTCTCCAAGGGTGCCCCGGACTGTGGTGGGCACCTCGGGATACCCCACGTTGTGGTTTCACCTTCCCAAATCGTGTTGGAAAACGTTTGCATCGGGTTTAAGGGATTTTGCCGTGGATTTTGCTGGGACATCACTGGTGTGCCAGGGCCTGGCTCTGCCACTTTGGTGACATTTCCTCCAGGGAACAGTGGGATCTGCCAGTGCCCAGCACGGCCGCAGGGTCCTGGTGCAAGAACAAAGGCTTGCACCCCACAGTTGCTCCCTGCACTGGCTGCCATGTCCCCCATGTGTGGCACGTCCTCTGTGCCCTCACGCTGCCCCTTCCCCTACGACTTCTCCCTCTGGTACTTCCCGGAGGACGATCCCGTCGCCTCCCGCATCGCCGAGCGCCTCAGGCAGGAGGGTTTCCGGGGCTTCACGGAGCACCAGGACCAAGTGGCCGGGACATCTGTCATCCTGACAGCCATGGAGGTCATCGAGGCCAGCAGGGTGGCCATCCTGCTCCTCTCGGCCCGCTCCGTGGGTGACCCGTGGTGCCAGCGCGTGTCCGAGTGGAACCTGATCCGCGTCATCCACCACCGTGGGACCAAAGTGGTCCCCGTGTGTGTGGGGGTGACAAAGGCTGAGGTGCCCCCGTTCCTGCAGCACCTCATCCTGCTGGACTACCAGAGTGAGTTCTTCTTCGAGAGGCTCCTGGCCAGCCTGAGATCCCACCCGGGGAGCCAAGCCAGGAGGGTCCCACCCAAAGGGACACACTGAGGGGGCCAGGGCAGGGGCCAGCACTGAGGGGCCACTGGGGAGGGTGGGTCACTGTCACCTGGTGCTGGCCCCGTGGTGGTAGCAGTGGGAAAACTGTCCCACTCTGCTAATAAAGGTAGTGGGAATGAATCACCCAGCACTGTGAACTGTCATAAATCTCATAAACCCCCCATTTGTGGAGAGCTGAAGATGCTGCCACTTTCTGTCTGCAAAGCTGAACACCAGGAGGGGGGGACTGCGGGTGTTTCCCACCCCCACAGGTGTTACCCTGTGGGTGCTTCTTCCCCTTCCTGCCCCCCTCAGCCGGGTCTGTGTCCCGCAGCCACCCTGCTGTGCTGTCACACGGGTCGTGGGGCTCCTCTGACACCACACCGGGACACGGAGGCAGGAATGGGGGCGAGGGGCTGCCTGGGGGCGCTGCTGCTGCTGCTGGTTCTGCCCCTGCCTTTGGGTGAGCACTGGGGTGGTGGGTCCGGGGTGCCCAGTGGGGTCTTGGCATCGCTGTTTGGGGTGGTGGCAGGTGCTGGTTGGGGGCCAGGACAGGATCTCCTCTACCTGCAGCCCGGGCCTGGCTCCAGCCATCGATCATCGGGGGCCACGAGGCCAAACCCCACTCCCGGCCCTACATGGCGTCCCTGCAGTTTCGGGGGGTTCACGTCTGCGGGGCAGCGCTGCTGGAGCAGCGGTGGGTCCTGACAGCCGCCCACTGCCTGGCCCAGAGGTGAGTGCAGCGCCACATCCTGCCCGGTGAGGGGATGGGAGGCTGAGGGAGGGCTCCCAGTGACCAGCCCTGGGCTCACACCGGGTCCTGGTGCAGGCCATGGACCAGCGGGAAGGTGGTGGTGGGGCTGCACAGCCTGCAGGACCGCGGGGCGGCCTCGCAGACCTTCCCCATCCGGGCGGCCTGTCCCCACCCCGGCTACGACCCAGAGACGATGGAAAACGACCTTCTCCTGCTCCAGGTGGAACTCGGGCCGGCCGCAGGAAGGGTCTGCTGGGGGGCTGGAGGGTTGGCGGGGCCGGGAAGCGCTGCCAGGGGAATGGGGGCATTGACACCGTGTCGGTGCAGCTGCACCTGCAGCTGGGACAAGCAGCTTGGTGACATTTCCTCTTCTCACCCCTGAGAGGTTTCACACCTCTGTAACATCTCCCTGCTCCCATGGGTGCTGCATCAGCTCAGTGCTGCCTCTCAGCCACCCACCTGTGCTGTTGGGGTGCTCTTCCTCAGCCCCTCCACCTGCAGTGTTGGTCTGCTCCCCCTCAACCATCCACAAACTGCATTGGGGTGCTCCCCCCTGACCACCCACCTGCAGTGTTGGGGTGCTCCCTCTTGGACACACATCTGCAGATTTGGGGTGCTCCCCATCAGCCACTCACCTGCAGCACTGGGGTGCTCCCTCTCAGCCCTCACCCACAGCGTTGGGCAGTTCCCTCTGAGACCCCCACCCAGGCATTAGGGTGCTCCCCTCACCCTCACCCGCAGTGTTGGGGTGCTCCCTGCCAGCCCCCCTTGGCCATGGTGGGGGTCTGACACGGCCCCCTGCCCGCAGCTGGAGGGGAAGGTGACGCTGAGCCGGACGCGGCAGCTGATCCGGCTGCCCAGGCGGGGACCGGCAGTGGGGGCCACGTGCAGCCTGGCGGGCTGGGGGTCCCGGGGGCGCAGGGGGCTCTCACCCACCCTGCAGGAGCTGGAGGTGACGGTGATGGACCCGCGGATGTGCAACAACAGCCGCTTCTGGGACGGCGGCATCGCCCCCACCATGATCTGCTTCCAGGGAAAGCCCCGGGGCTCAGCCCCCTCCAAGGTGAGGATTTGGGGGTCCAAGGGCTACAAAGCTCTGCCCATCCTTGGCCACGATTCCCAGGCTGGGGGGTTGCTCTGGGGATGATGCTGACCCTGAGCAGAGAGGTGAGCTGTCCTCCCAGCCATTGGGGCAGTCCCTGCCTCTGGTCGGGGTCCACTCTCTGGTGTCACCTCCTTCCCCCAGGGTGACTCTGGGGGCCCGTTGGTGTGTGGGAAGCGAGCAGAGGTGGCCGGTGTGATGTCCTTCACCGGCCCCAATATCACCGACCCATTCAAGCCACCGGTCGCCACCTCGACCATAAAGTACAAGAAATGGATCCAGAAAACCCTGAGGAGGGGCTGCAAGTCCCCCCCAGCCCCAGCACACAGGACAGACTGAGCACCCCTTCCTATTTACACAGGTTGGCTTTTAATTTGGAATACTGTGCAGAGTCCAGTAAAATAACATCCTTAGTACATAGATACAGCGGGGGGGGGGAGCAGGGCACGGCATAGCCCAGTGGGATGGTCCAGGGAGGAGGGGGATGGAGAGGCTGGGGGGTGGGTTTGAGCCCAGGGGGGCAGTGCTGGCCCTCCTGCCACCCTGTGCTCTGTCACAGCACTCAGGAACACCTGCTGCCCCTGGGATTTGTCCCCCTTTTCTTCAGCCCTGGGCCAGGTGTCCTGTACTGATCACTGCCTGAGCAGGGGGTGTCCAGTGGGCACCGGGTTTTGCCCAGCCCCATTACCCTGGTGCACATCCCTGGGGACCCCCTGCATATCCCCACAGTCCTGGTGTCTCCCTGACCCCACTGCATGTCCCCAGAGCTCCTGACTGTCCCCACAGCACCCCAGGTGTGTCCCCTGCACATGTCCCCATAGTCCTGTGTCTGTCCCTGCAGTCACCCCATGGCACTGGTATGGGGGGCACATAGGGCACCCCGTCCAAAGCAGGTGGTGATGGTGGGAGGGCTGGGAGATATCCAAGGGGTCAGGGAGCACCTGGATAGGGGGTCCCTCTGCAGCACATCCCACTCCCAGGGGCTGAGGCACCTCCTGCACACCCCAGTCTTGGCACCCGGGGCCAGCTGGCAGCAGGGCTGGAGTGTCCCCCGTGTTTTGGGGCTGGGAGCTCCTCGTGGGCGTAATCCAGTCCTAGATGGATTCGTGTCCACATCCATAAGGACACGCCAGAATCCTGGCTGCGAGCTGGGACAGGGATCTTCTGCCCTGGGAATGGGAGGCTGGGGGGCTGCAGATGGAGGTGAGGGACCCCAGACCCTTCTCTGGGTGTTGGTCACCCCGGTGCCAGCTCAGCACCCTGTCCCCTCCCAGGGCAGTTCTCCAGCCTGGTGACACAACCCTGCAGAAAGCCCTCAGGATGAGCCTGTTGGGACCCCAGACACCCCTGTGAGCCTGTGCCCAGCTCCCCACGTGCCATTTCCACCCTCTGCCACCTTGGACCAGTGCAGGGACCAGGGCTGCCAGTCCCCCATCAGCAATGAGGAACCTCCAGCAGCACAGATGGTGGTCGCTCATCACACCCTCAAAACCTCTCCCTTGCATCCCCTTCCTCCTGCTAATAAATGAGCTGTGATCACTGGCAGAGCCCAGTGTTGGTACAGAGGAGCATATGGGGGTTTCCCTGTGCCAGGGTGTGCCGTGCCAGCTTCCTGGCATATGGAATGAGACCCTTGCCCACTGTGGTGAGTGAGATGTAGGGACATGGGGACACAATCCCCCCTCAGCCTGTCCTGGGATGTTCATCAGTGGGGTGAGATGGTCCATGAGACTCACTCCAGGTTGACATGTCTGACCCAGCATGTCCCCACCCATGTCCAGTCCTTGGAACAGGGAACTGTGATGTTCCAGTACAGCAGGACCCCAGTGGGGGTTGGCAGCGGGTTGGGGTGACTCACTTGTCCCCAGCTGTCCCACGACACCGTGTGTGTGTCCCCAGTACAGTCCTGCCCAGCTCCCATGGGCTGGGGGTGTCACAGGACCCTCCCTGGGGTCTCATCCATGACAGCTCCTCAAGCTTGGATTTTCTCCACTGCCTTGTCCGCCACAGCCGTCACTGCCATGGGGCTGGGGACGTAGTTGAAGGGGGTGACCCGGGCGGCTTTGCTGGGGGAGCCGTGTCGGCTGGCGGGGAAGGTCCCGGTGGGCGCCTCGTGGCCGAAGGAGATGGGCAGGGCAGCCTTGGCGGGCACGGGGGCTTCGCCATCGCCGGTGACACGGGGGTGCGGGGGACCCTCGCGGGTCTCCAGCGTGGGGGAAGTGCTGGAGTTGGTCTTGGAGGTGGCGAAGTCCTCGGTCTGCACCACGGCGTCGCTGGTCTTCCTGGGACCGGGGGTGCCGGGGGACTCGTCGTCTGCAGAGCCCGCCAGCGGCAGGGCGGAGGAGGGCAGCGTGCTCTTGAGGATGTGGGGGATGTCTTCGTCCCGAATCCTCCGCCACGTGCCTTTCATCATCACCACCGGCGGCTTCCCCGGCTGCCCCCCGGGAGCCGCCTCGGGCTGCCGCCGTCTCGCCGCCGCCTCGGAGCGCACGGAGGACGGGCTGGCCGCTCGTCGCGCCACGCTGATGTTGGGCGAGGAGGAATAGCGCTTGAAGGGCTCGGCTGCGGGCACGCTGGTCTTCACCGGCAGCCGGGACGGGCTCTCGGAGCTGGTCCTGCGCGGCGGTTTGACCCCGGCCGTGGCTTTGGCGCCGGGCTGGGCTCTGGGGGCGAGGGGCCGGGGGCCGGGGGATGCCGGCTTGGCCGCCTTGAGCTCGTCGCAGCGGGAGGAGCAGAGGAACACGGCCGGGAGGGTGGCACGGCTGCGCTGTGGGGACCCCCGGCGAGGCAGCGAGGCCGCCGGGGCCGGCGGGGCCAGCTCGGAGCGGTGCCGAAGCAGGAGGCTGGAGGATTCCTTGATGAAGGTGAGCTGGCGCAGGAAGCCGGAGCGGTCCGAGTCGCTCCCGCTGGAGCGGGCGGATGACATCCGCACCAGGTTGAGCCGGCTGCCCCCTGGGCCCCCGGCCCGAGCCTTGGAGCCATCCACCTGCTCCTCCAGCACCGGCATGGTCCCCCGCCCCGGCAGCACCTTCCTGCTCGGCTTCTGCATGAAGGGGATGCGCACGGGCGACTTCTGCGTCTTGGACTGCTTGGGGGCCGGGGATTTGGGGGCCGGGGCTCTGGCCGGGGGTCCCGGAGGGGAGGACGAGCCTCCTGTCTTGGCCGGCGCGCCAGGCTTGGTGAGCTGGGAGGGCGATGGCAGCTTCTTGGGGCCGTGCTGGGAGGGAGTGGAGGTGCGGGAGGAGCCCGAGGAAGGGGGACCCTTCCCCATGCGGGCGGGCGGTGTGGTGCTCCTCTTGGGCAGCGCCAGCTCCCCAGTTTCGGGCGCCTTGCCCAGCCGGTGCAGGCTCCGCGAGCGCTGCTGGCTCAGGGAGAGGTTCTTGGCCGGTGGCGCCTCAGGCTTGGCCGCCGGGGTCTTCTTCGGGGTGGCCCGTGGGCTGGGGGCATCCTTGGCCAGGTTGGGCATGTAGATGACGGTCCTGCCACGGAAGACCACGGGCAGGTTGGGCACCGGTTTGGCGGGCGCCGGGCTCCGCTCCGCCCTGGCACCAGCGCGGCCGGCGGGACGGGAAGAACCCGCCGTGTCCTTCCGCTCCGGGCGGCCCTTGCTGTGCTCCCTCCTCGCCGTGTCCCGGCCGGATGCACTGCCGGGCCGCTGCTTCTCCTGCCTGCCCAGGGAGAGCTGCAGCGTGGAGCCCACCGAGAGCCCCGACATGAAGGAGAGGATGGAGTCGGACTCGGAGGACGGCTCCCGCGAGAGGGAGGCAGCAGCCTGGTGCAGCCAAGTGACGATGGAGTTGGCTCCCTCCTGGATGGCCTGCCACTCCACACTGTCCAGGTCGGAGCCCCGGTCGGAGCCGGCGTCTTCGTCGGGGTGATTCCTGACCTCAGTTTTCCTCTCCCTCCCGCCCGTGCCCGGCGGTTTCTGCTTGCGCTCCAGCCCCCTGCGGCGAACCGCGGGCCGGCGGCGCTTGGGCATGGCCGAGCCGATGCACTTCTGCAGCAGGTCATCCTCCGAATTGAGGCTGGGGGAGCTGGGGGAGCCCCCCTGTGCCTGCCCCACCGCGGCCGACCGCGGCCAGGTGGCTTTGCCGCAGGGCTGGCCCCGCTCCTCGCCGTCCGAGAGGTTGGCGTCGCTCAGGGAGCTCATGGAGGAGCTGAGCGAGTAACACGGCGGCGTCTCGTCGGCGATGAGGTTGTTCTGCGGCTTCGCCTTCGGTGCACGGGGACCGGGCTCGGGGTCCCTGCGGGGGATGGAGCTGCCCAAGCGCTCCTTCCGCGGTGCCCGGCCGGGCTGGGCTCTGCTGCCGGAGCCCTCCCTGCCCACCTCGGGCAGATCGTCCACCTCCGGATCGTAGAAGCAGTAAACGGCTTCCTCCGTCGGCGTGGTGTGGCACAGCGACTGGAAGACCACCTCGTCCTCCTGGGGGTCATCCTTCCTCCCGGGGGCGCCGCTGGCCCTCCCCACTCCCACCTCCAGACTCGCTGTGCTCTTGGGGGGGTTCTGGCCCCGCTTCCCATCCCCGCCTTGGCCACGGCCAGACCCAGCTTTGCCCTTGCCGGTGGAGCTGATCCTGGCGGGTGCAGAGCTGCCGGAGGCGGCTCTCCTGGCCGGGATGGTGCCGCCCTCACGGCGCCCCTCAGGCAGAGGGTGCTCGGCCTCCTCGCCCGCCGGGTACCGCAGGGTCTCGTCGCTCAGCGAGGCGGCGCTGGAGAAGTTGACGGGGGTCCCATCGGCCGAGTCGGTGAAGGAGTCGTCGTCCTTGAAGAGGTCGCGGGTAGAGGCTCGAAGGTGCCGGGGGACGCCGGGGTGGGCGTGGGCCGGCACCAACATGTAAACGGGGACGTGCACCGGCTTCTTGGTCTGGGGGTGAAGCACCTGGCCGGACAGCAGCGACGTCTTGACCTTGCGGAAGCGGGAGGGCATGGCAGAGCTGATGCACTCCTTGAGGATCTCGATGTCATCATCGTCGGGGGGCTCGGGGCGGTCGGCCCGACGCCGCCCCTCCGGGCACCGCTCCTCCCGCCGCTCCTCCCGCTTCTCGTGAGCCGCGAAATTCAGGCTGTTCTTCTCTGGGAAGGTGGGAATCAGCTTGAGCTCCACATCCTTCTGGACGTAGTGCTCGTGGAGGGGCAGGGCGCTCAGGCTGGAGGCGCACGAGAAGTTCTCGTTGGGTTTCTCCACCGTGAAGTAGACCATGGAGTCCAGGTCCTGGGGCAGCTGAAAGCGTTCCTTGAAGTCTGTGATCTCCATGAACTTCTTGACGTTGTTCTCCCACTGGATGTTGAACTGGCTGGTCTCCTTCTCAGGCTGACAGCCCAGCTCGAAGAGGGGGGTCTTGCTGCGACTGGGGGGCATGGTCTGCCCGGGGCTGTCGGGGAGCTCGCTGGGGCTGATGGTGCCGCTGATCATCTCACTGCACGGGTCGCTCTGGATGGAGCTGGCGATGGAGGGGCTCTCAAAGCTGCCCAGGGAGCTGACGGAGCTGCAGCGGCTCATCACCAGCGGCGTCTCCTGGATGTAGTTTTCCGAGGAGCTCGAAGGTGTCAGGTCATCCTGGCGCGAGGGCGATGCCTCCCTCAGGAAAACCTTATCCCGCTTCGGGAAGGGGATGGTGATGGGCTGGGAAATCCCCACTGGCGTGGTGGGACCCGGATCCACCACTTTCTCCTGCCTCCCATCCTCCCCTTCTGCATCCCCTTCCTCCATCTCCAGGATCTCCAGGGAGGAGTCACTGTCCAGGTCGTTCTCGCTGTGGCTCTGCCCATCCAGCACATTGTCTGCTGAGGAGAGGGAGGAGAGGGAGCTGCACCGGGAGAAGCAGATTGGAGTGTCCTCCACGGAGTATTTCTGCACCGACTCCTGCTCTGCCGTGGCCGGCGGCTGTGCCGGCAGCTTCTCCGGGATCTTGCTCAGGGTCTCGGCTGTCTGCAGCAGTGCTGGGGGGAGCCAGGGCTGCTTCCTGCCCAGCAGGGAGGGCTGGTGGCTGGCAGCCACACCACTCTTAGCCAGGCTCTCAAGCAGGGGCACATGCTGGTAGGACGGGGAGAGCTTGATGGTGTGGACATTGGGGTCGAGGGGCTGTTTGCTGCCCATCTCCTTCTTCCACTCGGGCTCCTTCTCTGGGGCCTTAGGGCTGGGGAAAGTCACCGTCTTCTTGGCCCGTTCAGGCAGGTCTCGCTGCTCCGGTTTGTCCTGCTCAGCCGAGTCTCGTGCAGGGGGCTCTGCCCGCTCTGGTTTGCCACCCAGGATACTCTTGAGGTCGAGCCGGCTCGGCCGCTTCTGGTAGCGCTGCAGCTCATCGCGATAGTCAAGGAAGGCGGCCCTTGGGCAGGGCTTCATGTGCTCCTTGGTGCAGTATCCGTCGCTGGTGCTGCCGCTGTTGAGGCTGTCGGTGGACAGGCTGGTGTAGGCCGTCTTCAGCCGCAGCAGGGTGTGTGCCCGGCTCAGGCTCTCCCGCTTGGCAAAGCCGCCGGCATCGGAGAGCCGGCACGGCGAGCAGGACTGGGCACGGGCCTCGTGCCCCTCCTCGGGGCCGTACTGCCAGTCCAGGCAGTGGTCCTCGGAGCTGAGGCTGAAGCTGTCATCCGAGGAGTTGTGCATGGTGGAGATGTCCTCCACCAGCTTGTCGATCTTGGCCACCGTGTTGGAGATCTTGTTGGCCAGTTTCTCGGCGGCCAATGAGACGTCGTCCTCCGGCAGCGGCAGCTTCTTGGGCTCTGCCGGCTTCCCACTGCCGTCCTTCTCCGGCTCCGGGCAGCGCCTCTGCGCCAGCGCCCGCGGCAGCGCCTGGCCCTGCAGGAAGGAGGAGTTGAGGAACATGGAGAGGACGGAGGCGCTGGCCGTCTCCACACCGGTGGACACGTTGGGCACCTCATCATCGTCGAAGCAGCCGGAGTCGGAGGCGTAGTCCTTCACCAGGCTCTCCATGTGCCGCAGCGGCTTCTTGGCGCTCTGGCTCTTCAGGCTCTGCTTCTCCATGGTGTCAAAGGTCTCAGCCAGGTGTTTGGCATCCAGCTCGGCCTCCAGCGCCTTCTGCTTGCGCATGTAGAGCGAGGGCATGCAGGACCCCGGTGACACCACGGCCGCGTCCTTGTACTTGGGGGGCCGGTTGGTGAGGAGGTTTCTCAGCGCGGCCGCGCTGCCCATGGCGATCATTTTGTGCTTGGAATGGATGAGGTTGCGGAGCATGCTGACCGCCCCCAGGTCCCACAGCAGCTCCTGGTCGCGGGGGCTGCGGGCAGACAGGTTCCAGAGGGTCCCACAGGCGTTGCTGACGATGGTCAAGCTGTGCGAGCGCAGGTGCTGCAGCAGCGTCTGAAGACAGTTGTGGTCTCGGAGCACCTGCCTGCAGGACAGAGGGGACCCTCCGATGTCAGGATGGTCCTTGACCCCCTCCCTGCTGCCTTTCTTGGGGTCAGAGGTATCCTCACCCCTGCCCAGCCATGAAATCTCTCCAGTGTTGTCCCTGGGGTCCACAGTGCCCCCCACCCCTTTGGCATTCCATGACACCGCCCAACACCATCCCCATGATGCCCGGGGCCCTCATCTCCATCCTACCCATAGCAATGGCATCCTCCAAGCCCATCCCTGGGATCGGTGGTATCCCTTAACTCCTTAGGCCCCTTGGGGGTCCCCCATGCCCACCTTCCCACCCTACTCCCAACCATGGAGTGCCATCCCTGTGGTCCGTGGTGCCCGGGGTCCCTCATCCCCCCCAACAGTCCCCCTCACCTGTAATCCTCCCGCGTGGCAACGAGGCTGGAGACGTTCCTGAGGATGCCACCACCACTCTCGATGATGGCCAGGGAGTTGCTCTGGCACTTGTAGGTGAGGGTGCTCACCAGGAAGCCCAGGGCCCCCTCCACGGCGCAAATGGCCGCCTTGTTCTCTGTGCTGTGCGCCGACAGGTTCCACAGTGCACTCAGGACGCTCTTCAGGGTGGATTCCTGTCCCAGGGAGGGTCACACACTCCTGTCAGCCCCTGTCCAGGTGCTCCATGTCCGCTCCCACCCGCCCTGGTGCTCACCTTGCCAGCGTGCAGGGCACAGCGTGTCAGCCCCGTGACACTGCCCACCTCCCGCAGCACCTTCTTGCTGTTGATGTCAGCGCGCCAAGAGAGGTTCCTCAGGATGCTGGAGACCACCTGGAGGGGCAGAGCAGGCTGAGCAGGACTGTCCCCCTGCCTGTCCCCCTCCCCAGGGAGCCCCTCACATGTCCAGCACCCACCTGGTGCAGCTCCTCATTGTCAGAGCCCAGCTGAGCCACGATGGCCTCCATGCAGCCCCGGCGGGAGCACAGCGTCGCCTGTGAGGAGGATGAGGGTGGTGAGGGTGACACTGTGACCCCCTGACCCTGCCGACCCCCCTTGAAACCGCTGCCCCCCCACCTTGTTGACCACGTCGCCGAAGGTGAGGTTGGTGAGGGCCATGCCCGCGTAGCGCCGCAGCGCCAGGTTCAGGGGGTCGTTGGTCATCTTGTGCATCTCATAATCCACCTGCAGCAGCTCAGCCACCGCCTGCAGCCCACCTGAGGGGTGGGACAGGGGGGGTTGGAGAGTCCTGTCCCCGCCAGCACCCCCTGCCCAGTGCTGTGACACCGGGAAAGGGGACGGGCAGGGCTGGCTGTGGCACAGAGGGGAGAAGCCCCCTTGCCACACTCACCCAGCTCGTTCATGGCCCGCCGATACTCCTCGTCGAAGGAGAGTTTCATGATGGCACAGGTGGCCTGGCAGATCTGGGGCTCGATGGGCACAGGCACTGCGGGGGAAATGGAGGTCAGTCCTGGGGGTTGGCACCGGTGATCCCCCTGTCACCCACCCCCTGCCCCATTAACACTGACCCCCCTGTGCCCCCCATACCCGCACCCTCAGGGCCCCGTCCCCCGTCCCGGCTCTGCATCTGCAGCCAATCCCAGCAGGTCTCCGAGTAGGAGCGGATCTGCTCCAGCACGTGCAGCACCCGCATCTCCTTCTTGGCCTGGCCTTCATCAGGCTGGGAGAACACGATGTTGTGGAGGGCAGCGTTGGCTCTCATCCGGGCATCCTTGGCCCCCGTGGGGCTCTCGGGGGGCCCCGGCTCCCCATCGGAGTCGTGCAGGATCTGGATGAGCAGGGGGAGGCAGCCCGACCTGCGCATGGCCAGGCAGCTCTCCTGGGAGCTGGACATGGCCAGCAGCGTGCGGGACATGTCCTCCTTGTCCCGCGTGGCCAGCATGGACAGCAGCCAGAAAACCACCTCCACCTGCAGGAGCAGGACACAGGGTTACACTGAGGAACCCCCAGACTCAGCCCACCTCCACTTCTGTGGGAGGGGGGCACAGGGTTACACTGAGGAACCCCCAGACTCAGCCCACCTCCACCTCTGTGGGAGGGGGGCACAGGGTTACAGTGAGAACCCCTGGGCTCAGCCCACCTCCTCCCCTGGAATGTACCTGGGGTTACACTGAGCCCCCCAGACTCAGCCCACCTTCATCTGTAAGGGGGCACAGGGTTACACTGAGGAACCCCCAGGCTCAGCCCACCTTCATCTGTAAGGGGGCACAGGGTTACACTGAGCCCCCCAGGCTCAGCCCACCTCCATCTGTAAGGGGGGCACAGGGTTACACTGAGCCCCCCAGGCTCAGC
>JAWWEV010000084.1:1667051-1677644 GCA_035583235.1 Hafferia zeledoni
AGGGGGGCACAGACAGGGGGTACAAGGTCAGGGGGCACCGCCAGGGGGGCACGGGGGGCACAGACAGGGGGGCATGGGGGGGGAAAAGGGTCAGGGGGGCACAGACAGGGGGCAGGGGGGGCATAGACAGGGGGCACAGGGTTGAGGGGCACAGCCAGGAGGGCATGGGGGGCACAGGGTCAGGGGCACGGGGGGCACAGGGTCAGGGGGCACAGACAGGGGGCACGGGGGGCACAGGGTCAGGAGCAACCACCAGGGGGGCACGGGGGGCAGAGGTACAGCCGGGGAGACCCCCCAGGGACCCCCCAACAGCCTGGGATACAGCCAGGGGAGACCCCCGATTGACCCTCAACAGTCAGGGGAGACCCCCCAGGGACCCCCCAAAGTGCTCAGGGTATGGAACCAGAAGACCTCCAGTGACCCCAAACAGTCTGGGATACAGCCTGGGAGACCCCCCCAGCGACCCCCCATCACCCATGGGAGACCCCCCAGTGACCCCCAAAAGCCCAGGGTATGGACCCAGGAGACCCCCTGAACTGAGCCTGGGGAGACCCCAAGGACCCCAAACTGAGCGTGGGGAAACCCCAAGGACCCCAAACTGAGCGTGGGGAAACCCCAGGGACCCCAACCAGTCTGGGCTATGGCCAAGAGAGACCCCCGGGGACCCCAAACAGGGACCCCAAATTGAGTCTGGGGTATGGTCTGGTGAGACCCCAAACTGAGCTGAGTATGGTCCTGGGAGACCATCAGTACCCCAAAAAGCCTGGAGAGACCCCCAGGGACATCAGGTTGAGTCTGGGGTACAACCCAGAGACACCCTGAGGACCCCAAACTGAGCCTCGAGCAGGGCCTGGGGTGACCCCAAAGTCACAGGAGCTCCACCCCAAGAGACCCCCAACCCCACAGTGTTACCCAAACCGAGCGTGGGAGGCCCCCCAGGACCCCCCACCCGCAGCATCACCCACCGAGGGACCCCAAACAGCCCCAAAGCCCCCAAATCCCGGTTATTTCAGGGATTTGAACACAGCCCGAGCAGGGGGCGCAGGGGCGGCCGCCGCGACCCCCAAACCCCGGCGCGGGGTGATCCCCCCGGCCCGGTCCTTACTAGGACATGTCGAGGAGCTGGTCCAGGTCCACCCCGCGGTAGGTGAATTTCCGGAAGGTTCTTTTCTTCTTCTGCTCCACCTCCGCCTGCAGCGGGAGAGGAGTCAGGGAAGGGGGTCAGGGAGGGGAGATCAGGAGAAGGGGATTAAGGGAGCGGGTCAGGGAAGGGGGTGAGGGACGGGGATCAGGGAGGGGGTCAGGGAAAGGGATTCCGAGAAGGGGCTCAGGGAGGGGGTTCACGCAAAGTCAGGGCCGCCCGGCCCCGCACACGGGAAGGCCGCGGCCCCACCGAGCCCCGTGGGGCGCCCAGGCCGCCATCCCACCCCCCTCAAGGCCCATCCCCCGCTCCCCCGGGATCCCCCGAGCCGGACGGGGCCCGGGCGGGCCCGGATGGGCCCCGATGGCGGCGGATGGGCCCCGATGGGGCTCCGATGGCGCCGCCGGGGCCTCCCCCACACCCACCATCTTGTCCGGGGCTCCGCGGAAAGGGCCGGAACCGGCGGATCTCGCGAGAGCGGCGGAAAGGGCAAGAAGCCGCATACGCGAAGCACTTCCGCCCTCACTTCCCTTAAAGGGGCCGCGCCCAAGGTGGCGTTTGGGGACAGACCCTTCTGCTCCCCCCTAAACCCGCTGCCCGTGATCCCGGGGAGGCGGCGGGAGCAGCGAGGGGCTCAGGGCCCAGCGGAACCGCTCCCTGGCGCTGGCCCAGGGCGCGACACCACAGGGATAGATCAGTCACCTTGATGGCACGGCCACAACTCGACCTGGACCTCGCACCCACACCTGGGCAGGTGTGAGCATCATCACCTGCTGGGAGCTGCCTTCATCCTGCAGCAATGGACCTTCATCCTTCACACCCAGACCTCCATCCTTCATCCATGGACCTTCCTCCTTCACACCCAGACCTTCATCCTTCATCCATGGACCTTCATCCCCCACCCACAGACCTTCCTCCTTCACACTCAGACCTCCATCCTTCATCCCTCACCAATGGATCTCCATCGCTCACCCATGGACCTCCATCTTTCATCCACAGACCTTCATCCTTCCTCCATGGATCTCCATCCCTCACCAATGGACCTTCCCCTCCCGCAGCCTCCCCACCGAGGACACACCAGGCGTGGCAGAGCAGAACTGGCTCTGGTCAATCCGGTTTGTCCGTGGGCACAGGAGGTTCCAGCAGATCTAACGGCCCATGGGAACCTGGAGGAGCCGGTTCTGCACAGACGGGATCTGAATCCAAGCCCTTTTATCCCGGAAGAGCTCACAGCCATGGGATCCTCTCCGTTCTGGGTATCCCTGAAGTTCTGAGCTGTCCTCCCATACCCTTTCCGTGGTGTTTCCTGCAGCCCAAACCTCACCAAGGGAGCCGGGGTGGTCTCAGAAGTGACACCTCCACAAACACAACACGCCTGGAGCAGCTCCTGTTCCGGGGAAGCTCCGAGCACTCTGAGCTCAGGGATGTGATGGATGAGGAGCAGGGACACGGATCCGAGCCTGGAGGATCCACAGGGAGTGGAATTGGCACGATCCACGTAAAACAACAGAACACCCTCTGAACTGATCCAAGTCCTTCTGAGAGTGAACCAGCGACCTCCACGCCATGGGCACATCCCAAACTGCACACCTGCTGAGCAAGGCCACTTCATTAACAGTGATTAATTACAGCAGAGAGGACTAATGAGCAGACACAGCCCCTGGAGGAGGTTCTGTGAGATTTGGGTCTGACACAGCCACTCACCTCAACCCAAGGGCCAGTCCCACCCCAGGCAGCTCCTTTCCCATGGGCTCAACCCCACATTTCAGAGCCAAACCTTGGAGGGATATTCCAGAAGAGCCAGGGCAAAGTTAAAGACACAGAAGATGCTGGTAAATCCATAAATTACCCATTTTTCCACAGCACCTTTTGGCCTCCATGTTGGGTGAGGAGCAGCATTTGATGTCACTGCCACCAACACAGAGAGACAGGCCAAGGGGTTCAGGAGCCCTCAACAAGGAATCCAACCCAGACCAGAGCCCTTCACTGGGATGGATCCAACCCAGGTCAGGGCCCTTCACTGGGATTGATCCAACCCAGATCAGGGCCCTTCACCAGGATGGATCCAACCCAGGTCAGGGCCCTTCACCAGGATGGATCCAACCCAGATCAGGGCCCTTCACCGGGATGGATCCAACCCAGGTCAGGGCCCTTCACCGGGATGGATCCAACCCAGACCAGAGCCCTTCACCGGGATGGATCCAACCCAGATCAGAGCCCTTCACCGGGATGGATCCAACCCAGATCAGAGCCCTCAACCAGGATGGATCCAACCCAGGTCTGGGCCCTTCACCAGGATGGATCCAACCCAGGTCAGAGCCCTTCACTAGGATGGATCCAACCCAGATCAGAGCCCTGCAGCAGGTGGGATGTGACCCAGGTGGGAGCCAGCACAGCTGTGCCCCCCATGGGGACAGGGCACAGTTGGTGACAGCACCCAGAGGGACAGCAAAGCTGCACCCCAAGGGAAAGTGACTCTGCTAAACGATTTCTCAGGAAAACCCAAACTCACGAGCAAAAAAAAAAAAAAAACAAACAAACCCAAACAACCCAAAAAACAACAGAAAAATGGAGACAGGCTGGTGTTTCTAATCCAAAGGTTCTTGTCTTTATTCAAACCAGGGCTCAGCACTCCAGTGCCAAACGCACCGAAACCTTTTGCCTGAGGGAAATCTACACCCCATTGAGGCCCCCAGAGCCCCCCACACCCCGGGGGGCACACAGAGCCCAGACCCACAAGTGCCTCTGTGCATCCGCAGGTCCTGCCCCTGCCCTGGCCCAGCTCTGCCCCCCTGCCCCACAACAACAGCAAAATACACTCAGTAGATTTCTGTCAACTCCCAGAGTTTCGGATCCCTCCGCCCCAGCACTGCCGTGGGCAGGGAGGGAGGGAGGGGCTGCACCCCCACCCGCCTCCGACAGCGCCCACGGAAACCCTGTTTTAAATTAAAAAATAAGCCAGCATACATAGTAGAAAATTTCTCTTAAAAATTTCACAATCTGTAAATGTATATATTTTTTTTTTTCTTTTAAACATAAAAGTTTACAATATACGGTAAAACAAAGGCTCAGGAAAAATAATTTCAAAAAAAAGAAACCTGAAGTTTTGAATTAAAGCTGAAGACATTTTTAAAACCCTGTAGTTTGAACCAGTGACATTTTCTTTATTTGTGCTGATGGGTTAGAGAAAGGAAAAATCTTTAAAAACTGCAGTCCAAACACCCACAGCTCTGCCTTCAGAAGCCATCTGCCCCCACCCCCCCCAAAAAAAATTGTTGTTAGGTTTTTCTTCCATCAAGTATGTGATTGTCACAAGTTCAGAAGTCTGGGATCCCGGGGTTCAGCTGGTCCCAGAGCTCCCTGTGGACAGCACTCCCTGATTGCCAGCCCAGGCTAGCGCCGGTAGGGATGGAATCCTTGCACGTTGTGGTTCTGTCCCCGGCCGAAGCCGCTGCCCCCGGCGGGGGGGCCGCTGGATGGCTGCACCGAGGGGCCTCCGTAGGGAGGGGGCTGCTGGCTGGGGTCAGAGAAACCTTGTCCAAACCCACTCAAGTCTTGTCCATACCCTGGGGAGAAGGGAAAGGCACAGGATCAGCTTCCAGAAGCAGCCACGGGCACAAATTCTGCTCCCTGCTGTGGTGCTGGGGCTCTGGGACACGCCCCAGGCCAACACCTCGGGGATTCCTGCTCTGAATTCCTGCAGGGATTTACCTTCCACACAGAGGAAAGAGGCACAAAGGGGAAGGGGACAGGTGTGGAGGAATGGGGGGCTGCATTTTGGGGGCATTCAGATCCCACTGGGGCTGCTCCGAGGTGTGAGGGGGCTCTTGAAGGTGCTGTCCTGTCACTCCTTCTGAGCAGCTTCATTTGGGGCTGGGTTTTAAATGTCAGATCCAGCACAGGCAGAGGTGGGGCCA
This sequence comes from Hafferia zeledoni, assembly GCA_035583235.1. Lineage (NCBI taxonomy): Eukaryota > Metazoa > Chordata > Aves > Passeriformes > Thamnophilidae > Hafferia > Hafferia zeledoni. The sequence continues at coordinate 1,672,110 of JAWWEV010000084.1, forward strand.
GGAAGTGTCCCCTGGAATCTCACAGTGCCTCAGACTGACCACGCAGTTGCTGGACTCAGCTTCAGCACCTGGACACCCAAAAACCTTCTCTTCCTGAACAGACCATCTCAGCTTCCCTTTCAAAACACACATTTTAGCTGCCCAACCAAACATTTGTTCTAATTAATTCGAAACACTCAAATCCAAGAGTGTGAATTGAAACACAAGGGGGCAAAGCAGAACCCAGAAGGGCACACTTTATATGGAACTCTTGGCCCAAAGCTGCCCCTAAACCCAACACCCCTCCCCAGAAACTGTCAGAAGTGTTACTTGTTCCAAGTTTATAAACAAGGCTCCACTTCCAAACCTACTGAGCTGCAGATGGTGGGAACACTTCCAACCTGGCTAAGAGGGTCTGTGAGGAACTCCAAAGCCCTTCTCCCATGTGTCCTGCACCAACAGACTTCGAGCTCAGGTACCCCTGAGCCTGGACAGCTGCTGTGTCTCAACTACAGTTAAGCTACAGCACCCCGAAGTTAATAAATACTCACTTTGTTCTCTCCTGCCACACTGTCCCCAGCTCAGGGACATTGTCACCACCTCCCTGTGACATAACCCACACCACAGACCACTCAGAACTGGTTTAGAGTGAGCAGAATTTGGGGACAGGGAGAAAAACAAGGTGATGGAGGACTGGGCAGAATTCCTGCTGCCAACATGAAACACCAGCTAGATGTAAATTAAGAACACTGAGAAATTGAGAAATTTAATTCAAATTCCCATAATTAAATACAACTCTTAATCCTGGCATCAGTGCCAGCCCCTGCTCTGAAGGATGGTATTAAGGCACCTAATTACCAAGTGCATTTCTGCAGTGCAGCCTCTCTCTGAGCAGGCTTAGAGCAGGTTTAACTCTCTTAATCCCAAACAAAGTCTCTTAGCACGCCTTCAGCAGCTCAGTTTCAGGCTCTGCCTGTCCCTCAGGACTTGCTGCCACTAATGAACACCAAAGCACAGCTGTGACAGGCTCTGGGAGCCCCAAATGCTTCTCCTGGCATTTGTTTGGACACAGATAAGCAGAGACCCAAAACTACAGCTGAATTGTTTGCTGGGAGTGGAAAAACAAACCCCAAGTTGTTCTCACTGTGAGTGCAGAGTTACGTGGTGCAAACCACAGCTCGTGTTGTTTATCACAAAGGACACCACACACACCTACACATCCTATCAGGACATGCTGCCTTCCCTGACTCCTGATCCCTCTGCTCTTCCCAGGGCTGTGCCAGCTCCATGGTTTGCCTCTGGCTCAAGAAACCAAGCTCAGATCGATTACCAGGCTGAATCCAGGCCAGGCAGCAGCCCGGGGAGGGAGCAGGGGCAGTCACACTGTGGGTTTCCACCCAGCCAGCTCACAAACATCAAGAGCTGTACTGCCCTCACACAAACCCCCAACATCTGAGCCCCATTCTTGCCTCTCACCCCCTTCAAGAGACTGCAAAGAGCCAACTTCTGGCACAACAAGGAAAACTTCCTTGAGTCACAACGGCAAAACTATCCATGAAATAACCGTGTTTGTAACAAACAAATGAAAAAAACACTTCAAATTCATCATCATGGGAACAAATTCTGCTTTATAAACACATCTGAAAGGCTCATCCTCCTTCAGAGTCTGCTTTATGTTGCTGGAACTTTGAGTAGTATCTATTTAAATAAATTTTGTGAAGTGTTTATCTCCTTGCAGTTTCTGTAGGCACTTCACACAAGGCATCACTACCACATGGAGAACATGTTCAAGCAGGGAACAGCTGAAGCCACAGGGCTGCTGCTTGTACAAATTCCCTTCAGAAGTACAAGTGACCAATTACAATCCCTTAAAGGAAAAAAAAAAACAGTTCAGAGCTCTTTGGAGAGATCTTGGGAGAGCTCTGCTTGAAAATCAGGCTGAGAAGAGCAAGATGAGAATGAGAATTCCCAGTGAGCTTCCACAGGGAACAGCAGCAGAAATTTTCCTCAGGAGCACAAGAACTTGTCTTGCAATTTTTAAAATATTTCTTCTTTTGTAGTACTGTCTGTCTGACTTAAAACTTGTTACCTGAATGTCTTCTCTCACCTACCTGAAAGTCATCTACAGAGCACAATAAAGCTTTACAGAACTGCACCTCCAGAGAGATGGGGAAGGAATGGAAAAAGGGAGGAAAAGGCACCAGTTGGATCCTTACACCTGCACTGCCTGCCTTCTGATGCTGCTCTCCCTCCTGAAGTCTGTCCTCCAGTCTTAAAGGCTGTGACACAAAAAAAGTTCACCATAAACTCTGTGAAGCTCTTGGAGTAAAAAGTTTTACCTGCAGATCTGGGGAGAGTGGAAAACAGGAATTCCTGAAGGTGATTTCAGAGCACACAAGCAACAAGTTGGAGCTGACTAAGAAACTGCCCTCTGCCTTGAGTATTGCATGATTTAAAGATGGCTTGAGCTGCTGGGAGTGTTCCCACCCTGCAGGAGTGCCCTCAGTGCTGGCAAACTGTGTCCAACACTGCCTCTCTATCCAAGAGGAAAGGAAAGCTCCAGGTACTCACCAAACTGACTGTAGGGGAATTCTGGCTGAGCAGTCGGGGGTTTGCTCATGTCCTGAGTTGCCTGAGATGGTGGTGGTGGTGGAGGAAAAGCGAGCGGTGCTGCCCCCGGGGTGGCAGGTGGAGGAGGGACCCCAGGGGGGGCAAACTGGTCAGGTGGAGGAGGTGGAGCACCATAACCAAAACCTGGAGCACAAAAAAGCACAAAGCACATGTGAAAAGACACAGGTAAACACCACCCCAATGTCCTGCTCGGCTTCACAGCACGGTGTAATTTTCTAAAAACCATTTCTATGTCTATGAAAACCAAACTGGGTGTACAGTAACTCATCTCCACACAATGGTAACCACCATGGTGCAAAAACCTCAACAACTCACCTTCCACAGGTAGGAAAAATGTCACCCCAAAGGCAGAGACTGCAGCAACCAGCACAGACAAGGGGGCAAAGCAGACCTGGGGACCCAACTCTGTGCTCACACACAGGAGAAAGGAGGAGGAAGCCACAGTTTCCAAGATCTTGGGAGGAAAGAGTAACTTCTGATAACTGGGTGCTATTTTCCACCTTCTTTAAACCAGGTTTGTGTCCAGACTTTTGAAAAGGTGGCCTGAAGGGGGTGGATGCTAAAATCCTATTTACACTTCCCATGCCAGTTGTGACCTTAATTCCTTAAGCTCCTCCAAAAAATCCCTGCCTGTGTCTGGCCCAGGTCACCAGCAGTGAGCTCTGGGTTTTCTCTCAGATGCTGTAACAGTGGTACACAATACACCTAAATTTGTTCAGCAACACAGATTTAAACTAAAGAATACAAATTATTACTGCATCCAAGGAAAAAAAATAATACAACTCATTGGCAAAAATAAGGATTCAGCTCATTACAGCTCAGAATAAAAAACAACCAAGGACAGGTGAAACACAGGGGGAAAATCCAAGCCCAGAGAAAAGCTGAATTTGGTGCTGGCTGTGCTCCAGCTCCTGAGGGTCACTTACTAAATGGTGGAGGGGTGCCATAGCCCTGTGGAAATCCTTGTGGAGGTGGGAATCCCCCGGGAGGTGTGGAGACTATGTATGAGGTAAATGGTGGTGGAGGGGGAGGAGCTCCTCTGCCCGGAGGGGGGGGTCCATATCCACCTGGAAAACAAAGAGAAACCCAAAAAATGAAGCAGGTGAATAATATCAAGGAGCTGCTGCTGGAGTCAGCTTCCTCTAGATGGGGTAAGGCTGTTGGATGGATTTCAAAGGCAGGCTCAGCCTTCTATGAATCCTTTCTTTGGGAAATATTTGTCCTCCAAGTATCCCCACTGTAAATAATTGCAGTTTAGCATGTAATCCCTTGATAACAAATTAATGTGGCTGGAACAGCAGGATGTGTGTCAGCTCCCATTACTGAGCTGTTAAGAACCCACTGTCTTCCCCTTCCTTCTTCCAGGACAAATTCAATCAAGCTTTTAAATGTAGGTTAAATCCTACAGAAACCCACAAATCACTGTGAATGCCCAAAGAAGCTGCACCCGCGCTCAGGAGGATTTTTTCCTGTCAGAATTGGTCCCATATAATGTACTTACCAATTGCCTGTCCAGCTGGCACCCACATCCCTACAACAGAACAAAAAAGGAGCCTCAGACATCGCTGGATCTGCACACTCTGGAGCAGGGATGATGCAAGAGGAGGGATCTGGCTCTGGGATAGACTGGGTATCCACCCAGTGTCCCTTGCACATCTATTTTTATGGTCTAAGAAATATTCTGGGTCTCTTCCTGAACATGCAAATCTGGAAAGACTCTCAAGCATTCAGCAATAACACTCTGAATAGACAGCAGTCCCCAAACCCAAATCAGCTGCCACGTACCAAGTGCAAGAATCTGTAGTACTATAACGACCAATACCCTGGAGAATCCCAGCAGATTACACACCCAAAGGATTTTTAGTTAACTACCAGGTTTATCCAAGTTGTTTTTGAAGTTCTTGAACCATAAAAAAGCCTTCCCTGTTCTGCAGCTTTAAGATTGAAGGATAAACACGTCTGTGCCTGACATTAATCTTTCCGGGAGATCAGGTATCATTTTCCCTACTAATCACTGCATGGAAAATAATGGAGTTTCTCCAGTTGCAGATTAGCACATCTGTGCACAATGTCAACCCTCAGCTGCAGCTTTCCAGTTAATCAGCACCGTGGGGAAACGAGCCATCCCTGCACTGCAATCCCATCCGTGGGAGCAGGGACAGAGCAGCCACACTCCCTGAGGCCCAGGTGAACATTTCTCATCTCTCAGAGCAAGCAAATCATACCAACTCAATTACCCCACTGCATTTCTCCCCTAAATTATCAAAATTGTCTTTGGATGAACTCAGCATATTTATCCTGCCTAAGGAACCCCGTGGGGGTTGCAGCCATCAAACCCAACTACGCGGCTGCTCCTCAGCCCGGAGGGTTCCTGATCTGCAGTAAGAGCTCCTGCACCACCAGCCCCAGAGCTGCCTGGTGCTTTTCCAGGCTACATTAAGCAATGAAATCCAAAGACAAGACCATCTGTTTTCCCCTCATCCCTTTCAAATTCTCCTTAGAGCTTCCTTTGAAATTGCCTCATCCTTGAAAAGCCGCATTTCAACCCAATTTGTCCCTGGGGTCTCACGCAGGGCTCGCTGCTCTCACAGCTGGAGTCACACCTGGAGCTTTCTCAACACCTTCTCCCAGTTCCCCCAAGGCAGGGGGAGGCAGATCCCAATGGAACAGGTGAAGGACACCTGGGACACCTGCCAGGCCTGGCACAACCCAATGCCTTGTGCCCTATGAAAGAGATTCTTGGGAAAAACAGGTAAGGAACAACTGCAGCAGCCTCAGGAAGGAAAGGGATGAGGAAGGGGAGCCTGGAGGAGGCTCAGAGGTGACCTCAGCACTGTCTAGAACTACATGAAGGGAAGTTCTGACCAGGTGGGGGTTGGTCTCTTCTCCCAGGCACTCAGCAATAGGACAAGGGGGCACGATGGG
>JAWWEV010000084.1:1701895-1725920 GCA_035583235.1 Hafferia zeledoni
ACAGGGACAGGGACAGGGAAAGGGACAGAGACAGGGACAGGGACAGGGAAAGGGACAGGGAAAGGGACAGAGACAGGGAAAGGGACAGGGAAAGGGACAGAGACAGGGAAAGGGACAGGGAAAGGGACAGGGACAGCCGGGCCCCTGCAGGTGGGGCAGGTCACCACCTGAGCTCCCTGTGCCCACCCAGGGGAGGAGCTGCCCTTACCTGTCTGCACGGTCAGCCACGGTCTGATGGAGCAGCTGAGTGAGCACAGGAGTCCCAGCGCTGGGTCTGGGGGGCAGAACAGCCCGGGGGGGGGACAGGGTGACACAGGTGACAGGGTGGCACAGCCCCCACCACACCCCGGGGCCCTGCCAGGGGGGCAGAACAGCCCTGGGCACAGGGCAGGGAGTGCTGCCCCAACCCCAGCAGGGGAGGAGACCCCCGCTGACCCCTCCCAAGATGCACTCAGGGCTCTCCGGCTCTGCTGTGGGTTGGGGGTCCCACCATCCCTAACCTGGGATCCAGGGGGTCCCACCACCCCCAGCCCGATATCAGAGGGGTCCCACAACCCCCAGCCCGGGATCAGGGGGGTCCCACCACCCCCGGCCCGGGATCAGGGGGGTCCCACAACCCCCAGCCCGGGATCAGGGGGGTCCCACCACCCCCGGCCCGGGATCAGAGGGGTCCCACCACCCCCGGCCCGGGATCAGGGGGGTCCCACCACCTCCAGCCCGGGATCAGAGGGGTCCCACACCCCCCGCCCGGGGGTCCCACCGCCCGGCCCGCTCAGCACGCCCCAGCCCCGAGCTCAGGGGTCCCGTCCCGCCAGGCCCCGGCGCTCACCGCCAGCCCAGCACGCCGTGCCCGGGGAGCCGCAGACCTGCAAGAGAGGAGGGCAGCGTTCAGCGCTCAGCGCGGCGGGCGAAGGGCCCGGTGTCCCCGGTGTGCCCTCAGGGCCGCGCCGCCCCCGGCCCGGTGTCCCCTCAGGGCTCCCCGCCGGCTCAGCGCGGTCCCCCGGCCCTGCCCGCACTGCCCCGTGCCCCCCGCGGCCCTGCCCGGTGCCGGTGTCCCCTCCCCGGTCCCCGCTCACGGCCCAGCGCCGCCGCCATCGCTCCGCAGCCCTTCACGCAACCTCTGCGCGCGGTGCACCCGCCAACAGGGCCCGGCGCGGCCCGTGCGCCGCCTCAGCGCTCCGGCGGGGAACGCGCGCCGCGGGAGGGGCCGTTCCGCGCGCCCCGCGGTAAAACGGGGCCGGGCGGGGCCGTTCCCGGAGCAGGAAAAGGACGGGCCCCGTCCCTGGGTGGGCTCGAACCACCAACCTTTCGGTTAACAGCCGAACGCGCTAACCGATTGCGCCACAGAGACTGCGCTGGCGCCGCAATTCTCTGCATGTCCCCACGTGTCCCCTATCCCATGGCCCGTGCCCGTGCCCTGTGTCCGTGTGTGCCTCCGTATCCCATGTCCATGTCCCCTGTCCCTCTGTGTCCCGTATCCCTGCCATGTGTCCCCGAGTGTCCCACGGTGTCCCGTATCCACGCCCTGTGTCCTCCCGTGTCCCACATCCATGTCGTGTGTCCCTCTGTGTCCTGTATCCATGTCCCATATCCCTGTCCCGTGTCCCCATCCCTGTCCCATATCCCCATCCCTGTCCCTTGTCCCTATCCCATATCCCCCATCCCTGTCCCTGTCCCCCATCCCTGTCCCTGTCCCCCATCCCTGTCCCGTGTCCCCATCCCTGTCCCTTGTCCCCATCCCTGTCCGTGTCCCCATCCCTGTCCGTGTCCCCATCCCTGTCCCGTGTCCCCATCCCTGTCCGTGTCCCCGTCCCTGTCCCGTGTCCCCGTCCCTGTCCGTGTCCCCGTCCCTGTCCGTGTCCCCCGGCGGTGACGGGCGAGGGGCGGAGCGTTTTCCGCAGCCGAAATAGCTCAGCTGGGAGAGCGTTAGACTGAAGATCTAAAGGTCCCTGGTTCGATCCCGGGTTTCGGCAGAACCTTTTCCTGCCCTGCTCGGGAGGCTGGAAAAGAGGCGTTTTCACCCCAAAACACCTCCCGAGGCTTCGGGAATTGCCACCAACCAGTTCGCCAAACGCTGCTCCTGGTTATTTTAATATCCTGGAAACGCACAACGAGGGAGGGGTGAAGGTGGGGGATGCAACACTGGACTACAAATAAATATTATTATTACATAAATTAATAATAAATAACAGTTAATGACGTCACATAGAGCCAGCTGAGGGGAGGGATGTGCATTAATTAGCACTGGGCAGTCACTAACGAGCAGAGGGGATGTGGCAGCCCCTGCTCTGAATAAAGCCCTAGAACAGAGGTCAGTGAGTTCATGTTCCTGTTCCCAACCCTGTGATTAAAACATGAAACCCAGACACCAACACTCCACATTGCAGGTTTACCTGATATATAAAAATAACCTTCCCCTGCTGTAAAAACGGGGTGGAATCCCCTCCCTGAGCTCCAACCACCACAGAGTAAAATATTCAAGCAAAAGCAACAAGTGTTTGATGACTCACTTGGTCCCACTTTAATTAAGCCCATGTGATTTGCACACTGTGAGGCTGAATTTGATGGCTGGGAGGGAACTGGGACACACCTGGAAGGGGTTGGTAAAAGATATAAATGTGTTTCAGAGCATCAACAGAGCAGCCCCTGGGACAGCCCTGGGAACAGGAACAGTTTGGAAAGGGGAATTTGGCCACATTAAATCAAACCAGGTGTAGGACAAATCAGGATTATCCCTGGAAGTGTCCCAGGCCAGGTTGGACGGGGCTTGGAGCAACCTGGGATAGTGAAAGGTGTCCCTGCCCATGGCAGGGGGTGGGACTGGATGGGATTTGAGGTCCCTCCCAACCCAAACCATTCCAGGATTCCATGACTGGGGTGAAGGCAAAGTGAGGTGGGAATTGTTTTCATGCATGAGAATGATCTCACACAGCAGGGAAGGGATTTGGATTGAAAAGGGAATACCGGGTTGATGTAAAGGAAGGAGAAGCTGATCCCCCATCCCTGAATTACCTCAGAGCACCTGGATCAGCACCTGGATCAGGAAGCCCCACCCCAACCTCTCCCTTCCAAAGGGAAAGTGCCACTCACAGCTCCAAGTTGACTCCATCAATCCATTAATTTTTTATCCCATCCCCAAAAACTCATTATCCTCCCTCCTCACAAGTTTTAATAAAACCTTCTCTTCCTGTTCTATTCCTGTAATTGAGGTATTTGAGATAAGGGGAATGAGGATTCCATAGTGAAACTCGTTAGAGAGCACAGAGCAATTAAAAGTGTAATTAAAATATATTCAGATAATTACTAGAGCCAGAATAGACATCTGGATCCCAATTTAAACTTCTTCATTTCAAATCATCTTGGGTTTTATTGGACAAGCACAGAGATCCCATTTCATTATCATGAAGGAACCCTGATCAGGGGGTTTTATCTATGTTTTATCATTATTTATCATTAATTAGTTCTTGGTGACACTGATTCCATGTGCCACAGCTCCAGCAAAGCTGGGCAGGATCGAATTGGGAATTGAAATGAGAAAAAGCCAATTAAAATGTCCCTAAATTCACAGCCTCAAAAGAGCCAACAAACCAGCACGTTACAGGAAAAGGGAATGTTTTTGTTTAAGCACACCTGGAGTTCTCCCCCCCCCAGAATTTCAGCTGCCCTGACAACAAAATCAAAGCTTTCTGATTCAGGTTCCAGCACTGGGAGACCAATTTTATTTCCCACATTTGAAGACACGTGAAGCAATAAGAGTGAACCCACTGGGAGCATCTGCAAGACCACCAGGCACCACTGGCTCCAGGCCATGTTTTCCACGCTCAGTGGCCCTTCCCCTGACAGAGATTTGGCTCCAATGACCCACCCAGAACTCGGTGTTGCAGCAGGAGGCTCTGCCAGCCCCCAGGAAGGGCACTGAGGGACGAGGATCGAGCAGCAGATCCGAGGGGTCACAGCAACATTTTCAGGCAGCTGCACAGAGTGAGGCCACAGGAAGAGCAGCAAGGGCTGAGCCCAGAACAGGTTTTGGGGATGCACACAGGGATTTTATAAAGAATTCCACGTTTATACAAATCACCACTGGTTATTTACACTGGGAAGTCAAGGCCACCCCTCAGCTCTCCCCAGGCTCCAGGTTTGTCTTCAGCTGCTTCCTCGCCCGGATCTGCTCATCAAATAATTCTCTCTCCCTGAAAAGAGAAATGGGGAAGTTTTTAGGTAATCTGAACAAATTAAAGTTTTGCAGTGTTGGAGTGGCCCATCCAGAATGTTTTCCATGTTTAATCCTTTGTTTCCATCCCCCACAGGGAGGACACTGAGCTCTCCCTGCCCTTACACTCAGCATCTTTCTGTACTAACTGGTAAAAAAAACTCCAGAGAATACTGAAAACAAAAATACCTTTTGCTCACAGGGGGTCCTTTAATGTATTTCTCTTCTGCCTTCTTGTAGTCGATGTCATCCACAGCAGCAATTGCATAAATAATGGCCTAGAAAAGCATTTAATTCCTTTATAATCATTAAACAAAAAGAAATCACAGCCAGGGATTTGAAGCTGCCTCAGGTGGGCAAGTTTTAAGAAAAGGGTTCCTCGACCACTTAAAAAACTTGGATGAAACTGCTCGTTGTGTGTCTGAAATTCTTAAATAAATAATACAAACTGGTGTTGTATCATTCCCAGGGGAGTGTTTTTATCCCCATATTAAGAGATTCTTCACAACAATTTTGCTTTTACACAAGTTAATGTTCTCCTGGGAAAATTCCTGGGAAGAACAGGAAAGTATCTAAAACAACTACAGAAACAACCAACCCACCTTCCCCCCCAGCCCACCCCCACAAAGGACCAAAAAAACCCTGGGAACTTGCCAAATTAGAGTAAAAACTGCAAAACAAAGCTTTGAAACACTTCAGAAGTAATTAAAATGCATGAAAAACCGAATCATTCTGCCTTTAAAAACAACAAACTACTTAAAGGTTCTCCTTTCTGTGCTTAAAAATCAGCATTTCAGTGACTCAGGCTGTGGGCAGGTGTGAATATTCCTGCTCAGCTCAGCTCTGGGAACTCTCCCCAAGTCGTTCCACACAGATCACATCACACCAAACTAAGAAATAATTTAATTTATTTATTATTTGAGTTCGATTTCCCAGTTCCATGTTCACTCACCTCAGGCAGCAGCACATCTGAGATGAATTTGATGCCGTCCCCCAGGATCTGGTGCAGGTTTGTCGTGTCCATCTCCCTGTAAACCTCCTTCAGATAATCAACCACCAGGTCCAGCTGCTCCTCATCCTCCAGGTAGGTCTCCACACAGGTCATGTAGCGGTGGGAATTCAGGAATTTCTCCAGCCAACGGGACTGTTTCCCACTTTTCAAGATCCCCATCAGATGTTCCTCTGCCCCTTTGGTCTTCACGATGAATTCCACGAGTTTTTTGTTCTCCCTGTCTCTGGCTGCTCTGCTCCTGTCTGGGAGGAGCTTCCTCAGGGGTTTCTGGGGGGAACTGTCTGAGGAAGGTTCTCCAAGATCCTCCTCTGCCGTGTTGGGGAAGGTCATTTGCTCAGCACTCTGATGTCCCTCTTTCCTCACTGGGGAGCCTGAAACAAAGGCCACAAACACTTCTATTTAAACACACAAAGGGCTCTCACATCCATAATTGCACATATAAATAAGAAACTTCATTGATAAGAGAGAAGTTTTGCTTCTTTCCCTACTAAAGAGGTTAAAAAGCCACCACCAAAATCTTCATTTGCCTTAAAAAAGAAAAAAACAAAGAGATTAAGGAGTTGCCTGTGACATGAAATCCACAATGTGAAGGAACCAGTGACAGCTCTGACTATTCTGATTCCATTTTATTTATTGTCTGGAACCACCCGTAATTATTTAACTTAACAAAAAACTTAATTAAAACCCTAATTGCAATAAAGGTGGGTTGTGAATTTAAGGGCAGCCCAATTGTCTGGAGCCATCCATATTTATTTAACTTAATAATAAAAAACTTATTAAAATCCTAATTGCAATTAAGGTGTGTTGTGAATTTAAGGGCAGCCCCTTTCTGGGTCTGGTGCCAAAGGTGTGTTGTGAATTTAAGGGCAGCCCCTTTCTGGGTCTGGTGCCAAACTGACTTGTATGTAAATGTTGGAGTTAAATTTATCAAACTAAGAAAAATTAAAAAAAAATGATGAATTCACTTACTGATATCAGCAGCAAAATACTCCAGGAAGGACCCAGTGAAAGAATGACAACCTAAAAACCCAAAACAGGGTTATTTATGTATCAGTTCCATTCAGGAATCAAAGCTTGACAGTTTGGGGTCACCTTTTCCTGATGGATATTAGGATGGGATTCTCAGGGAAGCTGTGGCTGTCCCACCCCTGGGAGTGTCCCAGGCCAGGCTGGACAGGCCTTGGAGCACCCTGGGCTATGGGAGGTGCCCCTGCCCATGGCAGGGGTGGGACTGGGTGGGCTTTGAGGTCCTTCCCACCCAATCCAGCCTGGAATTTCCTGCCTCTGTGATCACCTGAGCCCTCCTTACCCACTCGGATCCGATAGTCCAGGATCAGCTGGATGCACCACTTGATCTCCCGGGGATAGTTCTCTTTGGCTCGTTCCTGCACAACAAGAGCCAGTTCAGTCCCAAAAAGAGCAGCTTTGCAAGATTTGCAGTCTCAGACACCAATCAGGTCACAAAAATGGTCAATAATAATGAATCCAAGGTTCCTTGCAGTGAAATCCACTGTTGCCATGGCTGTCCCAGGGATGAGAGCAGCTCTGGGGGTACCAGCCCCACCACACTCCTCTCCTGATCAATTATACCCAGGATTTCCCACTGGATTTTCAGTTCCACGTTTTGAGGATACTCACAATGAGCTCCTGTTTCTCTTCACAGTCAAAGTGCTTCAGGCTCTTCAGAGACACTGAGAAACTGCAAGAAACACAGTTAGAGGTGCACCCCAACTGCCCCATCTCCCTGTTTATTTTCTGCAATTCCACTTCTCCCTGAAATTTTGGTTTCCCAGGAGAGCACATTTTACCAGTTTTGTTTTTCAGAGTAAGTTAAAACCAGGGAACCTTTTACCAAGTGAGAAATGCCTGGTTTAGAACAAACACTGCTTGTGTTTCCAGATGTTTGGGCAGCAAAAGTAAAACACTGGCTGTGTCTCAGGGCCATTTTTCTTTTTGTTTTTAATTCCTCAGCCCTTCCCAGGGACATGAACCTGCCTCAACCTGCAGCCACACCAGCCACTCCTGCAACCCTCCCCTGCCGCAGTCCCTGCTCCCAGATCAACCTAAAGAACTGTCCTCATCCTGCACCAGGAAATGGGTGCAGGATGTGGAGTAATAGAAACTGGAAGTTCAGGATGAGATCAAACCCCACATTTACCCTTTTTTCTTCTCGTTTGTGGTCCCATCTATGAAGAGCACACAGGCCCTCCGGTGCTTTCGCTTCACTGTTTTCACCTGGAGAGAGAAAAACCCTCATTTAGGCTCCTAAAATCCCAAACCCTGACAAAGCAGGGATGTTTTCCATGGATATCTGACACCCCACACCACATTTTTTTCTTTTTTATGTAATTTCCTTTATTACACAAATATGAAAAACTGAACTGGAAGGAGTAAGCCCAGTTACCCCAAGGGAGTATTTTCAGTGCACAAGGACCATCCCCTTTCTTTTGTGAGCTGGGGAAACAAGTCCCACTCCCTGTCACAAGGCTCAGGACAATCCTCTGCTCCAGGACAACCAGGTGTGAATTAACCCCACTTACTTTTTATGTGATTTTTGTCAGATGTAATTTCACTTCTATGAGCTCTGGAAAGTTCCTACTGGAAGATCTTTAACATTTCGAGCTCTACATGAGTCAGGAAGGGCAAAAGTCACTCCAGAAGTGGCAAAGTGCTCCTTATCAGCAGGATATCAGTGGACAGGAGCTGCTCTTACCACGGCTGGCCAGTACGGATACCGCCGGAGTTTGCACCACACCAGCATCCCCTCCTTGATGGACTCGGGTTCTGAGGTGGAAGATTAAGTAAATTTTCTTAAAAACAAAGAGACAACACAGATCTCACCCTCTCTTATCCTCCTCCAGGCTGTTTCTCCAGCAGAAACTCCAGCAGTTTCTCTTTACACCCCCCAAAATGAAGCATGAGAAGCTCTGAACAGAAACTCAGGAATTTCAATCCCAGGCCCTTGCCCAGTTTCACAGGGATTTCTATTTTATTCTGCATCCAGGAAATGTATTTTATTCCAGGCTTGGACACAGCTGGATTCCCTCCTGGGCACGTTGGGTCTCATCCCCAGGGCTGAGCAAACTGGAGCTCACAATCCCACCTGGGTGAAGAACCTCAGCAGGGTGTGCTGATGTCTCACCTCGACAGGACAGAACACTTGGCAGATATTCCTCCTCTTCATCTCCCAGAGGTGAGAGTGGAGGGGAACTCTCCGAGGAAACTCTCCTTGAAGATGTCCCAGAGGCTTCTGGCCCTGTCAAGAGCAGCAAGAACCAGAGGTGTAAGTGTGGGGAGGGATTAGAACAGGATCAGCTTCAGAGCAGGTGAGACACAGCTGAGAGTGACCCCAGAGGGGACGTGGGGTCTGTCCCATCTGTGTGAGTGACCCAGAGCACCACAAGTGACACAAAGGTCTGTCATATCTGCACACTCCCAGTTACAGAAAAGCCTGATAATGTGGATAAAAGAGGAAAAGGTGAAGGAATATGGCTGATTTGGGGACTGTGCACCAACCTGCTCATTTAAAAACATCACTTAATCTCAACTAATTAGAGCAGCAAGGAAGATAAGTGTGAACTCAAAGGGCAACAACTACTGCAAAATGCAGCTTTCCATGTGTCCCAGTTGCAGGGGCTGGGACCAGTTTATCACTATGTGGGTATAACCAGAACTGTGTGTTCTCCACCCACTGTGTCATTTCTGATGGACTGTTAATAATGGATCTTATTTGGCAGCTGCTGCCAGGGCACACCTGACCCCTCAGGGCTAAAAGCTGGGTGGGGGTTAAAGAAACCTCCAAGGCAGGGGAATGTTTCTTTGTCTTCACATCAATGATTCAGCCCCCAGGGAGGCATCAGCACCTTCACACCCACCCGAGGGGTCACATCATGCAACGGGTCAGCAGGGACTGGCACAACAGGCAGTTGCAACGACCTGGACCATCAAAGATCCCAAAAATACCCCCTGACTCACAGAGCCCTGGGGGAGGTACTGGGCATTGCCCCCTGAAGCTGAGCAGACACAATCCTTGGGGTTTGGGACTTCTGGGATCACTGGTGGGATCCAGAGGAGCAGAACCTCAACAGGGCTGTAACATCATCCTCACCAACAGGTTTCCTTTGCTTTTCCTTTGCATTCAGGGCCCACGTGGTGCTCAGCACAGGGGCCAACAGACACCACCCTGTTCCTGCCCAGGGTGCTGGTTATACATCTGCTTTTGTGGGGTTTTACTCTGTATCATTGTATTTACTGTAACCTTTTTACTAAATTGTAACTCTGACTTGTAACCTTTCTTGAGTTGGGTTCCTTTCTCCTGCGGGTTCACCTTTAAACCAGCACCCCATGGAAAACCCTGAGTAATTCCAGACAACCCCAGTGCCACCTGAGCACCAAAAGGATCACCAGTTTTGCTTCTCCAAAACAAATTAAACCAACAATTCAAGAACCACATTCCCAAAAGCAAAGCAACATTCCGAGTCACAGCACTCCACATCCACATGGGATGAACATTTCCCTTCCCCAAGGGTTTTGCCCACCTTCATCTTCCTCAGAGTGAAGCAGCTCCAGCTGCTTGTCTTTATTCCCAGCCAGGCATGAGGGATCCTTGTTTTCCTGCTCTTGAGGCTGAGGGAAGGCACCAGAAGGCCCAGGTGAGGATTCAGAGTGGTTCCTGAATTTCCTGTCTCTGCCTGAGGCCACACCTGCCCCTTCCAGCTGTTTTCCACCCTCTGCCTCTCTCCTTCCATCCAGCTGCTTTGCCAGATTCTCACTCTCACTGCTGATGCTTTTCTCCAATTCATCTGTGGCACTTTCACAAGAGGAATCCAGGAATGCCCTTCCAGGCTGAGTTCTCATCTTTTGGGCAGGTTCCACAGTGCCAGATTTAGAGGGGACAGGCAGAGACCCCTCCTCAGTGGGCAGCTGGGCTTGATCCCGGGGGGAATCATCCCTACGTGGTCTTTTTCTTCCTTGCTGACTTTTTCCCTCCTTTGGCTTAGGGGACACTTTATTCCCTGGTTTGGGTTGGATTTTTCTCTGTCTTGGTGATGATTTTGGTTCTGGGACTTTGAAGTTGTGACTGTCAGGGGCTGGTGCATCACTCAAGTCCCCGGGACCACACCTGGAAGGGTTTGCTCCACCTCTCCGTGCTGCTCTGGCAGGGCTTGTTCCAGCTCCACCTGTTTTGCCACTCTCCTGTGAAGGGACAGAGCCCCCCAGGGTCTGGGGTTTTGTGTCAGGCTTCAGGTTACTGTTTCTCCTATTCCTCTTGGCAGCCTCAGGCTCCAACCTTTTAGAGCGAGAGCCCAACACAGGCCTGTGCTGGGGGGTGGCTGGGAGAGATCCCACACTGTTCTCCCGGGATAACTCAGGATTTGGCCCTTCTGCAGGTGCTGCTTGTCTGTCTGAGTCAGTTTGACTGAGGATATCCAGGGCAATTTTCAGGGAACAGCGATACTGAAGTTCCTCCACAGCCTCAATCACGTTGTTCTTTTGCTCTGATGAGGAAGGATATTCAATAAATGCAAAGTCTTTATTATTACATAAAGTATTATTTAATAATATAAAATTCACTTATAGTGTTTCCTTTGTTTAAGGTGCAATTTTAACACTTAAATCATCCACGATTTTTAAGGCAAAGGATAAAGACACACAAAGACCAACCCCCCAGTGACTCATTTCTTCACTATTCCCACCACCAAACTACCCCAGGGAAGAGCAAAACGATTGTCTTGAAACTATTTTGCAATTTTAGGGATGAAAAAGAAACAAAAAGCAGCTCATCAAAACTAAATAAGTGAAATACAGAGCTACGTAAGTGAAATACAGAGGTACCATGTCCCAGGCTGAGTTTTTGTGTCTTATTTTACACCTGGAATAGGGGCCAAGCAGCCCATTTTGGCCCCTGCTCACCCAGGCTGGAGGCAATGGCCTTGATCCTCTCCTCTGTCAGTGGAACAGCATTTGCAGAGCTCACAGTGACCCTGAAACACAGCAGAGCTCATGGAACCAGCACACAAAACACTCCCAACAGCACAACTCTGCTCTCACCCACCAATAAATCCAAAATATTTGTCCCCCCAAACCTCTCCTTGTTAAGGTTAAACACCTAAACCTTCTGTAAATACATGATCCTACCCCACAGGAATCTTAAGATAAAGGGGATTCCTTTTTCCACCCCCTCTTTTTTTAACATCTAAGAATGCAAAAATGTAGCAGGAACGAGGATACTCAACTGCTTCTCCAAGCCAAGGATTTCAGCTTTAAAACCTGTTTTCTTCAGGGTGCCAACACGAGTGTTCCCAGAAACTCCAGGGTTCCCCAAAACCTACAGTAAAAATAAAAATCCTCACTTCAAATCCTTGACCTCTAAATATTTTTGTAAGAATAGCCTGATAGTCCATGGCAGATGGATCATGGAATGGTTTGGGTTGAAGGGACCTTAAAGCCCATCCAGTGCCACCCCCTGCCATGGGCAGGGACACCTCCCACTGTCCCAGACTGCTCCAGGTTTATCCCATCCCACCCCCTGCCATGGGCAGGGACACCTCCCACTGTCCCAGACTGCTCCAGGTGTATCCCATCCCACCCCCTGCCATGGGCAGGGACACCTCACACTGTCCCAGACTGCTCCAGGTTTACCCCATCCCACCCCCTGCCATGGGCAGGGACACCTCACACTGTCCCAGATTGCTCCAGGTTTATCCCATCCCACCCCTTGCCATGGGCAGGGACACCTCACACTGTCCCAGACTGCTCCAAGCCCTCTCCAGCCTGGCCTTGGAGACTTCCAAGCACAAGCCTGGGCAAGTAGAGACAAGTTAATTGGGAGCTTTCACTTTTGTCCTGCTCCATTTCCTCCCGTCCCAAGTAACATCCTGAACCATTTCCTCATTCCTCATTACCTTGGCTGGCCACAAACGCCTCTTCCACTTGCAGAGAACAAACTCTTGGTCAGTCATGACTGAACTTCACGTGAAAAAGGGCAATTCCAGTGTGCTCTGAGGAAAAAAAGGGAATAAAGGAGTCACCCACCTTGGTCAACTTCTGTCTTTATCTTTTTAAAGAAATACAGGATGTATTCAAACACGTTATTATTGTTTTACCTTTGGGATCACTGCACTGATACCACCCCACAGCATCCTCCAAAATTGTATTTTAAATTCCATTTATCTGTAGTTTTCCCAGAGAAGCAGTGGCTGCTCCATCCCTGGAGACATCCAAGGCCAGGTTGGAGCAACCACATCTCGTGGAAGGTGTCCCTGCCCATGGCAGTGGAAATGGATGGGCTTTATGATCCCTTCCAACACAAACTATTCCAAGATTCGATAATTCCATAATTCCAGGGATTTAAGTGGGTCTCGCTGAGTGTGCTGGGTGAGGAAAATGCTGTCACAATGTAACCAGTGTTGCCCAGAGACCAAACCCTGTAAACAGGGAACTACACCCGAAAAACAGGGAGCTACACCCGAAAAACAGGGAGCTACACCCGAAAAACAGGGAGCTACACCCGAAAAACAGGGAGCTACACCCTGAAAACGGCTCGCTGGACCAATGTTTATGTACAATTCGGGCCCAGTTTTATACACAATTCGCAGCGATAACCCAAAGGAAGCGGCCGCGGAGCCTTCCGGAGCTTCAGGAAAGACGCGTTAAGGACAAGCAAACCCTCCCGTACTTACAAGGCCCGAGTCCGGGGGTCCCGCGGGGTCCTGGGTGGCGACTCTGCGGTGTTGGAGGGAGGACGGGGCGTTAACGGAGCCCGGAACGGCGGGGCAGGTGCGGGACTCACCGGCGGCAGCGGCTCCGCCCGCCCGACCCTCCAAACCGGCCCCGGGAGGGAACCAAAACCCTCCCCCGAACCCACGGGAGGGGCGGACGGGACCCTCAAACGCCCTCGGTGAGAGGAGGGTCGGATCGCCCCACAAAAACAGTGAGGGGAGGGATGGGCGCCTTAAATATCTCCAGTGAGGGGAGGGACGAATCACTCGAAAACCCGGGGAGGGGAGAGACGAATCCCCCCGAAAAACCCGGGGAGGGGAGAGACGAATCCCCCCAAAAAACGAGGGAAGGGGAGAGACGAATCCCCCCAAAAAACGAGGGAAGGGGAGGGACGAATCCCCCCAAAAAACCCGGTGAAGGGGAGGAACGAATCCCCCCCAAATAACCGGTGAAGAGAAGGACGGGCCCCTCAAACCCCTGCGGGGAGGGGAGGGACGAATCGCCCCAAAAAACCAGTGAGAGGAGGGACGAATCCCCCCAAAAACGCGGCGAGGGGAAGGACAGGTCTCCCCCACACGCCCCTCCTTGAGGGATGAGCCCCCCAGACCTCCAGGGAAGGGACAGGAACCCCCAAGTCCGCCGGGGAGAGAAGGGGTCGAGACACCCCCAAATCCTCTGGGGAGGAAAGGGTCGAGACCCCCCCAAAACCCGGGGAGGGGAGGGACGGGCCCCCTAAATCCCCCCAGTGAGGGGAGAGTCGAGATCCCCCCAAAATCCCAGTGAGGGGAAGGAGGGGATCCTAAAACCCTCGGTGAGGGGAAGGAGGGGAACACCCCCCAAACCCTGAAGAGGAGAAGGACAAGCCCCTAAACCCCCCTCAGTGAGGGGAAGGACGGGCCCCTTAAACCCCCTCTGGTGAAGGGAGGGACGAACCCCCGCCCCAAACCGCGCTGAGGGGAAGGACGCGCCCCTCACTCCTCCATGAGGGGAAGGTCGGGACTCCCTTGCTCTCCCTGCTGAGAGAAGGGCCGGGACCCCCAAATCCCGCCACCCCGGAGGGCGGAGGGGCCCCCAGACCCGCCGTCCCCTCAGACCCCGCCGTGAGGGGAGAGGGGGGGGGGGGGGGGGTGTCATTACCGTGCGCGCTCCCGACTCCGCCGCCCTCCATATGAGGACTGCGCATGCGCCGCCCGCGCGGCCCCGCCGTGGCCAATCAGCGAGCGCCGCCTGTCGCGCAGGCCCCGCCCCTCTGCCCCCCTCCCCGCAAAACGCGGGCGTCGCAGCCAATCAGAGTGGGTCGCCCCGCCTTCCCTCGCCTTCTATTGGAGGGCTCGCTGCACGCCCCGCCCACTCCGCGGGAAGGGCGCGCGGCGGCGCGGCACCAGGCGGGTGACGTCATCGCCATGAGTGACGTCATGGAGTCACCATGGAAGGGTTTGGGCTGGAAGGGACTTTGGGGCTCGTCTGGTGCCACCCGAGCTGTGACTGCGCCATCCCCGGGAGTGTCCAAGGCCAGGCTGGAGCAGCCTGGGATTGGTTTATGGAAATCTCGATGCAAACAGTAAAGCACAATCCTATTCCGGTCGCATCACGCAGGGGCTCAGTATCCAAAACTCAACAGCTTTTATACAGGAAGTTTCAGATATTTTCTGTCATGAGCACTCTTCGAGTTCACTTTATCCAGTCCCACATTGGATTATTTATTCTCTGTATTTTCCACTATAAGGTACTTACATAACTATTATAATTTCAACCATGCCCTTCCACTCATTTCCATTTTTTAAATGCTTTTAAAACTTTGCCCTTCTGCAACGTTATTGTTGTGCTTGTAACGTGCTAAGAGCCCTTTCCTTGTCAATCTTTATTCAGGCAAGTCCCTAATTCCCCCTTTTCTCAATTGCTCATATTCAGGCAAGCTCTAATTCCCTTCTGTCTTAACTACCTGCAGTTTGTGCAAGTCCCTGTTTACTGTTGCAAAGTCAAAATTACTCAAAATTACTCCTACACTGACTGTCAAAGGTAACAGTATCATAGTTAAATTTTACATTACATTGTTTTGCCTGTTCCAGGATAGTGGGAGGTGTCCCTGCCCATGGCAGGGGGTGACCCTTGAACTCCCTTCCCACCCAAACCCCTCCCTGACCGTTTTTAGCCGCGATTTTCCGAGGATAACAGTGAACAAACCGGGAGGGGCGCTCTGATATTTGATACTTTATTCTCGCTGTCTCTACGTGGTTATAAACACCTCGACACCAGAACTGTCACCGCCCCCCCGGAGCAGTTACTCAAACACTCTGCAAACCCAAATGCACCTCCAGGAGCACATTTAAGTACAGATACCTGTGGAATAATTGTTAATAAGCAGCAAAATCCTGGTTTTGCTCGCAGTTCCCCCCCCCCCCCCCCCAGTGCCTTCCACCACTGTCATTTTTTTTGTTTAATTCCCACTTTTCTGCAGGATTGGGAATGCTCAGCAATGCCACTCAGCCTTTCCCAGCACCAGGCCCTGCTTCCCAGGCTCTGGGGGTGCTGAGCACTCCAGCCTGGTCCTGCAAGGTGCTTCAATCAGTATTTCATGTCAAAGGATATAAAATAGTCTTTAAAACTTGGGTTAGTAAACAACGAGGTTCAGGGTGGGGTTCTGGTCCTGCTGGAGCACATGGAGACAACAGGGAGCTGGAAGGACACACTGAGGGTGGGACAGAAACTGGGGGTGAGCACATTGAAAGGTTCAGCCCTCGGTATTAGAAAAAGGAGAGAAATAACTGCCCTTCCTGCAAAATGCAAAGAAAAATGCGAATTTCCTGGTGCTGGAGCATCCCACGGGTTCAGCATCCACATCCTCCCCCGTGGCATCCCACGAAGGTACAACTCAGTTTAAAAAAGTGCAGTTCAGACCCAGACTTATTATTTTTCAAAGTAAGAACCCCTCCTTGAACATTCTATTTCTCCTCTGTATTTGGCTTTACAAGCTCCCTGAACATCACTGAGCTTCATGTGCTGGACCAGCCCTTCCATGGAGCCGTTTTGATTTCTGCTTGTGCTGTAAATAAACACAAAATCACATTTTCCTCCTGTGCTCTGGTGGCTCAACCTGCTGACCCTGCTCTGTCCCCCCTGGGTCCATCCAGCAGCTTCAGCAAAACATCCATTTTGAGGGATTTTTTTGCCCCTCCTGTACCAGCTGTTCAGTTCTGCTCTGCCATCCTGGGGGAATGAATGAACCTCCTGCACAAACTGATTCTCCTCCAGGTGAGATTTTTACCCTAAACACGCTGTTATAAGCTCAGACCACGGGGGTGCAGGTCATGGACTGCCTCGGGAATCGAACCTTGCTGGATCCCCCAGGTGGGGCTGTGGAGCTGTTGGCTCTCCCTAATTCCCATGTGGATTATGGCTTTTCCTCTCTGGTCACTTGTTCTGTATTAAAATCTGTAAACGCTTATCCTGTGGCTCAGTAAGTGCTGCCTAAAAAATTTCAAGCAGTTTTTCCCCTGATTTCTTTAAAAAAAAACCACACCTAAATAGGTATAAACTCGTTGTCCTCCCTCAGGTTAAGTCAGAGAGTCCCACAACCCACCTGTAGAAAAGGTTGTGTTGTTCTTCCTTAAAACTGTTGAGTAAATCCTGACCTGGAATGCCAAGGAGAGGCCAGACCAGCATTCCCAGTCCATGCCAACCCCACCACCACCACCCACCAATCCACAGCAAGACAAGGTGGGAACACACAAAACCAGGTGGAGGAAAAACACAAACTGGAGGTCGGCTGCCAGCTGGGGATGGCGAGGGAACCACTGGCACTCGCTTTTCTCCAGAGAGGATCAAAAATCCGGGTTCAAAGGCTCCTAAAAGCTCGTCTAACCCATCAGGAAACCCACAGAGACGTCACAGCAACGGGCAGCAATAATCCAAAGAAAACCTTCCAGGACTATTACAGGAACGGACAAACCCCTAAAGGCAACTCGCTGCCTCTGGAGGGGAGGGGAGGGAAATCCCTTGATCTCTTTGCTCCTTGTTTTTAAGCCATTCGGGACCTTCCCAAGCCCCAGAGGCCCAAAAAATCTGTTCATTCCAGGGAAGACGAGTGACATCCCACCCCCGCCTGGTTCCCTGAGCCGGGTGGGCACAGACACACACGGAGACAGCGACTCACGGGAACAGGACACGACAGAAGGATGTCCCACCCCCCAAACTGCAGGCTCGGGGCTCTCCCAGCCCGCCCAGCTCCCCCCACAAGGCTCGGTGGGTGTTGGTGGTCCAAGATAAAACCCTGTTAAGTCTCGCAGCCGGCGCCGGGCACTGGCACCGGGGGCACGGTGGGCACGGCGGGGTGGTCGCTCTGGAACACGGCGAGGTCCTCGCTGGGCGCGGCTCCGGGGCCGGTGGTCGCCGTGCCCTGGGGTGGGAGGGTGGCCCGGGGACCCCCCTGGCTGCGCCCGCTGCGGGAACAGTCGTGGTGCCCGTGGTTGCCCAGGCGGCTGGAGGCCACCACAGCCTTCATGGCAGCCTGTGGGGCAAAGGCACAACAGGGGCACGGGGTCACAGAACTGCCGAGTCACAGATTTACAGAACATCCTGAGAGCAGCTCAGTTGGTTAAAACTTGGTTGTAACAACGCCAAGGTCATGGGTTCAATCCCCTATGTGGGTCATTGACTTAAGAGTTGGACTCGATGATCCTTGTGGGTCCCTTCCAACTCAGAATAGTCTGTGATTCTGGGAGGCACCCACAGGGATTGCCAATCCAGCTCCTGGCCCTGCACAGTCACCCCAACCATCCCACCCTGTCCCCCAGAGCGTTGGCAGCTCTGGCAGCCCTGGGGAGCCTGTTCAGTGCCCGACCACCCTCTGGGGGAAGAGCCTTTTCCTGAGATCCATCCCAGCCCCCCCAGCTCCAGCCTTTCCCTCGGGCACAAAGCAGTCAGTGGGTGTTCCAAAGGGTCGTTAGGGGGTCTTTGGCAGAATCCCCCCTTTCCAATCCATTCTCAACCCCTGGGGCAGTGGGAGGGGAGGTGGCAGCCCAGCCCTTCCCCTCTGGCGATGCTTTTTCCTGCAGCAGCTCCATCATCCTTCTCCACCTTCCACACCGACCCCCCACCCCGCACTGTCACATGTCACTGGACGTTTCTCTGCTTGGGGGGGATCCATAAACGCAGTGACAACAGCCCTGGGTGGCCCCAGCCCTTTGCAGGAGGGGACACAAGCCTGAACCACCCCCAGGGTGACAGGTGCCTCCCTCCCTTACCTTCAGTTTCCTCCTGGCATTAAATTCCTCCAGTTTCTTCTGCGTGCTGTCCATGTGAGCAAATTTAGCGGCTTTCCCAGTGACCCAGGGGTGCTCCAGAGCCTGGTAGACCGTCAGCCTCTTCTGGGGGTCCAAAACGATCAATTTTCTCACCTGAAAGCAACAAAACCACCCCGAGTTCTGTTATTTCACAAGCACTGAGCCACAGCTTTGACCCCAAGCCCCGGAGCTGCCCCACTCACCAAGTCCTTGGCGTTGAGGGACACCTCGTCCCACCACGGGGACACAAACTCGTAGTCGCAGGTGAGGATGCGGCTGTACATGTACTGGTCCCCCCGCGGGTCGAAGAAGGGCTCGAAGCCACAGAGACTGTGAGGTGGGGAGAGAGGAGCTGTACCTGTGGGATGGGGTGGGCCAAACCCTCCCACCCCAGCCCTGCCCCACGGAGATACTCACAGGATGTAGGTGATGACACCCACACTCCACATATCCACTTCAGGGCCATACGGGCACCCGTGGAGGATTTCGGGGGCTGGAAGCAGAGTTTGGGGTTCAAAGTCTGTGTGGGGAGTTTTCCAGCGTGGTGGGAAGCTCATGGCAAAGGAAACACCTCCTGGGCATTGGTGGTGTCTCCCATGCCTGGCACAGCCACCAGCCATCCCTGCACTGAGCTGTGCTCGGCCTCAGGCAGAGAAACTCCCTCAAATCCCCCTCCCGACCAAGCTGTGCACAATCTCAGGCAGGGAAAGACCCCCCAAATCCCACTCTGATCCCAGCTATGCACAGCCTCAGGAAGGAAAAGACCCCCCAAATCCCCTTCCCATCCCAGCTGTGCACAGCCTCAGGCAGAGAAATCCCCCCAAATCCACCTCCCACCCCATCTGTGCTTGGCCTCAGGCAGGGAAAGACCCCCCAAATCCCACTCTGATCCCAGCTATGCACAGCCTCAGGAAGGGAAAGACCCCCCAAATCCCCCTCCCACCCGAGCTGTGCTCAGCCTCAGGCAGAGAAAGACCCCCCAAATGCCACTCTGATCCCAGCTATGCACAGCCTCAGGAAGGGAAAGACCCCCCCAAATCCCCCTCCCATCCCAGCTGTGCCCAATCTCAGGCAGAGAAAGACCCCCCAAATTCCCCTCCCACCCCAGCTAGGCACAGCCTCAGGCAGGGAAAACCCTCCCCAAATCCCCCTCCCATCCCAGCTCTGCCCAATCTCAGGCAAGGAAAACCCTCCCCAAATTCCCATCCCAGCTATGCACAGTCTCAGGCAGGAAAAGGCCCCCCAGATCCCCCTCCCAGCCCAGCCCTCCCCTCACTCACCGCAGTATCCCGGCGTCCCACAGACCGTTTTCATGGTGTCCTGCTCATCCACGATCTTGGAGAGCCCGAAGTCACCTTGGAGGGACACAGGAGAGCAGCGCTGCCATCAGGGGGAGGCACCAGGACCCCCCCTCGTGCCACGGCCCCCCAGTGGGGCCCCAGACCCACCGATTTTGAGGGGCGCATCGGGGGACAGGTCTGCGTAGAGCAGGTTCTCTGGCTTCAGGTCCCGGTGGACGACCCCATTTTCATGCAAATACTGCACAGAGAGAAAAACCGGGATGAGGGAAGGAAGGGAACAGCCTGGGACAGAATTTGGGAGGTGTCACAAACCCGGGACCAACTCGCTCAATGAGTCCTTTGAGAACAGCCCCCACTGCGGGGCCAGAGCCGCTGGCATGACCATGGGGGGTCTGAGAAGGACCTTTCCAGTCAGGAGTTCCCATTTTTAAACCCTCCTGTTTCCATAGAAACCCCATCTCCAGCAGGCCTGGGATGCAGAGCAGTGCTGACCTTCCTCCCTCTTCCCCTTCATCCCCTCTAAAAGTGGATCCACCTTCCAGGGATGCCTTTGGAAGGCCGAGGGTGAGGGAGCAAATGCCTCTTCCCAGAGGTATTTGGGATGGGTGCAGCTCCTGGTGCTGCTCTCCCAGGGGTAGTTGGGATAAGTGCAACTCTGAGCACCACTCCCCGGGGATATTTGGGATGGGTGTGGGTCTGGGTGCCTCTCCCCAGGGATATTTGGGATGGATGTGTGTCTGGGTGCCTCTCCCCAGGGATATTTGGGATGGGTGCGGGTCTGGGTCCCTCTCCCCATGGATATTTGGGTACAGGTCCCCCAGTGACACCCCAAGCCCCCCATGGGACCCCCTCCCAGGGCTGTCCCCCAGGACATGTTACCGAAACAGCTTCCAGGATCTGCTTGACCACATGAGCCGCATCCCGCTCGCTGTAGAACCCCCTCTCCACGATCCTGTGGGCACACAGGACCATCAGCCCCCTCCATCCTCATCCTCCCCCCACTGTCCAGGTGGGATCCATCTCCCCAGGACATACCTGTCAAAGAGCTCTCCCCCCGTCACCAGCTCCAGGATCAGCGCGATCTCCGAGGGCGTCTCAAAAATCTCCTTCAGCTTGATCTGGAAAGGGCGACAGGAGAGGTGTGGGATGCAGGTGTGGGATGCAGGTGTGGGATATACATCCTGGCTGTGCTGGAAGGAGCGTCTGACCACCAGGGGAAAATAAGCTTTTCCAGGGCAACCAGCACATTTCCTTCCTTGCCTCTTGGTTTGTTTTAACACAAGTTTTTTTAAGTGTTTGCAGCAGCCCCACTCACTTCACATGGATTGAAGGCAAATCTGGCAATGGGAAGAGCCGGTACCTTTATCCTCTTCATGTCTCCAGGCTCATTTGCCAGAGGAGGAACTCCCCGAGAGCGTTTTAATTCCGCAGCTCCATCAGCTGTTTGGGGCCTCGGTGCCTCTGCCCAGCCCTACCTGCATCCCATGGGATGGATTCTGCACATCTCCCTGGGCCGGGATGTGGGAGACACAGAGCCCTGTGGGGTCTCAGCCACTCTGGGATCAGGTCTCTGGGACTGCACTGGCACTTTTGGGAGCATCCCTCCGACTGTTCCAGAGCAGAAGAGGCACCAAGCACTGTTTGTCTCCTGATTTTTGCCTCAGCTCCCACACAGGTTGAGCACATCTACACGAGCCCTTTGTGCCTCCACAGCCCATCTGGAATTAACAATTCTCTCTCAAAACAACGCCAAAATGCAATTTTTTTTCCTTTTTTTTTTTTTTTTTTTAATGGAAACCCAAGAATCTCATGCTTCTTAAGACTTTTGTGACACCACGAATTTCATGGGGCTTTAATCATTCCCTTCCCAGGCTGGGTGACAAGCCGAGAGCCCCCGCGGGGTGAGAGACACTATGTGGCAGCTTATTGCATTAGAATAATACACGGAGCACTATAATTTTCCTATTAACTTCAAAAGTTTACAATCCTATTATCAGCCGCTGTCGAGGTCGGTGCCGCACGAGAGAGAGAGCGGAGACGGCTCCGGCGTCAATAATGGAACAGAGAAGCTCCTCTTCAACAATCACTTGAACTTGGGATGAGCAGAACCCTACGGAAACCTCAGGGATTTAAATATTCAAAGTGGCTGGATCCTCCTCCATGGCTCCTTGGAGCTGCTGCCTGGAGAGGGGAGGAGGAGGGAGGGCAGAAATTGGATTTTCTGTTGTGTTTCTGATAACACATCAGAGAGGAGCCTCTTCCCATCCATGGCTGGTATCACCTGGGCTGCTCTGAGTAGGTGATGCCCACCTTGGGTGTTATCCCTCCATCTGCCCTGGGACTGGGGGAATGTCTTCATGGAAAGCACCAAATTGCCCCAAAACAGTGTAACACCCCAAGGCAGGCCCATGCTGAGGTGGCTGAGGGACTTAGGGACATCCCAGCCCCAGCACTTTACCCCCATTATCCCTGGGTTTGGGACATGTTGGATTTCTCTTGGCTTCATTTCTTTTTATCAAGGTTTTTGGGGCTCCTCTGGAGAGTAAAGCTCTGAGGGTGGTTGATGTGGCTGGGCTGGAAGCAGCTGTGCCCGGGGTTTGAGGGATGCTGCAGCTTGGGCAGGAGCAGCCAGTGGAAGACAATGTCCCAGGGATGTCCCAGGGATGTCCCAGTGACATTCCCAGAGATGTCCCAGGGATGTCCCAGGGATGTCCCAGGGATGTCCCAGTGACATTCCCAGGGATGTCCCAGAGATGTCCCAGAGATGTCCCAGAGATGTCCCAGTGACATTCCTAGTGATGTCCCAGGGATGTCCCAGGGATGTCCTAGGGATGTCCCAGGGATGTCCCAGTGACATTCCCAGGGATGTCCCAGGGATGTCCCAGTGACATTCCCAGCGATGTCCCAGCCACAATCCCAACAGGAGTAGAAGGGCCTGTTCCACCTCAGCCCCACGGTGGCTTTTTGTGTCATTCCCTAAACTCAGGTGCTCTCCAAGGTGTTTTTGCGATTTTCCAGTGGAACTAAGCAGCAGGGAATGAGCCTTTGGGAAGGAGACACGGGGGGAGCCCGGAGCCCCCCAGCTCCCGCTGCCATTGCAGAGGGGCTGTGCTGACACGGCGGGATTAGCTCCGCTCTGGGCGTTGCGAATCGCTCCAGCCCCGCTCCCGTTCTCCGCCCCCTCCCCGAGCTCCTGTTATTCCCCCGAGCGCTGAGCAAGGACACGGCAGGGGCGGGACACGGCCCCAGCCCCCGCGGCCCCGGCCTCCCCTTTTATCTCCCCTCACAGGATTCATTACAGACGGGCAATTTTCTGTGGGATTCATTTGATCTCCTCGCTGGAAATTGCTTACTGAATGGAAATCTCAGGCCAGGGGAGGGGGAGGATGGAGGGTCCTTAATATCAGAGCTGGAAGCTCAAAGGAGCTGCAAGGACCAAGAATTTCATGTGGCAGAGGGTGGGGAGTCACCTGGACCCGGTGTGGGAGGCAGGGAGGGGACATGGGGGTCAGGGAAGGGACAAGGGGTGCAGGGAGGGTTTCCCTTGGAGTGGTGGGTTCATCCTGTGCCCAGATGGGACGATGACAAGGACATCCCAGCTGTTCCCTCAGCACTGCCTGTGGGCAGAGTGAAGGGGAAACCACTCCCAGGAGCCCTGGACCTGACCCAAAGGGAGCTGGGAGCTGTCACAGGGGTTGCACTCACGATATTGGGGTGTGAGAGCCGCAGCAGGACCCCGATCTCCGTCCTCACGATCTTTTTGTCAATCTGGAAAGCAGAGCCCACACAAAGCTTGTGTCACCTGTGCTGCCAGGCCTGGGTCTGGCCCCCCACCACACAAAGACCCCCTCATTACTCCCAGCACATTCCCATGTCTGTCCTGGGGCCCAATTCCCCTGCAAAATGCACCCAGTGCCCCCCTCGCTGCACTCCCAGCCCAAACCCCAGTGATTTTTTCCACCTGGGACCTCCAGACCACAGGGGTGGTGCCCAGTGAGAGCCCCATGCCCATCCTGGTGCTGAGATGCTTTGGCAGCAGAGGAGGGACCCCTCCCAGTGCATCCCCCACCCTGCAGCCCCCTCACCTGCAGTCACCACCCCCCTCCCCAAACACTCACCGTCTTCTTCAGGATCTTGGCAGCGTACGGGGCTCCCGTTCCCTTTTCCTGGCAGCTGAACACCACCGAGGTGGCTCCCCTGGGAGGGCATGGATGGCATGAGGCTGGGATAGGGCAGGGGGTCCCACTCTCCTTGTGCCCCCTCACCAGCACCTTCACCAGTGCCAGGTCCTGGGAACTCAGTGTGGGTCCTCCTCTTCATGGATTCATTTCTTGATGTATCCCCCTCCTTGTACATCCCCCTCCTGTACCCTCATCCTCCTGCATTCCCCCACTCCTGCATCCCCCTCCTGTACCCCCACCCTTGTGCATTCCCCCACTCCCGCATCCCCCTCCTGTACCCCCACCCTTGTGCATTCCCCCACTCCTGCATCCCCCTC
>JAWWEV010000084.1:1727967-1743444 GCA_035583235.1 Hafferia zeledoni
TGGATGGATGGATGGATGGATGGATGGATGGATGGATGGATGGATGGATGGATGGATGGATGGATGGAGGGAGGGATTCCAGGAGCTCCAGACCTGTCCCTACATCCATCTGTGCAGGGCTGTGAACTGCCAAGCCCTGGCCAGACTTGGCCACACCTCAGTAAGAACCCTTAAATTCCTGTTTTTGTCAAAACTGCTGTTTGTCTGCATCCTCTGCCAATGGAAACCCAGTGGCAGCTGGAACCAGCCCAGCCTGAACCACCAAACCCACCTGTACAGCCCAGAGCACCCCCAAACTGGACCATCAACCTTCCCAGCTTCCCAGGGACCCCCTGTCCTGGAGGGCACTGGGACACCTCACCTGGGATCAGTCAATGCCCTCAGACAGGTTTTCCCACCCAGGCAGGACAAATCCAGACCTGGGAATCCAGACCCCATGTCCCTTTGTGGGGGCTTACACTGCCTGTCCTTTGCAGGGGCTGCTGCAGGTGGGACCCTCATTTCCCACCCCCAAAGCCTTGGGGTGCTCCAAGGGGAGATGAATCTCCCCAGGATCCTGTTCCCCACCACGGGGTGGGGAATATCCAGCTCCACATGCACAGGGACCCCAGGCCCATCCTGCAAACCCCCAGTGATGCTCCCAGACCGTGTTTGCAGCATCACAGCACAAACCAAGGACCAGGTTATATGTGAGGGGAGGGTCTGCCACCATCCAACCCCCCTCATCCACCCTTCCATCCTCCCATCCCTCTCTGCATCCCTTTATCCCCCCTCATCCATCCATCCATCCATCCATCCATCCATCCATCCATCCATCCATCCATCCATCCATCCATCATCCATCCCCCTATATCTGTCCCTCCCTTCCTGTATCCCTTCCTGCATCACTCCATTCCTCCATCCCCCTTCATCCATCCCTCCCACATCCGTCCACTCCCCTGCATTCATCCCTCCCTTCCTGCATCCCTTCCTGCATCTTTTCCTGCATCCTTCCATCCCTCCATTCCCCATCATCCATCCCCTCTGTATTCTTCCACCCCATTCCATATCCCTCCATCCTCCTCATATCCCTCCATCTCCCCTGCATCCTTCTATCCCATCCCATCCCATCCCATCCCATCCCATCCCATCCCATCCCATCCCATCCCATCCCATCCCATCCCATCCCATCCCACATTCCTCCATCCTCCCCACATCCTTCCGCCCCTCTCCCCACCAGGCCAGCCCCTGCCCCGACCAGGACATGCTCCCACCCCAGGGGGTCTCCTGTCCCCACCAGCCCCTCCCTGTCCCCCACCACCAGCCCGTACCGTCCCAGCTCGGGGCCCACGACGTAGAAATCTTCCAGGGCCACCTCGCGGTGGGATCCATCGATCCAGAACTCGCTCCCGCTCTTGGAGGACGGCATGGTGGGCCGGGGGTGGCGAGTTCCCGCCAGCTGCTGGGAAGGGGAGACCCCGGCATGGCCACGGCCCCCCCTGGAGCGCCCAGATGGCCCAGGAAAAACCAGCGCTCGGGATTATCGAGCGCCGTGGAATCACGGCCACAAATCCCCTTCCCACCAGGCACGTACGCTGCCTTTTCCGAGATAATACCCCCCTCATGCTGTATCCGTGTCCCCCCGCGGCTTTTCCCACCACTCTCCTCCTGCTTTCCCACCCCATCCCCGCCTTTCTGGGAATGTCCCGGCTTTGCACAGATCGGCAGGCCGGAGGCTGCACCCGCGGACTGGCACGTTGGGTGCTCGCACCCCGATTCCTGTAACCACCCCTAAACCCCTCCGGCCCCCCGCCCACCCCCCCAGCCCCGGTAATTTTGGGGTGGGGTCGGGGCCCGGCACGTACCGTTACCTGCGGCGCCGCTCGTGGCCCCCTCGGTGCTGCCTCATCCCCGGCTCGGGGGGTCCTGAGCCCCTGCCCGCCCTGGGGCTGGTGCTGAGCCCCGGCCGGGGGTCCCCAAGGCCCGTGCGCACCCTCCGCTGCTCCCCAAAACGGGGGGCTCAGAGCTCAGATCCTTGTCGGGGCTTCACGGGGCGCTGAGCGGCGCTGGGGTGGAGGGATGGGAGGATGCAGGGATAGAGGAATGGGAGGATGGGGGGCTGGAAGGATGGGAGGATGCAGGATGGGAGGATGTCGGGATGGGAGGATGTCGGGATGAAGGGATGGAGCGATGGGAACCCGGCGGGATGCGGGATCGCGGGGCTGCGGGGGCAGAGGAAGATGGGGATGGGGGCCGGGATGCGGAGCACCGGGACCCTCCCCGGCAGCATCACTCGCGCCCGCCGCGCTCCCGCCTGGCTCGGCCGTGCCACCCCCCGGCCCGGAGCCGCCACTGCATCCCCCCCGCCGCCCCCCGCCCCCCGGGGCTGCGCCACCCGCCCGCTGCCCGCGGGGTCCGGGTGGCCCCGACCCCTCCATTCCCCCCGCAGGGCACGATCGGGCTCCGCG
This sequence comes from Hafferia zeledoni, assembly GCA_035583235.1. Lineage (NCBI taxonomy): Eukaryota > Metazoa > Chordata > Aves > Passeriformes > Thamnophilidae > Hafferia > Hafferia zeledoni. The sequence continues at coordinate 1,730,415 of JAWWEV010000084.1, forward strand.
GCGGGACCGGGGCGGAGGCACCGCGGCGTCACCTCGGGACCACCCGGCACCCTCCGGTACTGAGCCCCCCAACCCTGCCCCGCACCCCGGGGAGCACCCGCAGCCCCGCACCCACCGAGGGCCGGGTCCTGCCCCCCTCCCTGAGCACCCAGAGCCCGGTAGCCCCCCGGGACCGGGGGGCGCGTCCTGCCGGGGGGCGCGGGCGCTGCCTGGAGAGGCCGCACGGTGACGCCGTCGCCCACCGGATGAGAACGGGGGGGCGGGGGGAAATGTGGGGTGGGAGGGGACGAGGCGGAGCTGGGATTGGGATTGGGGTGGGATTGGGTTACGCAGATGGAGTGGGAATGGGCTGGGAAGGGTGGAAATGGGACTGGGAATGGTAGAGTTGGGGTGGGATTAGGATTAGGGATGGGGTGAGGTGGGGCCAGAAACAGGATATGAATGGACATGGGATTGGGAACAGAGATGGGATGAGGCCAGGGAAGGGATGAGACTGGGGATCGGACTGGGCTGGGACTGTGAATGGGCTTGGGATGGGGCCAGGTGGTGGGATGGGAGTGGGGATGGGATGGGAGTGGGGATGGGATGGGAATGGGGTTGGGATGGGTTCAGGAATGGTGTGGGAGTGGGCATAGGGATGGGGTGTAGTTGTACCCATGTCCAGGGCCACCCACACTGTCGGAGAGCCCTGTGGGGTGTTGTGTTCCCTGCACCACAGGGAGGAGGAAATTCCTTCAGAACACCCAAAACCCAGGAGATTTTTATGTTTTCTTATTAAAAATTGGAAACAGGGAGAGCATCCCGTGAGACAGTGACCCTCTGATGGGACCAAGGGATAGAGGGAGACCCCCATGGAAGTCGCTGCCGTGAAGGTCTTGGTGGCACAAAATGTTCTCCTTGTCATGGACTTCCCAAGTATTTATTAGAATATTTTATCATATCTGAGGGAGGCAAACTCAGCCCTGCTTGATCTCCTCCAGTTGCAACTCCCTTTTGAAAGGGATGTTAGTACAGGGAGTGACCTGTTCCTGAATAAATTGACTCTGCCTCCATTTCTCCCCCATCCTGGAATGTTGTGGAGACAAGAGTGGGCTGGGAAAGGCTGGTTTGCATAATTAATATTTATCACTTGATCCTGAACAAGCACAATCCTCCCCTTCATCCCAGGCCCCAAAAGAGTGGGGGGCTGTGCTGAAAGAAAAAAGGAAGCCCCTTCCCTTTGAAAACCCCACAATTCAGGCCTTAATGGGGGGCACAATCCCCCCACGGCACCCCCAGACACCCGTGGGTGGGCACAGGATGGGGTGTGGGGCTGGATCGAGCCTGGGCAGTGGGAGATGGGGAGGGGGCAGCCCTGGTCCCCTGCACACCCCCCAGCACCCCAAAATCCCCAAGACGAGGGGGCTGCTCTTTGCAGCACCCTGTCCCCAGTCGGGACACATTCCCAGGGTGTGGATCCACCCCCTGGGCTGCACCTCCCTGATCCAGCCCTGGCTCCAGGAACTGTCCCATCCTCCACCAGCTCGGTGGGACGATGGGGCTGGATTTGAGCCTCCAGCCTTTTGTCTGCGGGAGAGGAATTAATTATTTTGTTCTCTCATTACACTGGACTAAAACCCATTTCAGAGCAGCATAAATTTAGGTGCCTGAAGTCGCTATTTTAACATCCCGAGGAACATTTCTCTCCCTCTGTCGCCCTTTTCCCAATCATTTCTGTATCATTGGCAGCCATCGACGTTCCGGATGAAGCACAAGATGGAGGGACATTAACCAAATACGGCCTCAGGGCCCTTCCCAGGGTGGAGAAAGGGATGGCGAGGCCAGAGTGGAGACCCCCACGGTCCCCCCAAACCCTTCAAACCGCCAGCACCGAGCTGGGCATCCCCAGCAAATCCCACTACGGGCAGAGCAGAGTCTGAGAACGGCCCCGTGAGGAACCGGCTGCCTCCGTGTGGTGCTCAATTGTTTGGAACATAAAATGGAAATTAATACATGGGGTGAAACCCCTCCAAGTATTCCCCCCTCCCCGTTCCGGCGTCGCTCGCCTCGTTAATTGAACGGCGCGAAGCAAATGAGGTCAGAGCTCACTTCAGCCAGACAAGGACACGGGAACACGCGCGGCTGCCGGCGGGGCTGGGCTGTACCTGCCCGTGTTCAGCATTCCTGCCGGGATCCGCTCATTAAAAACCTAAAAGGCGGCTTAAGCATCCCATTAGAGCCTCTCCGGGCTCTGGATCCTTCCCTCGCAGATGTGTTTGCCGGGGAGAGCGGGATCGGAGCCGGGCGGGGGGAAGGAGCAGGGAGGGGGTTTGCACCTGTTGGGGGGGTCACATCCTGCCCCATCGCCAGCCCGGCGGGTTGTGGGACACTTTGGTGGTCCATCTTGCTCCCAGAGACAGAGGGTGGGAGAGGCAGGAGAGATGCTGGATGGGATGCACCTGGAGCAGAGCAAGCCCCGTGTGTGGGACATGGTCCTGCTGCTGGGAATGCCCAGGACCCCCCTATTGCATCATCTCCCCTGTTTCCAAGGAGATCCCCTAGGCCAGGTTTGGGGAGCAGTTCCCACCCTGTGCCTCAGTTTCCCCGGCTCTGGCAGGGCAGAACAGGCCCTCTTTGCACCAGGCTGTGAGTGCTGACCCTCCCTGGCTCGGGGCACCCCTGGAGATGTTCCTGGATCCATCTTGGTTATCAACTCCTGCTCTTGCTGCTCCACAGGTGCTGCTCCAGCACTGCCCCACCAGCAGCAGCAGGAGAGCCATCCATGGATCACCAGGACTCTGGGAAGAGGTGGCACATCAGGATCCCACTCAGACCATCCCACTTTCTCCTCATCCATGAGAATCCAACGAGCTCCATGCCAGGGCTGTGGGCACTGATCCCCCGGGACAGCCCAATCCCATGGGAGACCCCGGCCCTGCAGCACTGGCTGCTCCCACCACTCGGTGCTGCGGCCAAGGGGCTGGTCAAGGACCCTGTTCCAATGTCCCCCCCAGCAGGACCCCAGCGTTAAGGGGGCACTCAGACCCACCGTGAGGCAACTCGATGTCCTGGCCATGAGTGCCCACATTCCAAGACCTTGCTCAGGGGGGATCACCCTGTGGGGCTGCCCCAGGGCTTTGGCTCCCCATCCTCACCCCAGTGACCTCCAGCAGCCAACCCAGAGCCCACCCAGCATCTCCCCTCTCCTGGAGGAGGCTCAGGCATCCAGCATTCCCTCTTTCCCGGCATCTCTGCATCCTCCTCTGCTTCCTTCCTCTTCCCTTACTCCCTTTCTTCCCTTTTTTTTTTTTTTTTTTTAAGACAAGAAATGAGTTGTCTTCCCGCAGATGTGACTAAAAGCACTCTGGAAATGTCAGCCACTGCTGGAAAGGGACCCAGATAACATTTAGCTTTAGGTAAGAGAGTAGATTTTCTCTGCACTAATTCATATTTATAAGCTCTCGTGTTCCCGGGGAGAGCTCGGCGCTGATGGCACTCGCTGATTGCCAGCGCGAGGAGCAGGGAATTGTTTTCATATCCGAGATTAAAGAGTGGTTTCTGCTCCCAGTGGCACCTGTGTATTTACACTGGTCATTCTCAATTCATTCTTATAAGATTAAGACTGGAAATGGGAAATGGTTATACAGTGCCAAGCCCGGAGGGGCCGAGGGGCTGTGGGGGGCCCGGACCCTGCACCGGGAACAGCCCGATCGGAGCAGGGGGAACGAGGGCTCTGCTCCCCTTTGGAGGCTCCCGGTGGGAAAGCGTCATCCAGGTGGAAACTCCTCATCCAGACCATGTGGGATGTCCCTCTGCATGACCCGACAGGGATGGATGGGGAGGGATGGGGATGGATGGGAGTGAATGAGTGGAGCAGTGTGGGCAGCAGGACAGGCACAAGAACACCACAGATTAGCTGAAAGCTTTGTTTCTATTAAGATTAAGTAAAAGATTTATTTCTATTAAGTTGAGGTGAAAGATTTATTTCTATTATGATGAAAGATTTATTTCTACTATTATTATTTTTCAACACATTCCAGGGTTTGTGTCAGCTGATTAAAAGCAAACAAGCAAAGCTCTTCTCCACGGCTGATCAAGGATTTGGGAACTTTTAGAGCTTTATTTAGTTTTTCTCTGTTTTATTTAATTTTTTTTTTAAATCGTGTTTGCGAAGTGGCTGAGCAGCTCCAGAGAGTCAGAGCATAAACATAGGGGGAAAGAAAAAAACAGGGTTGTGTCAGGGATTGAGGGGCTGGAATTAGGGGGAGGAAGGGGCAAAAAAAAGGGGGGAGGCAGCGGGGGATACAGGAGGGGTTCGGGGTGGAAAGGGAAAAAGGCGAAAGGAGAAACAAGACAATGGCAGAAGGCACCCCGGGGACTTCCTGAGAGGTTTTAGAAATTCAAAATACGCCTTAGAGCCTCAAAGCTGTGTCAGTCACAGCCCCAGCGCAGGGATCACTAAGGCTGCGGCCAAACAATACCAGATTGTGTGAGGAAGGTGGGAAAATCGGGGGTCTCAGCGGCTCCCGCTCAGCCCGGCGGTTCCGCCCGTCAAGCACGCGTTCCACATGAATCAATTCTGGACAGAGCCGCCGCATAATCCCCACCAGCCTCGCTATGACAACTTGAAGGAGAATTCGGCGGCTGAGTGACAGCAGACGGAGAACTGACAAGGCAAAAGGCCGCAGGACTTTCCTGCCCTTTTTTCCCCTGTTTTTTTCTTTTTTTTTTTTTTTTTGTTCCCCTTTTATTCTCTTTTTTTCCTCCCCCCCACCCCTACAGTAACTTTTCCTGGTTGGCTCACTGGGGTGCACACGTGTGTTGGTGTTTGGGACAGAGGGGATTTTCTCACTCCCTGCAGCCCCTCTGCCCTTTCCCTGCTCCCAGGGACCCTTCCTGCGGTGGGATGCTCAGGGTTCTGGACTCCTCTCCCACCCAGACAGGCACAGGGGGAACACAGAGGGGCTGGGGGGTCATGCCAGGGCTGCCCCACCCAACACCAGCCAAGGGCAGTGGCAGTGACCTCCATCCAGGGCACTGGTGACAGAGGACACGTGGCACTGGCACCTCACTGTGTCTGCAGAGCTTCATCTGAGGGGTCCTGGCTTTATCACAGTCCCTCGGGTGGCACAGGGTGGTAGGACCCCCAAACTGGGGGGTCTCAGCATCCCCTGTGGGGTTGGCAGGGCTGGAGGGGCAGGGGAAGGGTGGCAGAGCCACAGGCCTCCCCCCATTAAGGCTTTAATTACACCAGACTCGTTGTCAGAGGGGTGTGACGAGCTGGGTGGATTTTCCAGTTAATCCTTGGCTGGAGTCACCCACGTGTGAGTGAGGGGGTCACTTCCAAGGAGCTCCTGACAAAGTGTCCCCATGACCCAGGGGACACTGACAGCACCCACCATGTCGTGCTGGTGAAGCCAAAGGCAGAGCCAGTTCTGGGCTGGGGGGTCAGTGGGTGTTTGTGTGGAGGGGACCAACACCCCAGAGCTGCTCCCAGGCAACATTTAAGATTCCAGTGGTTCAAGCTGCTCCTCCATCCCTGCAGCTGAAGAAGGCACTAATCACCTCCCTGCTCCCCCCGCTCTGTGCTCCCGCCTCGTTAGGTAAACGAGTGTATTATTAATAATCATATCAAGGATAAAAAGTGCTTTTGTCACCTCTGGATCGCTCTCCTTTCCGGGCTGCCCTGTTCCGGTTCCACATCCCTGCTCGGGGAGGCAGGAGGGAGAAAGGAAACTAATTAAAAATTGCCAGTGTCTTATGTCGGAGCGTTTGGGTGCGTTGGGTGGTGAAAGACGAGCGGCTTGTTGCAAGAAAATCAATTTTACAGTTACAGGAGCAGAATAAATAGAGGTGGTGCGTTAAGGCAGGAGGATGAGCAGGCTCTGAGGGCTCCAGCTCCGCAGGGATATGGGATGAGCCCTCCCGGGATGCTCCAGGTACCCCTGTGTTCCCACCCATGGAACCACGACCGCTCTGCCCCGGCTGCAGGTTTTGCTCAGAATGTGGATTTTTCACCCGAAGCAGGTCTGAAAATCGCGCTGGTGATTCCATGGGGTGAAAATTCGGGACATTTTTCAAGGAAAAGCAGAACTGGGCTCCCAGAAAGCATTGCCATGAGGAGCACGTGGAACTGGGGGGGGATTCACCCCATCCCGACCCCGGGCAGCCCCGGCACGTCCCCGCTCCCGCTCGGAATCCATTCCCATCCCCGCCGCACGAGGCTCCATCTGTATTTTATTCCTCTCTCCTCTCCGCAGGCCTGTGGCTAAAATCTATTGGTTTCGTGCACGATTTCATTGTCTTTTTTGGGGTCAGGGAAATGGTGAAGCAGCCAATTCCCCTTGGCAGGGGGGTTAAACGCTGCTCCCCCCGCGCAGAGATCCCGCGGGGGCCCCGATGCCTGGGAATGAGGGAGCAGCAGCCGGGGGTCCCCGACCAAAATGACTTTTATGCTAAACGGGATGCGGGAGGGCGGGAGCGGTGGGAGCGCGGCGGGAGCGCGGGAGGCCACGGGGGTCCCACTTTGGGATGTGGCTGCTGCTTCCAGAGCCATTGGCGGGGAACCCTCCTGCTCCACTGCCCCGGCTGGATACTCTGTCCCCTTCCCAGCCCTTCTGTCCCCTTCTTGGCTTCACTGTTCCCTTCTCAGCCCCATCCCAGCCCCGGACGGATCGTCTTTTCTTTGCTCATCACAACAGGAACACACCGATCCCTAATCCTCAAATCGTCCCTTGCCGGTTTTACATCCATCTCTAAGCTCCTCATAATAGATTTATTAAAAAAAAAAATTAAAGAAGGGAAGGAAATAAAAACCCCTCTGTGGGTTATTACGGGATATTTTGGTTTTAATTGAAAACTACTCAGGGCAGAGGGGCCAGATCCGGATCCTCACTGGTGTAACCAAGTGCCGAGGGACCAGTTTATGCCAGATGTCATGAACATCCCACATTGAATCCCTGGGAAATGGGAGAGGGAAGGACCATGTGAGGGACCCCGAGGTTGAGGGGCTCTATGGTGGAGTCAGGGGTGTCCCCGGGTGGGCACTGGGGGGTTGGGAGTGTGTTTGTGTGTGTTTGTGTGTGTTTGTGTGTGCCCAGCATGTTTTGGCCTGTGTGTGAAGAGGGCACAGCCCCCTCTGTGCTGTTGATCCCTGGATCCTGAGGATGGTGTTTGCCAGAGCTGGAGCTGCCACGTGTGCAGCAAACGCTGTTCAGCTCCCAAGATATTCCTGGAGTTTGCTTGGCCAGGATTTTTTGACCAGCAGCTGCTTTGAGCGGGCTGTGGCCTGGCAAGAGGGAGGTCTCCGGGTGAATCAGCATTTCCGAGCTGTGCCAAGCATCCCAAATCCCCACTCTCCATTAGCACCTAATAAAAACGCAGCTAATTATGAATTAACGCGGGATGGAAATGTTTGCATTTCTGTTCCCCAGGAGGTGCTGAAACCCCTCGGCCAATTTGGAGTGAAGGATGGTCGGGATCCCTCGGCCACAAGGCCAGCGAGGGGCTGCTGGAGCACCCGGGGGACAGAGCTGGGGGCACCCAGAGCTGGGGTCAAACTGGGGACACCCAGAACTTGGGGGGCCACAACTGTTTGCACAAGGGCTCGATTGCACAAGGGCTCATTGCATAAGGGATGCTTTTTCAGGGATGTGTTCACGAGGCTTGTTGGGATCAGCAGCATCCCCAGGATGGGCAGCGTGGGCAGCTGGTGCCCACACACCCCTGGGTGGCTGCAGGGACACAGTGGCAGCCTCGGTTCCCCACAGTGTCCGCCCGGCGTGGCCCTGCTGGGGTCCAGAAGCCCCCTGGGCTGCCAGGGCTGGCCGTGGGCAGACAGTGCTGGCACCCGGCTCAGCCTCGGCCGGGCTCGGAGCTCGTTGTGGATTCACGGCACTCCCCGGCACAAATGGGTTTAAACTACCTTAAGTGTTTCAGCAGGGAACTGGCGCTGGCGGTGTAACACTGTATTACCACAGCATTAGGAGTGAAGTATTGATCCTAATCCCCTGGTTCAAAAATAGGATTATCAGAAGGGGAGGGGAGGGAGGGGGTGCGGAAAGATGCCCCGTCCCCATCCCCGGCCCAGGCCCCAGGAGACCTGGTCCCTGTGATGGAGTGAGAGGTTGGGGGACCACGGTGGGATATGGGGGATCACAGCAGTACCTGGATGTCCCTTGCGTGGGGTGTCTGTGTCCCCCCGGGGCCACCACCAGCCCTTCAGGGATTTGCCCAAGGGCTCTTTGGGAAGGGGCACAGGGTGAGGGGGAGCTGCCACCACAGGGTTTCTCCTCCTGCAAACCACCCCGGTGTCCCCTCGTGGCAGTGACTGTGACTGTCTGACTGTGTCCGACACATATTCCCATTCCCATGAAAAGCCACCTCTGACCGATCGATTCCCGCGCAGTTACTCCCGATGGATTGACTGACCGATGGGGTGAATCCCCGTGGTGCAGCCCCTGCTCCCCAGCTCGGGGGCTTCATCAGTTCCTGCTTCCCCTTGCTGCTTCTCCTTTTACTCCTTCTTTACCCTCTGGAGCCCAGAGAGGGGAGAGCAGACCCTGCTCTGTGGGCAGGGGAGGGTTAGGGAGGGGAACCTGCCGTGGGTCGCACAGGAATGGGGCCAAGTGGGGCTGGGGGGCTGCAGAGCCGGCGAGAAATGGGGTTACAACTGGAGCAGGTTACATCGAGGAGTGGATTGTACCAAGGAGTGGGTTGCACAAGGAACAGGTTACATGAGAAACAGTTACACTAAAGAGCAGATTACACCAAAGAGCAGGTTATGCTGAGGAGGGGGTTACATTAAGGAGTTGTCACCACACCCCAGCCCCGCTGCTGTTCCCCACTAGCCCCGCGAAGCCCCAGGGCTGATGTTGCTGGTGACTCAGTGATGGAGGAGTCGTGGATCCCTCGTATTCCCTGGGGTGTGTCCCACTTCCCGGGACACCCAGCGGGATCCCGTCGTTACTGTAGATTAATGTATATGACCGAGGCAGGGGAGAGATTTGTGACTCTTGCGGGACAAGTGAGGGTCTGTGAAGCCCCTCACCATCCCACCTCCTCTATCCCAGCCCAGGTTCTCTCTCCCGCCAGCTGAGCCCCCCGGAACAGGGGCCGGTCCCAGGGTGACACCCCCGCCCCTCCCCGGCCGTCCCCTCCCGACCATCGCCTCTCCCCGCCTGGCTGACTCTCCATACAGTTCCCATTTCACTCCTAATCTCCTCTCTTAGTTTTTAATCCCCTCTCTCCTCCCAGCTGCCTTTCCCTGTCCTCCCTCGCCTCCTCTCCTTCCCTCTCCCTTCGCCTCCCCCTCCCCGCAAGACAAATTACCCTTAATGATATGCTGAAGGCCATGACACCCATGTTGTCTCTTTGTCATCCTTCGCGGTGCAGCGTGAAAAGATAATACAAACCGCGGCACTTATCTACAATTGAGCGCCAAGACAACCTGCTAATCCCTTAATAACGCGGCGCCGGCCCCACGGCTGCGCTCCCGCCGCTGCATTCCAAATCGCCGCATTCCAAATCGCCCCGCTCCGCTGCCGCCCGGCTCTCGGGGCACCCCCCGAGCCTGGTGCCAGTGGGTATGGGGGGAAAAAATCCCAATATGTGGACCCAAAGGATGCGGGGAGGGGTCGGGTGATGGGATCATCGAGGGGCAGAGGAGGAGGGAAAATCCTAAATAAGTGGGTGCAAAAGGATGGGGAGATGGGATCACTGAGTGGCAGAATGCGGGAAAACCTCCGATAAATGGACGCAAAGGATGAAGTGATGGGAGTGCTGAGTGCGAGCATGGGGTGGGCACGAGTTCCAAGGAGAAAGAGCCCGAATCCCTGCAGATCCCATCCTGACTCTGCTGGTGCCCATGGAAAACACATCCTGGATGGCTGATCCCAGTCCAGCCGCAACTTGCACAACATCTGGGAACATCTGGGCATCCCAGAGGGGGTTGTGCCCAGTGCCCACCCCCCCCAAGATCCCAAGTGTGAAATGGCAGTTTGGGATTGATTGCAGATCCAAGGGAAAAAGGATCAGGTTCTCGTGGGCCCATGGAAAACCCATCCCAGATGGCACAGCCTTGACATGCACAGACATCTGGGCACGTTGGGGCATCCCACAGGGATTTACATCCAGTGCCCACCTCCCAAACCCGACTGGAAAATGAGCATCGCTGCCCACGGGGACACCGGGGACACCAGGGGACACCCGGGTGGCCGTGTCCGGCACTGCCCCTCCCCGACCCACCGTGACAGACAGGAATTGCCGCTTCATTTCCGGCTCCCTTTCCCCTTCCCACCCCCGCCGTGATTTACCTCTCCCCAGAGGAGCCCAAAAGCTGTAAACACACTTTTATTTGTCAGTCGTGTCCCCGCAGCCGCGCGGCTGTTGGGAAGGTAATAAATGATTCCGGTCCTCTTGGCTTGATGATGTCGGGATTAGGAGCCCTACATATTTTATGGAAACCTCTACATGATCTTCCTTGATAAATCATTTAAATAGGAGTGTCTTTTCTTGGTGTGGGATATAAAATATTTACTGGAGTGGGTGAAGGCTGTTCATCCGTGTTTACCCTCCCGCTTCCCAGCCTGGCCGTGGTGACAAACAGCTCAGCCCTTCACCGACTGCTCCAGCTCAATGGCACCTCTGCTGTGACACCGGCACAGGCTCCTTGGGGTTGGGAACTTGGAATTTCGGGGATTTCTGTATCACCCCAGCTGCGTTTTGTTGCAAAAAGAAGTGATTTTGGTACAGCGTCAGAGTATTCTCACCACAGTGCCCACCAGCCCCATGCCAGGGAGTGTTTTCTGTGGCATGACCAGCTCCATCCTGCAGAACTGGGGTTCCTCCCAGGATGGCAGCTCCCTCAAAGGGAATTTTGGAGATTGCTGTGCAGTCTGAGCTGCATTTTGTTGTAAAAAGAAGTAATTTTCGTTCAGCAACCCAAAGCACCCTCCCTGTCGCGCCCACCAGCTCCGTGCCAGGGATGTTTTCCTCAGCATGACCAGCTCCTGCCGGCAAAAGAAGAGTCTCCCCAAGGGATAGGAGCTCATGCCAAGGAGGATTTGGGGGACCAGCGCATTCCTCCAGCTGCATTTTGTTGCAAAAAGAAGCGATTTCGCTTCAGGACCCCAGAGCACCCTCCCTGTAACACCCACCAACCCGGTGCCAGCGTGTTTCCCACCAGCTTCCACCCCCAAACCCAGGGTCCTCCAGCAGCTCCCGCATTCCCAGGGCCAGACCCCCATCCCTGCTCACCCCATCCCCACCTCCAGCCCCGACAGCCTCCGCAGCATCCTGCTCCCCTCTCCATTAGCATTCATCGCAATTCTTTTCATTTGTTACCTGGCAGGGGAATGAAAACACGTTGTTCCCCACAGCGGGGGGTTTCCTACGGCGAGCCCCAACTTTTCAATCATTGCTTGGCAGCGCCGTGGCGGAGTGTGGCCCCCCCGCCCCCCGGGCAGGAGCCGGCGCTATTAAAAGGCTCACCCAGGGGCATGTATTTTCCATAAGACGCCGTGTACATGCTGTGCAACATTCAGGAGGATCATGCTGGAGCAATTGGTCCGGATATAATGCTGGTTACCTTGCGAGAGAGCAGCTCCGAGGGGAATGGATGCTCACTCCGTGCCTGGGGGAGAAATCACTCCCCGGCATCGAGGGCTGGAATGCGGATGCTCGGTGATGGATTTGTGTCTCCCACCATCCAGACTGGGTTTGGGATGGGGGCAAAGGTGCAGGGAAGGTGCCCGGGGTGCAGGTTGGGTGCAGTGACCTCCCGAGGTGCTCTCACCCATCGCATCTATGGGATATTGGGATGAAATCCTTCCCTGTGAGGGTGGTGATGCCCCGGAATGGATTTCCCAGAGAAGCTGTGGGAACATCCAAGGCCACGTTGGAGCAACCTGGTCTAGTGGAAGGTGTCCCTGCCCATGGCAGGGAGTGGAATGAGATGGGCTTTAAGGTTCCTTCCAACTCAAACCATTCTAGGATTTGATGATTCCCACGGATCCTCCTCAGCCGGGGGGCTGCAGCAGCCCCCTCCCACCCCTCCATCACCCTCCCACCATTGCCAGCGTCCCCTCCTCTCCCCAGGGCGGGGGAATTAACAGCTGAACAAAACTGAATGTCCAGTGGCCTGAAAAGTTCCATTTCCTGCGCGCGGGGCCCGCGAAGGCACAGAACGAGCTGCGATCGCTGCGCGCAATTACACACCCGGCTGGGCCACTCATGGCAATCGATAGCCACAGAGGGCTGGGGGGCCACCACCCGCCTCCCCCCAGCCCCCCGCCCGCCGGGGCCAGGCACGGTCCCGCATCCCGATCAGCCGGCACGGAGCAAAGGGGTCAGCCCGGAGCGAGGGGCTCCGCGCAGAGAGGGCTCCCTGCGCTCCTCTCTGCGCTGTTCCCATAAATCATCCCCCGCGCTGGGATTCTCCCGGTGCTCCGCAGCCCGCAGCTTCTGACAGGAGCGTCCCTGGTTGTATCGCTTGTACCTATCAGGAGATAAGGATGGGAGAGGGATGGCCGGGGCAGGCGGGGAGGGGAGCGGAGGTGACAGGCTGGGAGCGGACAAAGGGACAGGAGGGACCCCTGCGAGCTGGATCCGGGGCAGGAGCCCACGCCGGGAGCTGCCGGAGGGACGTGACGGAGCCCGGGAGGTGCCGGTGAGCCCGCGGTGAGCACAGAGTGCTGAGAGGTGTCGTGGTGCCCTGCGTGGGACGGGACTGGGGGGACACAGGAACGAGACCTCGGTGGCCACCGTGCCAGCTCCACCCAGGAGCCTGAGCCCTGCAGCATCCACCAGCCCCGTGTAAAGGCACGAGGCCATGGAGGTCACAGGGTGGTGGGGAGGCATCCCAGCCACTGGGAATTTTTTTTTAAATGGAGCAAATTGAATCTGGATATTGGGATAGGGATCATTTTTAAAGCAGGATGTTCCCAGCTCCCTGCTGTGCCTTGAGCAGCCCCGGGAAGAGCTCAGCCTCATGGTGAACACTCCTCTTGGCACATGGTGGCCATGGTTGCCCCCAGTGCTGCCAGAGGAGCCA
>JAWWEV010000084.1:1755156-1785627 GCA_035583235.1 Hafferia zeledoni
CCAGCCCCACCGCCCTCTCCCTGGCTATTAAACACAACCTGATGGGAATTCAGCTGCAGAGCAGCCAATGCCAACTCCCCCCAAAACCCCCTGAGCCCCACCGGTGTCCCCCATCCCAAGAACTGGGGACAAAGCTGAGGGGGTGGCAGGGAATGGTCCCTGGGGTGCCGGTGCCCACCGACCCCTTCCAGTGGCTCTTTTCTCCATTAATCCTGTTGCTCGGCTGGTGCCTGGCATGTCCATGGTCGGCAATGGACTTCACGCCGGGAACGTTTAAGCTGGTTTTCCATCTGTTTCTCCTTCTCCTCGGGCAGCCGGAATCGCTGCCGAGCCGAGTGAAGCCGAGTGGCATCCCGAGGGATGCAAACGGCAGCACCAGGTGGGAGCCAGGCAAGGCCATCAGGGAGAATTTGGGCCACGTGGTGGTTGGTCCCAGTGCCCTGGAGACAGATCCATGTTCCCTGCTCAAGAGGCAAAAGCCACTTGAGTGCATTGGGAGTGGATGGAGCCAGAGCCGGATGCACCTGGACACCCGTGTCAGCCCAGCGGGCTCGTACAGCCCACCACCCCATCCCACCAACCTCATCCCACAACCCCATCCCACCAGTGCCAAGGTTTATTTAACCATGATGGCAAATATTTTCCATGGCACAGAGCAAGAACAGCCACCTCGGCAGCACCCCCAGCACTCAGCGCATCCCAAACCCTCTCCGGGCTGTGCAGGAGGATCCCAGCATTCCACTCTCGCTAAGCCCCGGTGCTGGAAGGGATGAGATGACATTCAAGGGACATCTCGTCGCCATCGTCGCCAGCCCCCAGGGCGGTGGCGGTGCCGAGTCTCGGTCCCTGGAGGCTCCGGCGCTGTCCCCGGTGCCGCGGCGGGGCAGGGCGGGGACGGCGTCGCGGCTCACGGAGCGCCGGTAATGTGGTCCGGAGGGACCCGCCGTACACACAGCACCTAAATTATTTAATTTCTCCAAACTGCTGCACCTTTATAAATCATTAAAAGCTCCTTTTGATCTGTGTTAATGAGGTTTCCTGAGTGCGGGGCTGGAAAACGCTTCGGCGCCAGGAAAGCGACTAAAAAAATAAAGAAGGAGCGAGAGGGAGCGCGGGGGGCGGGAGGGGCACAGGGCAGGGGGCACGGGAGACGGGCACGGGGTGGTTTAGGGATGCTTGTTATGTTTTTCCCTTTCCCTTTCCTTGCCCTGCCTTCCCTTTCCTTTCCCTTTCCCTTCCCTTTCCCTTTTCCTATTCCCCTTTCCCCTTCCCTTCCCCTTCCCTTTCCTGTTCTCTTTCCCACTCCTTTTCTCTTTCTTTTTCTTCTGGGGACAGGACTGGGGATGGGGACGAGGATAGGGATAGAAACGAGGATTGGGACAAAGATGGGGACAGAGGTGGGAACAGGGATTGGAGCAGGGATGGGAATGCGGATGAGGACAAGGATGGGGACTGGGGCAGGCACTGGGTAACGAATGCAAATTCCATTTAGAATGGTGTTTCCCCACCCCGGTACCCCTGGAGCTGGTCAGGGACCGGCGCTGGCCCAGCTCGGATGGAGGAGCAGCTTCTCTGGCCCGACTTCTCCTGGCGCTCCCAAGGCTCGCACCTTCATTTACAGCTATTTCCCTTTCCCTCCTTTCAAGGTAAATGACAGAAAATCCCAGGACAGCCATCAGCCTCCGAGGTAACCTCGTCCCGCCTCGGCCGCGCTCCCACAGGATTCGGCGGCTCCTGTTACCTGGGGCAACGGCGGGGAAATGACGGCTGGCATCTAAATTGCCATCATTACACTCCAGAGCCAACACTCCCCATTTACACTTTATTGTCATCTTTTGCTTTAGGGAGATGCTGAGATATTACAGGACGGGGCGACAGAGCGGGATGAGATGGGATGTACGAGGAGAGAGACACGGAGATAAATGGGGACCCCCGGAGCTGTTATTTCAGCCTGTTTGCGGATCCGGAAGCAGATCCGGAGCCCATTCCCGCGGGCTATGGGGAGGCTTTAGCACACAGGAGAAAACCAAATTTGTTTAAATGCAAGCGCCAGCCTGTCGGGGCCTGGGCACGTGGCACCTCGGAGAGGATTCCCAGCAAACCCATGCTGAAAATGCCACTGAAGCAGCCCCAGCCTCCTCCAGCCGCAGGGATACCCACGGAATAACACGGCTGTCCATGCACAAACTGATCCTCACCAGCAGCTCAGACTGGGCTGGGACTGGTACCCCATGGGAGGGCCACCACCCCAGTGTGGGGCCAGCACCCCATTCTAGGGCTGATACCCCACCCCACTGCAGGGCTGGTACCCCACTGTGATATCACCCCAAGGATACTCATGGGCACCCCAAAGCAACACCTGCTCTTGATCCTCCAAACTCCACGTTAATTCTTTCCCTGCCAACCCACTTTTTGCCAAGTTGCACAAAGAAAAGGCAAAGCCAGACTTGGGGTGTCACCAAACCCCCTCCAGCTCTGCTCAGGGACTGTGGGGAGAAGAGGCCAGGGGGGCAGAGCAAGGAGGGGCTGCCAGGAACAGTGGAGGGAGGAACGGGGCCTTTCAAGTGTTTGCAGTGAAAAAAGAAAAGAAAGAAAAAAGCAAAGAGTTCAAAAACTGAGCAGCTTTTCAGGGAAGAGCCAGGGCGGCCTTGCCCCAGGTCCCACCGCGCCATGCACGGGATTGGGATCGTAGAGATCCCTTCCCACCCCAGGCCTCCCTGAGAGGGACCCTGGAGCTTGTAGCCCTGCATGTGCCTCAGATAAACTCAACCAGAGCTGTGAACACAAGAGATGGGAGCTGGCTGACCCCATGGATGAGCTGGGAGCTGGCTGACCCCATGGATGAGCTGGGAGCTGGCTGACCCCATGGATGAGCCCAGAACTGGCTGACCCCATGGATGAGCTGGGAGCTGGCTGATCCCATAGATGAGCCTGGATGGCTCCACATTGAACTGCTCCACAATGACCCAGCACGGCATGGACAAGATGGGTGGATGGATCCTGCCATGATGCCAGCACAGATCAGACAGTTTTTTTCCCTCAGACTCATGACATCACTCTCTTGTACAGAAAAAAACACAGATGTCAATCAGAAATCGTATTTTTGGCACACAAATACTCCTTTTCCATGTGCCAGAGATTATCCCAGGGGGGCAAACCCACTCTCCAGGCAGGTAAAGCCCCTTTTTGGGGTGCTCTACCCTCGTCCCCCAACCAAAGCTCCCTAGAACTGCTCCAACTGCTGCAATTCCCACCACTCACCTCTCATTAGCATGGATGCTCGTTAGCCCAGTGCTGAGACTAATCAATACTGCCATTAACCGAGTCCCCAGAATTAATGCGCTTGAACCTGGCAGGGTGGAGGATATTGGTCATTTTTCCATTTAACCTGGCAGGAGGAGTTTTTCCCTTTGCTGGTGGCAGTGGATCATGGAAGGAAACTGGGACAGTTCATCCCAACAGCTTCTGCCCTCACCAACAGCTTTTAGTTCACCACAGACTTTTGGTCATCCCAAGCTTGCTGGATGCTCCCAAACCACCGGGAGCATCATCAGCTCAAGGGAAGGGCAGACCCTGCCCCACACCACAGGGTTGGAGAGGGCTCTGGGGTCTCCATCCAAGGGTGGGGACCCTCAGGATGTGACTCTCCAGTGCCACCCAGTCCCTGCAGCTGCTCCATCCCTTCTGCCCCAGGTCCCCGGCCCCGGTGCCCTCCTGGCCCCGGGCAGGCACAGCCGAGCTGTTCTCCCGGGCACCCCGGAGCCACCCTCCCCTGCTGCTCCCGCCGCCTCGCAGTGCCTCTGGCTAAACAGAGATCAGAAATGTTAGATCTTTCTTAACATCTCCTGCCAGCACTGTCAGTGGCCCTCTCCAGAGTACCAGGGCCCTCTGTTATGTAAACACAGCACATTCTCTGTCAAAGATTAAAAAAAAAAAAGCCTCATTTGCACATAAAAGCAGCCTCTGCACTAGTTACGGGCACTGTGGCATGTAAGGAAGACTGTAGGTTAAATTCAATAATAAAGTGGGGCGGCGCAGAGGTCCCGCTCCAGCTCCTTCTCCCACAGCCCAGCCCCGGATGCTGCGGCCACCGAGCAGAGCCGGCCACGAGCCCCTGGGATGGGGACCAGGGAGGCACCACAAGCCCTGGCATGGGATGTGGGTGAATGACCCCTCTGGGACCCCCACCCTAGTGTTCCTCTGTGCCCCCCTCGTGCCTGTGGCACCCCCAGACTCTGCCATCCCCATGTCTCCCTTCAGCACCCCATCCAGAGCAGGGCACGTGGCCCCACATCCCTCCCCACATGTTTTTGGGAGCACTGTGTGTGCCCAGGGGAGCTGGCACTGCCCTCACACCCTGGCATGGCTCTGCCAGCGGCACCACCGGAGCAGCTCCCGCCTACCGAGGCACCATCAGCCCCTTGGACTGTGAACGTGACATCCCTCCTGCCAGCCCTCGGTGACACGATGCCCACTGCGGTGGGATGACACCGAGGGGTCTCCTGCCATAATTGCCCCTTGCCCTCTCCAGGGAGCGCCGGCGCCCGCCCGGCTCCAGGGATGGCGACAGCCAGTCGGGATCCAGGGCCGGGATCCACGGAAATCAAATCACAGCAGAAATTCACTGTCGGAGAGACGAGGGCTGGAAAGCGTAACAGTAATTGTGTTACTGCTGGCAGTGCCTCGGCTGCTCCCAGGGAGCCACAAGGGCATGGCAGGGTGGGCATGGCGAGGTGGCTATGGCGAGGGGGGCATGGCGAGATGGGCATGGCGAGGTGGGCATGGCAGGGTGGGCATGGCGAGGCGGCTATGGCAAGGTGGGTATGGCGAGGTGGGTATGGCGAGGTGGCCATGGTGGGATGGGCATGGTGGGGTAGGCACAGTGGGATGGGCACAGAGGGGTGGACACAACAGGATGGGCATGATGGGATGGGCATGGCAATGCTGGCACAGCAGGCTCGCTGGACACCCAAATCCCCCAGACCCAGTGGAGAGAGGAATGAGGGTCCAGGAGGGAGAAGGGCGAGGGCCAGAGGAGGGCACTTGGAACCAGATGGTTTTGGATGGGGCAGAGCCAGGTGGCAGGAGGGGTCATGGCAGTGGCAGCAAAGGTGACAGGGGCACTGGGGTCCAGAAGGAGGCGAGAGAGGAGAGTCCACCCTCCGAATTACAGACTGTTACCATCCCCACGCCTGTACCTGTGCAGACGAGCCTGGCACACGTATCCCTGCATACACCGAGCTCTTTGCACGCCAGCCCCGCTCACGTCTGGGCCACCATCAGGCCCGGCACGTCTCTCCCAGCCGGATCCCGTGCACGTGCCAGCCCGTGCCCAGGACCACGCGTGCTCATCCGTGCTCCGGCGGCTCACGCTGAGCGCCCTAATTACCGCGTCTGGCCAGGCGGGCGGGCGCTGATAACGGGCACGGGACGGAGCTGCTGGGGGTTATCAGTCGGTGACAGCCAGGCCCCCCTACCGCCCGCGCCGGCTCCGCGCCACAACCCGCTGGGACAGCCAGATCAAGGCGCCCTTTGGGGGTCTCCAGCGGGGGACGGGGTAAACAGCCCCCTGGGAGTGACCTCGTTAGCACAGCCAAGCCCCAACACGTGTTGTGGCTGGTTCTGGCATGTTGCAGGCACAGCCCCAACTGGGGGGTCCTCAGCACCACCACCAGTGGCACTGTGGCAGTGCCAGCCTCTTGTCCCATCTGCTGTCACCTCCCTGCCATCCTGGGGGTGAGGGACAGCCCAGCCTTGGGTTCTCACCCTTCTAGTCCCACCATCACCAGGCTGGAGGGAGATTTTAGGTGTCCTGGGTGCTGTGAGGGGATGGTCGAGGGGACGTGTGGCAGCAGAAAAGGGTACCTGGGGGATCAGTATCATCCTTTGGTCTCTGAGCCAAACCAGTTGCTGTTCCAGTACTTCCCGGAGCCATTGCCATTGGTCTTATCCCAGAGCCACAACTGGGATGTGGCACAGTCTTGCTGTGACTCCAGAGTGGCATCTGCTGCCTCCATGCCTCAATTTCCCTGTCCCAAGGCTGGTGCTTCCTGCACAGTGTGGGTCCAGCAGCAGGAGAGACAAACAAGGAGAACATTCCCCACCTCAGCTGGTTAAAGACACACAAATTAACAAGCATAAACATGTACTGGTGCATTATTTTGGTCGCTGGTCACTCTATTTTCGGCGGTGGCCAAATTCTGGGCAGTGGTGGGACGGGGGGTGGCGGGTGCACTGGTGACTCTCTGACCTTGGAACACTTGGATTCGCAGGGAATTTGGGGCGAGCGGCAGGAGCCATGGCAGTAATTTGATCGGCGGGAGCCGGGTGAGCGCTGGCCCCGCAATCACCGCAAAACGCCGACGCGGTGGAAATCGGCCGCCACTGCCCAGCGGGACGTCACGGAGGGGCCAGGCGGGCACAGGGACACGGCTCGAAGGACGGACACAGCAGGCACAGCACAGCACGGGGCAGGGACCTGCCTGTCACCCCACTGCCCCTGCCTCAGTCCGGTGCCACCACAGTGGACAGGGGACACCGGATGGGATCCAGACTCGTGGTGACCCCCAGGAAAAGGACACCATGGGCCTGTCCCCCCATCCTGGCAGAGCTGAGCTGCGGAGCCGTAATTTATCACACCCGCCCCTGACAGCTCCTTTTGACGGGGTCTCTGGGGGGGCCAAGAGATGCCTTTTGTCTGCCCAACAATTAATTATTTCCTGGCTAATGATGAACTCTGACTTGCCAAGCAGGGAATGGCTGCGTGACAGAATGAGCCACCCCTCTCTCACCCTGCCGTGTCCCCCCCGACATCTCCCCCATGACAGGGTGGGACACAGGGGTATCCAGAGCTAAGTCTGGGCTGTGGGGTCCCCTTGCATCCCACTATCCTTCCCATGGACATTCTGCCCCCAAAAAAGGGCATCCTGAAACCAGATGGCCCTATAACAAGGCGGGTGCTGGGATGGCAGGATGTGTCCTGCTCATGGCAGCGGGTGCTGTGCTGCGGCAGCAGGTGCTGGGAGCACTCTGAGTGTCAGTGCAGCAGCCCTGGAGCACTCCAGGAGTGGATAACTGGCTGATGGAGCTGAGCTAATGGAGAAAATCCATTTAGGATCACTCGATACTCTCCCCCAGGCTTTCATTACACCTTGGGGCTCGGCAGGGCACCAGGCCCTGAGCCGGCCTCTGCCAGCCCAGATCCCATCACTGCCAGCTGCCTGTCTCGGCAGAGGCACTGCAGGATGTGGGGACAGACCTGCACAGGGAGGGATGCAGGGAGGGATTTACATGGAGAAGGACATGGGAAGAGATGCAGGGAGGGATGTGCATGGGGAGAGATGAAGGAAGGGATGCAGGAAGGGATGTGGAAAGGGATGAAGGGAAGGTTGTGCATGTGGAGGGATGTGGGAAGGAGGGATGCAGGGAGGGATGTGCACAAAGGCTTCAGCCCTGAGCTCGTGGCCGCAGGTGACAAGAGCAACACCAGCATCTCCTGCAAAGGTGCAATGGGGCCCCTGCCCTGGAGCAGCTCCCAAGAAGCCCAGCCTGGCTCCTTGCCATGGCACAGGAAAGCACAAGGACCCCTGGGGCTGTGGGCACTCAGGCCACCCCCCGTGACGGGAAAGGCAACAGAGCCATGAAAAGAAGTAAAATAATTACCGGGCGCTGCCGGCTCGGGCTCCCGCCCGGCGCGTTCTGTTTAAGGCTAGTTAATAGCCAGTGTTCTCTGGTTAGGCCTGAATGACATTTCCAGAGTTATAATAACTGAGCTATTACTCGCCGTATTGATGCATTCCCCCCGCCGGCAGCGGCTCATCCCGCGCCGAGCCGCCCGGCCGCCGAAAGCTCCTTTAGTCAATAGCACTTCTATTTTTCATTACTCCCTGGAAATGTGGCTCTTGGAAGCTCATCCGTCATTCAATTACGCCCTGGTTCAGTCCTATCATACACGTGTCATAAAGTTCCTCAGATCTGAACTGCTGTTAATTTTCTGCGCCATCCCAAGGGGATGCCCGGGACGTGCCTGGAAAGCAACCAGGCAGCCGAGGGCATGCCGGGTACGGGCGCTCCGGGGAGCGGGGGCTGCGGCACTGCCGGGGTGCCCGGGCATGGGGGTTCAGTGCTGGATGGGTCACCCTGGAGCTCAGACACTGTCCCCTCCCTGTGGCAGTGGGCCCAGCATCGCACGACCTTGGCAGCACCGGGAATTTATTCCTGGGGCTGGTTTATTCCTTTATCAGGTGTTGGTTTAACAGGGCGAGCTCCCCCCCTTCCCCTTTAATCCTATCGGCATCTGTGTTCGGCACGTCCGTACCCGGAATAATCACCTGCCTGGCAGATTTGTCACTTCACCAGATGTAATCGGGGAACTTTTCTTTTTTTTTTTTTTTTTCTTTCTGAAACTCTCCTTATTTTCTGTTTCTTAGAAGCTGCAGCTCGCGGGCAGAGGCGGCTGCTGCAGGCGGTACCTGCTCCAGGTCATCCTGCCCAAACCCAAGGGTTTGCTCTGCTCAGCTCCGCTCTCCAGCTGGATTTTGGCTGAGGGAATGGAGGAGGATGACAGAGCAGCAGCAGCAGCAGCACAAAGGGTGGATGTCAAACGCCGTGCCATGATGCTGTGCTGCTCCCACCACCCTCTGCTATCTGTGAGTGCACCTGGATGGGCACAAACCCAAGAGCCGGGGGAGAAATGGGAAAAGGAGGAGGCTGGGGCATGTCAGGGATGGGAGATGTCGAGTCAGGGGGATGCCAGGTTGGCAGGACAACAAGCCAGGGGAATGCAGGACTGGGAGATGCCAGGTCAGGGGGATGTAGAGGTTACTCACAACATGTCCCTGCACAGATGACAAAGATCTTCAGGTCCTTCACAGCCTTACAGACTCAAGCTCAAGAGACGACATTGGTCCTACTCCCCTCCAGGCATCACTCCTCCTGCTTCCTCACGCTCCTGCTCCCTGGAATGCTCATGGCCAGGGCTTGCCCACACTCCCCCATCCCAGGGGTCCTGCTCAGTCCCCTCACCACCGCCTGGGTGGTCTCAGCCAAGCCACTCAGCCTCCCAGCAGGACAATGACCTGGCCACTGTCCTGCTTCTCCGCGCTGCTCCCACGGGGCCTCCCACACGCCGCTTTCCCTAAGCCAGGCTGGACACACGCCCTGGTGTTGGCAAACATTGCAGCACTTGTCTGCCCCCAGGACAGCCACGCTCCTGCCGGGCCCTTTCCTGCTCCTTGGATGGCTCCAGCCATGCCGACAGCTCCGAAGTGATTTACAAACAAACATTCCCATCAGGACGATGCTGCTGCGGAGCTGGAGCCAACCCCGCCACGAGGCTGCTACAACAACGGCTCTCACAGCCCCGGGACCATCCCCAGATCCTCGGTCATGCTCGAACAGCCTCTATCCCAGCTCTAATCTGGGAAACCGAGGCACGGAGGGGGTCTCTGGATGTGCAGGGTGGCAGCTCCCGAGCATCCCACAGGGTGGGCACCCTCTGCCAGCCCGGCATTTCCCCACTCCCCACCCGGCTTAGGCTCCCGCGGCGCTCTGGGCACGGCTAATGACCGGCCTAATTGATCTCTGACGAGGCACCAGAGATCGATGCTGGATCCCGCTCCAGGCTCTGCGAAAAGCCATTTCTCCTGCCCGGCCGGGCAGCACCGCCCCTCGCCCGCAGGGAAGCGCCCATCGATCGGGGCAAGGATCGATCGGGTGGAGAAGGGGATGGAGGGGAGGGCGGCCACCCCCGCGGAGGGGACTGCGGGGAGCAGCCCCCCGGCAGCCCTTTGCTCCAGCCCCGGGCACTGCAGGCGAAGGCGGCTCCAGGAGCATTCCTGGCACCCAGCGCGGTGGGACCCAGCGGGTCCGGGGCAGGGGGCGCGGGGAAGCCCCTTGTCCCCATCTCAGGTGACAGGAGGCACAGGCAGCAGCGAGCAGGGCTCTCCCCCAACACCTCCATCACCGTGCCGGGCTGGAGAGAACGGGACCCCGGTCCCGCGGGAAGGGGAGGGGGCGAACGCCCATGGCACAAAGACCAGCAGTCCCGGGGAGGTCACAGGGGCAGCAGACCCGCACTGACTTCCTCACCTGGCTCTTTCCCTCCTTATTCCTTCCTCTCATGTCCCCCACAGCCAAATCTGACCTAATCTGGCGCGACCAGCCGGAGTCTCCACTTCTCATCTCCCCACCCTGCCCTGCTCCTTTCACTGGGGTTAAAGCCTTTTCACTTTGTCCATTCACTCCAAGACTAATCAGATTAAAACTCTGCCCAGGATGCTGCCCCCACCTCGCGCCGATTCACCCCTTTATCCCCTCCCTCCATCCCCTTATCCCTTCCTTGCTTCAATCCCTTACCCCCACCTTGCTCACTCCCTTATCTCACCCCTCACTTCACCTCTTTATCCCCTGGCAGGTTTTGGCAGCCACTCTGAGGTGCAGGCACTGCCATGCCAAGGACTGGTGGTGGCACCAGCTGCCCCTGTGTCCCCAGGGAAGGGCACAGAACGGGAGGCTGAGGGGGAGAGGGAGTGGTGGGGGCACAGGACAGAGATGAAGGGGGTGGCAGGACAGGCATAAAGGGGATGGCAGGATAGAGATGAAGAAGGTGGCAGGAAGGGGATGAAGGTGGCAGGATGAGGATGGAAGAGGGTGGCAGGAGCAGGATGAAGGAGGTGGCAGGAGGGGGATGAAGGAGGTGGCAGGAGGGGGATGAAGGCAGCAGCGGCCACAGCTCACCCTGCCAAAGTCATCCCACTCTTTGGGGAAACCCTCCTCCTCCTCAACCTGACTTCACATTCCAGGTTGGGCTAAAGGAACATCTAATAGCAGAAATTTAGGGGAAAAAGGGTGTTTTTCACTTTTTCCCCTCTTTTTGCCCAGGCCCCTGTGTGCCAGTGCTGCCCTTGGACAGAATCTGGGGACTGTGACAGCTGCTGCCTGTGGGCAGCAATGGGCAAAGCTGGGACCACAGTGCCCACCCCAAAGCCCCCCGGACACACACGAGACCTTGACCCCGTGCCCAGACACTGGGGTCACCCACAAGCACCCACACACCAGTGGCAGCTTTAGAAAGGGAATAATTCCCCACTAGAAACTTTCTGGCCTCATCCCATGTGCTCCAGACCCTCCCAATCACCAAATGCCCCCACCTAAACCTTAAAAATTGATTTCAAATCCCCTCGGCCCAGCCCTGCACACAAACGCATTCGCCACGGGCCCCTCCCCGGCCGGGATTGTATGCAAAGGCAGAGAGGGGCAATGAATAATTCATCCCCGCTGTCTTTCAGAATTACACTGTGGAAAAATAAATCTGAGACTATAAAAAAAAAAAATTACAAAAATAAAGGCAGGAGGGGCAGGGGGCCAGGGAGGCAGCGCTGGGCCCTTGGCCGGAGTGGGGTGAGGGGATGAAAAGCGTCGGCGCGTCGCGGCTCCTCTTCCATTGAGCGACTCCACATTCAGGTCCGTGCGGAAACCACCGGAATCCCTTCCTGTGCTTTGTTCTGCGGCCCTTTCAGAGGGGGCTTACGGGGCTGGGGAGGGGGCAGCAGGGAGGGAGGGGCACAGGGCTTGGGGGGCCCTTTGAAGAAACCCACTCATGCGTTTGGCTGGTTGAGTTCAAGGGGCGGCGGGTGGGGGCTGTGCTGGGCGAGGTGGGGCTGGACAGGGGGGCTGCGCTGGGGTGAGTTGGGGGCTGCCCTGGCTGGGGGGCTGTGCTAGGGAGAGTGGGGGGCTGCACTGGAGGAGGACAGAGGGTCAAGGGTGCCCCTGTTCTTGCTCAGCCAGGACCGCCCAGCACCCCCCAGCCAGTTCCTCTGCCTCCCACTGTTGGCCTTCGCAACCCCAGCAGGAAGGAGGGATGCTCTGCCCCACCCCAGAAGGGTCCCAGCTGGGTTTTGGGGTGCCCAGACCCTCTCCATGCCCAGAACACCCTGCACTGGACCAGCTGTGCCCACAGCCCTCATCCCCCCCACAGCTGGCAGGGGCCACGTGCACGATGTGTGAGTGGGGAGGGGAGGAAGCGGGAGGCACTTTAATTTGGCTATTTAAAAATAAAGAAATAACGCAGGCTTTGAAAGCCCGGAGGGGTCCCAGCGGAGGGACCTCATCCCCCCTTCAAAGGCCGCCTCTGCTTTCTTCCCCCCGCTCGCAGCACACAAAGGTGCACGAGCACTTTCGTCTCTGTGGAAAGACCTTTTTAATTGGTTCCAGGCAGAAGGTTAAAATCTCTCCCCTTCCCTGCGCACTCGGCTAAGAGGGGAAAGGGGGGAAAAAGGGGGAGGCAGGGAGGAAGGGTTGTGTGGAGGCAAAACAGCTCAGGGCAGCACGGGGGGGGGATGAGCTGGGGGGCACCTGGGGCCAGAGTCCACTCTGTGGGGTCCAGGGTGGGTGAGTGAGGGGGACCCAGATGAGAGCAGGGGCTGCTAAGGGGGCTGTGGTGGGGGCACCAGGGTGGCTGTGTCAGGGGTGCCAAGAGTGCTGCGGTGGGGGCACCAAGGGCACGATGCCAGACTCTGGAGCAGGAGATGCTCCCAGGAAAAAGGGAGATGCTCGGTGTGAGGATGCTCAGTGCTCCCATGGGAAGGCAGGTTTTGAGGGTTTCTGCAGAGATTCCCCAAAAAGTGGGTGGAAATGTGTTACCTGGGGTCTTCCAAAGGGGAGAAAGCTGGGCAGAGCAGGAGGGCACCCAAGGGGCTGCTCCCAGCTCCCTGTATCTCCCCATAACTGTGGAGCACCCTCAGCACATCTCCATCTGCAGTAGGGTGACCCCAAAACAGCATCCCTGAGCATCCCACGTGGCAGCCAATCTTGCCATCCTTATCCTCATTCCCATCCCACCCTCCTGGTACTGCATCCTCCTGGTTCTATCATCCTCCTGGCACTGCCATTCACCCAGCACTGCCATCATCTTGGTCCTCCCATCCTCCCAGTCCTGCCATCCTCCAAGCCCTGCCATCCTCCTGGCCCTGCCATCCTCCCGGCCCTGCCATCCACTCAGCACTTGGGTTTCCTTTCACGGAAGGGGGAGCTGAGAAAAACGCATCAATTATTGAGCCGGGGCGCCGAGCCCGCCGCGTCCCCGTTGCTGATGCCGCTCAGGTAGAGCCGCGCGAGCCGCAGTCAGACACCTCTAACACGATTAGCTGCAGGGCTCTTCCAGCGCGCGTCAAGGTCAACTTCTCTGAGGCTGACAAAAGGCACAGGCTGGCAGCAGCTCCCCCTGCCCCCGACAGGGCAGCAGGACGCTGGGGACGGGCACCAATGGCCCCGAGTGATGCCACCAGGGCAAGGGGAGCTCCAGGGCAGAATGGCGGAGCTCCCGGTGGGATGGGGATGTAGCACAGGAGCTCCCAGTGGGATGGGGATGCAGTGGGGGGGGCTCCTGATGGGATGGGAATGCAGCCGTGGGGCTCCTGATGGGATGGGGATGCAGTGGGGGGGCTCCTGATGGGATGGGGATGCAGTGGGGGGGCTCCTGATGGGATGGGGATAGAGCAGGAGGGTTCCTGCTGGGATAGGGATGCAGTGGTGGGGCTCCTGGAGGGATGGGGTTGTCACAGGAGGACTCCTGGTGGGATGGAGATGCAGCAGGGAGGTTCACAATGGGATGGGGACACAATATGGGGCTCACAACCACAAGACAGGGACCTGGTGGGTCCCTGTGCAGCAAAGCCACTCCCGTCACGCCATGCGGGAGAAGTGGATCTGGCCCAGCCAGCTGCACGTGGAGCAGGAATTGGATCCAGATGTTTCCCCCAGCAGCCGGAAACTGCTTTCCCCGGATCCAGAAAGTGCTTGGCAGCCCCTCCCACTGCCCCACAACAGCTTTGGTGGGGACCAGCCCTGCCAGCACCGAGCTGTGCCAACGGGGCCAGGATCTACCTTGGCATGGTGAGAGCAGGCAGAGGAACAAGGCAGCTTGGGAGGACACAGGGATGGCAATTCCAGCTCCTGTGTTTGGAGTTTTCGGACTAACAGTGATGGGACTCCCACACACAGTGGCCACGCTTCAGCCCCTGCTCATCCTCATCTTTTCAAAACCACCCCAGTCTCTCATGCAGCAAAAGAGGGACACCAAACCCTCCCCGTGCCAGCTCCATCAGCATCCCTGCAGCAGAACCAGGATGGGTGCCCACCGGGATGGGTGTTCCCCAGGATGGGTGCTCACTGTGCCAGCCAGAAGGTAACAAAGACAAAAATCAAAGCCCCAAACCTCATTCTGGGAAGATCCAGCTTCAATATCTGGGTGCACATGGGTTGGGAAAGGACTGGCAGGCGGCTCCAGCGATGGGGCACATGATACACATCACCCACAATGCTATTCCTGAGAGGTCTCCTGAAGGACACCACCATCCACAGGGTCACTGTCACCCCCTCAACTCACCTCCAGCTTTGGGGAGGATTCCCAGGGCAGTGGGATGGGGACACGGCTCTCTGGGCCCTCCAGCCTCGGTGAGAGGGAGTAAAACCACTCAGAAACCCATCCAAGAAGCCAGAACCTGAATTCCCCCACTCTCCTGTTATTTAAAGCCCATCCAGCTTCCAAGTCCTGCAATGATGCAAGAATCTCAATTACCATTAAAAGAACACGTTCCTGCTCCTCCATTACGGAGAAAAGCCTGAAAACCAACCCCTGGGAATTCCACAACTCTAGAAAGAAGAAAAATAAAATATTCATGTAATTTAGATTATTTAAAACCTGGCACTTGGTAAACCAGTCTCTGCACTTGGAGGGAACTGGGGCTGTTCACACCTTGCAGAAGGCAGGGAGAGGGTCAGGGCTGGAAATCCCAGTTGCAGCCCCGCCAGCTCTGGTGCCACCCCGGGCACCCCATTGCCAGGTTGACGGCAGGATCTGGCGATAAATGGGTTTTAAACACCTCTGAGCTTGTGGGATGCGGCGCTGCGGAAGGACAGCAGGTTATTTTTATCGTTGCATTAGTTCCAGTTTAATTGCCGGGATGTTATTAACGGCACGGAGCAGAGTCCGAGCATGGGGACGCTGACGTCGGTCTGTCCTGTCCCAAACCCTGTGGAGGAGCCAGGACTGAGACCCTGCATGTGCCTCTCCTTGCACCACCAGGGCTTGGTGACAACGAGGGACAGGAGCCATCGACCAGGGACAGGAGCCTTCGACCTGCACTGGAGCCTCCTGGCTCGTCCTCTCCCAGCCCAGATGCTCCTTCTCCTCCAACTCCACCCAGCAGCTCCAGGGAGCAGGATGGTGGCTCCCCCCAGACCTCCCTCCTCTTCCTCGCTCCACAGCAGGTCCCAGTTCCCTCCAATGCTCTGCAACCAGGGTTTCTCCCACTGTCCCTGATTCTCCAGCCCTGAGGGCTCCATCATACCCCATCAGCTTGACCACAGCATCCACCCACCAGCTCCCTTCCACCAGCCCCTCGGGAATTCACACAACTCCAACATGGCCAAATGCCTCCAGTTTGTGCCAGGGCCAGAGGTCAGGATCCTTCAGGTCACCCAGAGCAGGGATACACACTCAGCTCTTCCCTTGGCTGTTCCCAGCAGGAAACCTGGTGCTGGGCTAGAGATGCCTGAGACACTCCCAGCATCAGAGCTGAGCTAATCCCAGATTTCACACTCTAGAGGGCATGGGGATGGCACTGCCATCACAGGGACCCCTCCACTGTCCCCGTGCCCTCCATCCCCACAGCAGAGCAGGAGGGAGCAGGAGAGCACAACGGAGCAGAGCTGCTGCTGAGGAACCATCTCACCAAACCTGCCTGTCAGCGATCCCACTAATGGCACACGGGAATGGAGACATCGGAACGTGCTCTCCTGCGCCTGCCAGCCACGTCCCAGCCAGGTGTGATCCCAACAGCTCATTTCCACTGGGAAAGCCAGGATTGTGCTTGTGTGGTGGCACCCACAGCTGGCCAGTGCTTTGGCTCGTGCCCAGCACAGCATGCCCAACCCATCAGGGACCAGCCACCACCAGCCTGGCCTCCCAGCCCCCTCCTAGTCCCCTCCCAGCCCAGCAGCCCCCAAAATGCCAGAAAGGATCGGACACAGGCTGTGGGATGTGCTGGGGGCAGTTTCCCATAGGAGCATCCCAGCAGGTCAAGCCCACTGGGGAAGGGACTGCCTGAGGTGCCCAAGCAGGCTGGGCAGGGACGAGCAGTGTCACAGGGAGGTGACAGTGACATAATCCCAACATAGGAATGGCTTTCAGCAGGGAAAGCCTGGCCGAGGAGGATCATGCCCAGGTGGACACGCTGGGAGCTGCACCCCACGCTCTGGGACAGCCCTGGTGGGTTGGCAACCAACCCTGGGGTGTTCAGCCCCCAGTGCCTCCCAGTTCAGCAGTGGGGAGATGACACCTGGCAGGGACAGAGCCACATGGCTCCTGCAGAGACCGGTGACATTCCCGGGTGGAATCACTTTATAGGGTCAGGGAGGAAGGAACCAGCACGGAGATATTTAAGTGGCATTTCACCATCAGAAAAAATTAGAGTCACAATATTAATTAATCCTCAAAGCACTTT
This sequence comes from Hafferia zeledoni, assembly GCA_035583235.1. Taxonomy (NCBI): domain Eukaryota; kingdom Metazoa; phylum Chordata; class Aves; order Passeriformes; family Thamnophilidae; genus Hafferia; species Hafferia zeledoni. The sequence continues at coordinate 1,771,662 of JAWWEV010000084.1, forward strand.
ACGAACATTAACTAATTAAGCCTCCCAACCCCTCTGCGAGGTGGGAAAGGTATCATTGTCCTCATTTCACAGCTGTGGAAAATGAAGTGCATGGAGGTGACGTGATTCACCCACAGTCGCTGCAAGCCAAAGGTGGGAAGGGGACCCCAGAATTTGTCCCTTGATCCTAACAGGGCAGGACACAGCTGGGCAGCCTGGAGCCCCCCACAGCTGGATCCCGGCATCCCACCACTCCAAGCAAGGTCCCAGCATTCCAGTCCCCCCCAGAGCAGTTGGAGGGAGACAAACCAGGACCGCACCCAGAATGGGGTGTCCCGGGGAAAAACCCATCGGATGCAGGGGCAGGGAGTTAAAACAGAAACCACCGAGGGGTTTCATGGAAAGCGCCACCGACCCTGCGCGGTTTAAAAGCGATTAGAGCCCTGCCTGGGTTATCAACCGGCGTCTCAATCCCGCGGCATCGATCCGGATAATAGCCGGCAATTGTTCAGATACAATATCATAAAGTCCCTTTAACTACAGCCATAAAGCTTCCCCCGCCTGCGGCACCGCTGGGCTCCCCGCGCCGCGCCGGGGGCAGCGCCGGGGCCTCAGCACCGCCGGCACCGAGGATGGTGGGGGGATCCCACCGGGACCCCCCGAGCAGGGACAGCATCCTCAGGGATCCTGCCCTGCTGCTGCTGCTGCTGCTCTTCTGTGCTGTGCTGGGAGCAGAGGGGACGCTGAGCCCCCCGGGGCTCCCCTTGGCGCTGCTCCTGAGAACCAGCAGTGCCGCGGATGGGGAGCTCCAAGGCGGCTGCTGAGATCCGATGTGACAAAGTTTAACCCGTGGGATTTATGGTAATTAGGAGAAAAACGTGGGGTGACCCTCGCAGCCCCCCTGTACAGCGGCTGGGACCCCACTGCTCCCATGGTCTGCTCTTGTTCCCAACACACGGGGCTCCCCATCACGCAGTGCCGGGACCCGGCTCCTCTGGGTCCTCCTCCTCCTCCTGAGAAGGGGGATTTTCCACTGCCAGCCCTCAATCCTGGGGTGCTTCCACACTATGCTCCCTACCCTGGCTCCCAGCGGGGTTTGGGTCACCAGCAGCCCCCGGGAACGCCACTGGAGAACATCACTCCGGAGGACACCGCCGGAGAACCCCCTTCCTCACCCGCCGCTTCCTCACCCGCCGCTTCCCACTGCTTAATGAGCACAAAATATTTCCATGTTGCCAATTACTTGGTTCGTTTGTGCTGCTGCGGGCAGCGCTGTCGCAGGGAAAATCCCCCTGGAGCCATCCTGGCCCCCGAGGAGCAGGGAGAGCCCCGGCTGGGTCTCCCCAGGGCTGAGCATCCCCATCTGTCCCATCCTCATTCCACACCCGACACCCCTGGGCCGCCTCGCTCCGGGGTCGCCTTTGTCAGCAGCTGCCCAACAGCATTCCCGCATCCCCAGCGGCATTCCCGTGGCCCCAGCATGACACTGATGGCTGCAGTGAGAAGGCAAGACCTTCCTATGATTTAAAATGTTCTTTGAGGGACTTGGAAAAGGCTTTGGAACCCTATTTTTTGGCTTAACCCCCGTCTGGGGTGTGACCTGCCGGTGCTGCCATTCCAGCCCCTTCCAGTATGGAGAAAATCTGTGGCATTGCAGACATGGCACTGCAGATGTGTGCCCATCTCAGCCATCCCAGCTGGGCCTATCCTGCCCCAGGGATCGATCCCCGCTCCCATCAGATCCCCGGGTGGGATTCCCAGCTGGAATCCTCTCCCTGCTGTGACATCATCACCATAAAACCCTTCCAGCAGGTCCCAGGAGCTGCATTTCTCCCACCTGCATCCATAAATCCACCCAGAGCTGGGCAGTGATTTATAAGGTGGAATAAATATTACAATGTTTAAGGAAAAACACAAAAGATCCATCCAGCTGGATTCCCTTCCCATAGGAATGGGGCTGCTAGTGGGAAACAGGGACTCAGTGACACCAGGATTTTGGGGCAACAAGGGATACATCAGCGCAGGGACAGGGTGGAAGAGGCCGGAATGAATTGGGCTCCGGCGCTGCCAAACCACCTGGATGCAGGATGGATGCTGGAACCAGCGATGGATCTGAGCCACCATGTCCCCACTCTGATCCCAAACCTGTGTGGAAGGAGCTGGGGGGCTCCAGACCCTCCTTGTGGATCCAGGGGCTCTGCAGACACAAAGAAGGGGCTTCTCTGCTGACGCCACCAGCTCTGCTCCCAGAGAAAATTCCCGAGTCCGGGCACTGTGACAGCCATGTCCTTTTCCATCTCTCAATCATTCTACCAATATTAATTCCCTAATTTAGCCCCTGGCAGAGATCCTCACCTTACCCACGGAGAAACTGAGGCTGGGGGAGGGAGAAGCCATTTGTCTCCGTGCAATGAGCTGGAAGCCGGACCCAGGATTGCCCCCAGCTCGTGGGATGAGTGTCCCTGCTCCTGATCCAAAGCGTTCTATTGTAAAAGACAACATTATGATTTATTATTACTATTATTATTATTAATCAGCCCTGAAAATGAGTCTGGGTTTTTCTGGAGTCCAGATCCTGGTTGTCCACACAACACCAAGCCCCCAACACCTCCCACTGCTGGTGCTCCACATCCCAGCGCTGGAAAGAGCGTCGGGAAAAACCAAGGGGAAATGAACAACTGCGGATGGCGGCAGGATGAGCCCTGAGAGGCAGCAGTTGGGTGGCTGGAACCCAGGGCTACCAACCCCAGGAACCACCACGGAGAGGGGAGCAGGCAGGGAAAGCTGGGAATGCCAGGATCTACAGGCAGGGAAAGCTGGGAGCTGGTCCAAGGTGAAGGTCACTCGTGGCGATGAATGTTAGGAATGTCAGCACTGGCTGGGCTGGATGCTGCCTCTGGAGCACTCATTCTGCAGCAGAAGGTGATCCCTGCTTCCAATCCTGTTCCAGATCCTCCTAATTTAGCCTTAAATCCAACCTTGTGGGGCTGGGAGCGATGCCAGGGCCATGGAGGGGGGAACGATCCCAGTGTTTCACTCGGCACTCCCGCAGCTCCAGCCAAACCAATCCCCCGAACCCCACAGAGATCCAATGGAGACAGCATTGGATGGGGCCTGGAGCCAGAAGCCATTTCTATTCCAAACAGCCTTAGATTCTGTGTTGGAAACCAAATGGCAGCACCATTTTGACCGGCATTTGCAGCCAGAGCTGGTGCCAGAATTCTCGTGTGCCGGTGCCGTATCCGACAGCAGTTGTACAACAGTGGGACAGTCCCTGGGACATGGCACAGCCTGGCAGGGTCACAGCTCCATCCCGAGCTCCACACCTGCATGAAGGAACTTGGAAAAGCCAAGGAGAGAGCCTGGAGTGTTCCCAAGATGGACACCAAGCCCAGGGGCATGAGGTGCCCCGGAGGGAAGAACCTTGAAGGTTCCAGTATAACAGTTTCTCAAATAAAGGATTTTGGAACCATCCCTGTGCTTCCAAAACCCCCTTGGCACTCACATGGGGAGGGGATGGGAACAGCCCCCACCCTAAAACAGGGATCCCGGGAGCAGGGAGCTCACCCAGGGGTGGGAGAGTGGCTGGACACACAGACAGAGGGAATTCCAGTTACAGGGTGTGAAACAGGTTTTTTTAAAATGAAAAAAAATGGTGGAAGGGCAGGAAAAAGCAGAGCAGAACAACAGGAAAATTGAAAAATTCAAACAGCAGGAAGGAGGGAAACTCTCTGGGAGAGTATCTTCCCCAGAAGCATCTCTCCCACCTCCCATCCTCCTCCTCTGCACGTCCCACTTGGCTGTGCCGAGAATTGGGCTGAAATTTGGGAAAATCCCCTTTGGAAGTGCTGGCACATTGGCTCAGGCTCAGGCTGCTCCGGTGCCATGTTGGGTAAAAAAAAAATACAATTTGTGGGAAAAATGCAAGAAGAAGAGTCAGTGAGCAAACCAGGAAGGTTTGTGGGATGGGCAGCAAGAAAGGCATGGATATAAGAAAAGCTGTGATGAAGCAGGAGAAGAGCTGAGAAAAGGTCCCTTGGATTTCAGGGAAAAGAGAAAATAATGACTGTTCAGTAACGCTGATGTATCACAATAAAGCACCGACCACTCCAAAATAACCTTGGAATACAAACGCCCATCGCCGTTCTGGGACAGGGTGGGATGGACAGACAGAAATGGACACACAGACACGGCCCAGGCGGCTCCACCGCCCCGACCCGGCATCGCTCCGTGTCCCTTCAGAGCTGTGTACCCCAGACCCCCCTCCCCGTCCCGGGGGGTTCTGCCCCGCGTTTTTCCACTCAATTTCCTTCCCGAGCCGGCAGGAGATAAATCCCTCTGCCGAGGCAGGCGGCCGGAACGGCAAAGCCAGCGGTGCCAAGTTTAATAAGCAACCCTGATCGAGAATCCAGATAATAATTGGGATTATCAAGCTGGCTGGGAAAGAGCTTCTTCAGCTCCTGATGGCATCAGCACCCGGCACAGGGGGGCAAAGATGCCCACAGGGTGCCCAGCAGGACTGGGACACTGACAGGAGACCGGGATGCTGCCAAGGAGCAGCGTTAATATTAATTTATTATTACAATAAAATTAAAATAATAACCCCCTTTTTGGATGCTCCATGAGCAGATAGAACCTGTGGCTCAGGGGGATCTGTGCACCCCAGATCCCACAGGAACCCTGTGGGGGCTCCAGCTCCATCTCCACATCCCAGTTTGGGGGGGATGGACACGGAGCCAGCGCCGTCCCAGTGCCTGCGGAGAAGCTCAGCCGCCGAAATAATCCCGTCGCGGTTGGATTTTGTGCAGGGCACGAGGTCCAGGGGCTTTTTTCCTCAGTGGAAACAGGATTGGAAAAGGAAAGAATCGGGATTTTTCGAGTTCTCTACAGGGTCAGGCTGATTTTATTTTACTGCAAATATAAATAGGGCTTTTGATCAATAAAAAAAATAAGACAGTCTAAATAAAACCCCCCTAGAAGACACGGCACGGAATCCGGAATCCTGGCAGGAATAGCTGTAGCTGGGCTGAGTGCTCCGAATATTTGTATTTGCTGTCTAAACACTTTATCTCTTTCCCAGCACATGGGTGAGTTTTGCTCCCGTGTAATGTTCAAGGAAAAATAAACCGAGACGGATAATTCCTCCTCTTCTGCAGGGGAGGAAAAAAAAAATCCAACAAAACTTGGTTGCATGGGGGGAAACGGCAAAATATTTCCAGGGAAATTCGGCTGAATGCCAAGGAAATAGATATAGGAGGTGATTGGGATGTGGCAGGAGGAGGAAGCTGGGGATGGAATGGGGCTTCATTAAAAACCCGTATTACCATTTATTCCCCTTTTTTCCCCGAAGTCAACGGCGCTGGGAATCAGAGCCAGGAGAGGTCTGGATTTGGTACAAAAAAATCCAAAATCCAAAGTTGGATTCCTGGGGGATTTTGGGGATGGTGGAGAAGGAGCTGAAACAAAACCCCAATACTGGAGTCCAATAAAAAGGTATTGAGTGAAGGTTTAAAACTCTGCGGATCCTGGGAATGCTCCGCAGCACGGTGGGAATACTGGTGGTGGGAATACTGGTGGTGGGAATACTGGTGGTGGGAATACTGGTGGTGGGAACACCAGTGGTGGGAATACCGATGCTGGCAGATTCTCTGCCACATCCACAGGGAGCAGCAGCTCCGGGTCCAGTGCCAGGCTGGCATTCGGTGGGACCGACACAGCATTGGCAGTCCCGGCTTTGCACGGACACACACACATGTGCCTGGGGGTCATGGCTGCAGGAAAACCTGGAAAATCCCCCAAAACAAAGCCAGGCCAGAGGGAAATGTCAAGGAAAGCAGAAAATTGGCAGGTTGGGAAGAGCTGATGTGCTGAGGGAGCATAGGGATGGATCCCATGGGATCTCACGACGGCACAGCTGTATCCCATGGGATCCCACCATGGCACAGCTGTATCCCATGGGATCCCACCATGGCAAAGGTGTATCCCACAGGATTCCCACCATGGTACAGCCCCACCAGGACACGGCTCAGCCCTGTGGCTGACCCTCACCCAGCGGCGGCATCGCTCACTGTTCCTCTGCTCCACTCAGCCTTAGGAAGGAAATGTGGGAAAAGGGGAAAAATTTAAAAGGGAGAGGAATTAAAAGAAAAAAAATGGAGTCTGAATCGCTGTTTCCAAATCCCTCTCCCTCCAATTAAAGATCCAAAGGAAAATGTCCAGTGGATCCGAGCGGCGCCTGGAATGGGAGCGTGGGTCTTGCTGCTCCGGAGCCGATCGGCTTCACCGAAGCCGAGCGCCATCGATCCCGGGATCTGCGCCACAGATACAGACCAATCCATGGGCAAGCTGAGCAGGACAGGAGTGACCCCAAAACTGGGGTCCAGCCCAGCCTCTCTCCTGCCTCCACACTTCCATCCCCTCAGTCGGGCTCAGTCTGGGACCCCTCCTTGCCTCAGGCACGCCAATGGCGCAGGGAATGGGAACTCGTTCCCCCATATTCATTATTATTCCAGGGAGTTAGTTCTCTTCCTTTGGAATATTTTTCCCCACTGTTGTTGCTTTGAGAGCCTCATCTCCCTCTGAAGTTTGGGACCCCCCAACCCGTGCCAGGGCACAAAGGCCGGCTTCAATCAGAGCGGGGTGGAGGCGGGGGCCTTCCCATCCCTTTGGAGAAGGATCCTGTTTTCCAAACCGCCATCATGTCTGTGGCATCACCATCCAGCACACGGAGGAGCCACAGGAGCCGCCGCAGCCCCGAGGGAACACACAATTCCAGGGACAGAGACAGGATCTGGGATGTGGAGCCCACAGTTCTGCTCTGCATCCCAAGGGGGATAAGGACCCTCCTTGACACTGCCTGGCTCCCTCCAGCCAAAGTGATGAACCCCATTAGGGATCAGGGCTCATCCCGGCCTCTTGCCAAGGGATGGGATAAGGTCAAGAGGGAACAGGTGACGCGCAGCAGGATTTGTCTGGCACACAGGTGGGATGAGCTTTAGGAATCCTGGTTTAAGCACCACTTCCAAAATGAAGGACATGCCCTAAGGTGACACATCCCAGATGGGGCTGGTGGGGAGATGTCACACCGAGGGAGATGCCGGGCACCAGCACAGCCCCACCTTGGCAAAATCCATGGGGTATTCATTTCTCCTGGGGTTTGGCACTGACGACAGGAATTTTGGCAAAGTAATTTCCCCCAGTCACCCTTTGGGATGAAGCTCCAGGCCAGCAGCTCCATGGGCATCGATCTCCCCACTGCCAACCACAACTCACACCGTCGGGAAGGCAGAGCCGAACCCAATGGATGATCGTAGAGGGAGCGGTGACCCCGGTGGTGACCCCGGTGGTGACCCTGCTGGTGACCCCAGCCTTGCCCCTCACTCCTTGAGCTCAGCCCCTCCACAGTCCCCACAGCCCCCTCTCCTGCACGGCTTTTGAGCCGGGAGCCTCATTAGGAGGTAATTAGCTCCGGAACAATGGGAAGCTCTTTAGCAGCCCAGGCACAGCGGCAGCAACAAGCCAAGGGGGAGTGAGGGAGGAGAAATAAATAAATAACAACACTGTGACCACCCGGGAACAGGCTGGGACAGAGCTGGGACACTGCGCTGCAGAACGGGCTCCATCCCACTGCCCTGCTCTCAGACTGGGCCCTTCCCAGTTTTCCTGCTGGGATCAAACCAGCCCTGGCAGGTCGCACATCCAAATGGCCCCACCGGCATTGGCTCCCCAACACAGCTCAGCGATGGGATCCCCAAATTTGGCATCCACGGGAGGGTTGGACTGGTGGCAAAGAGTCTGTGCCCACACAGAACACCCCTAACACAGCCCTGGCTTTGGGGTGTCCATGAGATGCCTCCAGAATTCATCTGTCAAAGGCCAAAGTGGCCGTGGTGGCCACCGGCTCATCCCGGCACGTCTCCAGCTCCGGAGAACCATGGAATCATTTGGGTTGGGAAAGAGCTCCAAGATCATTGAGTCCAAATGAAGATCCAGCTCGGACTCTTGGAGCGGCGCTTCCCTGTGCTCACAGAGGCCAAACTGGGGCTGGTTCTGGTCTTGGGAAGAAGCTCCAGGTAGAGGAAAGCAGCCAGACACTGGGATGAGTGTTGGGTTGTGGCAAAGGGGGAAAAGGAATTTAAACTCCTGATGGGGGCTGAAGGTAACAGCACTCGGAGCTGCTCACCTTCCATAAATCCCATTAAATCCAACAAAGCAGGGCAGGATCTCTGCCCCGAGTGGGGAAACCAGCTTGGATCAAAACGGAGCCTCGAAAATCATGATTAATATCTAACACAAAAGAACCGAAATTGTCACCATCAGGAACGAGGAGCTATTTAAGGAACAATTGCTGCAATTTTCCAGCCAACCCAGCAGCTGAACCTTGTCAGGCACAGGCAGGTACAGCCCCAGCCAGCTCCAGCCACAGCATGTGGGACGGACACAGCCGGACAGACAGACAGACCTGTGCCTAGAGCCAGGTAAACCCACACCCAGGTACATCCCGGAGTCCCCAGGTGGGAATTCCAGGTGAATGTCACACAGTGGTGGCACAGCCACGCACGGAGGAACACAGAGGGTGTTTGGCACTGGATTATTTGTCTGTGCAAAGTGTATTTATGTGGGGGGTGTGTAAACACCCACACCTATAAATAAATAGAGATATATAAATATTATACATATATGTATATAAATATATGCATTTAAATACATATGTATATAAATATATGTGTATTTCCATACACAGCAGCACTTTTAAAGCTTTCCAAGGTACCTGAGGGCATCTCTCACCCCCTGGACCGTTCCCATTCCCCACTCTCTGTGTGTCCCACCCTCTGGGACACCCTGGGACACACAGGGGGTCTCAGGGAGCATCGGACCCTCCAGCAGCTCCACATGCCCCCAGTCCATCCTTGCATTAGGATGCAGCTCATGGCCAGCATTTGGATACCAAATGTGCAACCAGCAGGGAATGTAATTGCGGTCCCTGGAAAGGGACAGGCGGAGACGGAGACGGGCACGGAGAGAGAATCCTGTCAGCGACGCCGGCCCGGTGGTGTCTGCTCTCCATTAACCACTCGCTGCAGCCCTGGGCTGGTGAGGAATAGCTAACACGGCTTAACGGGCTGGAAAAGAGGGGTGGGAAGGGCTGGGAGTGATCTCGGCACAAAGGGAGAACAGAGCGAGGAAAACTAAAAGAGCAGGAATTGTGCAGGATGTGGCCGAGCGCTGGCACACCCAAACACCCAGCACTGCCCCGGCACCTCGAGAGGGGACTCGGCCTGATGGTGACACGGGAAACAACCTGAGTGCCAGGGTTAAAATCCACGTTACAATCACTCCAGAGGGGGAATGGGGCGTGTTCCTTACAGAGGTTGGTGCAGACCCCACTGTGATGCCCATGGGAGTGGGGAGGGACACACAGGGATGGGGAACACGCAGGGATGGGGGTGACCCCAAAGGTCCCAGTCAAATTTGGGACATGGAGGTTTTGGGATCCAGCCCCACTTCAGGGCTGCCCCAAACTGCCCAGCATGGAGACATGGGTGGGCTCCCCCTGAGCTGAGCCCTCCCACTCGGCCACTGCTCTCCAGCACCCAATTCCCCTGGAGAAAACACCATGGAATCGTGTGTGCTCCTCAACAGAGAGGCAGCACATGCAGCTGCCTTCGGCCTGGCCACAGCCCCTCGTGACATATGGGTGGGTGATTTGGCTCTGGTTTTGGTGGTCAGTGGGTCATGGCCATGGCCACATCTCTCCCGGTCACCGCACTCCGGGCTCTCGGACAAAGCACCAGCGACCGGCGCGCTCCGGGGCTGCGGCTCCGGGAGATGGGAATGCACCAAAAAAGGCACACAAAATCCAATGGGATGGGGAACACAATCCAAACCTCCCCTTCAAAACGTGCCCCCTCACCCCAACCCCACCCCCTTGTGGCCCAGGCCCCTCGTCCCCCAAAGGACTCCCCAAAATCCTGCTCTGCCATCACGGCTGGCCCTGACCATCACCTGGCTCCATAAATCCCCCTGCTAGAAACCATTTCTCCGGTTCCCGACCCTGGGATTGGGGAGTGCAGAGGAGCAGAACAGACATCCCAGCTGTGCTCACAAACCACACCGAAAAATAATACAGAAATCAGCAAAGAACTGCTCAGAGTCAGCGCCGTGACCTCGGCGTTAAACCAGGCCATGGGCACGATCCTGCCCGGACAGATGGATCTGTGCCATAAACAGAGGGAGGAAAACCCCCAGCACTTTGCACATTCCCACTCTGGACATGGCACACGGCACTGATGGCTGCAGGAACACCAACCGGCATTCGGGAATGATGATTCCCTGCCCATCACTCGGCTGTCGGCAGCACAGGAGACAGGAACAAATCCCCAACCCTCCATCCTTCCTTGGCCTTCCAGGGGTTTCCAGCACAGCCTCGAGGCCGTGGGTCAGGATCCCAGGATTGGGGACCCTCTGAGGACAGGCCGCTCCTGCCCACAGACCTTTTCCCCCCACAGCATGGGAGTTTTCCCAAATTCCTGTTTCTTTTCCGCACGATGTGATGTAGGGCGAGACCCATCCTAAACCTGCTGCGGCACGGGGGGCAATGGGGGCCAAAACTGGAGACCCCAACCCACCAAGCGATGTCAGATGCTCTGGGACACTTGGCACAACCCCCTGCACCTCGTTGGATCCCAAGGCAAATCCACCCAGGAATCCTACGGGCGAGCGGCTCCCACACCACCAGCCGGAAAACATGGAGTGACGGCGGGAAGAGCCCTGCCTGTTGTGCCAGACCCCTGCCCGTGGTGATGGACACCTACTCATGGTGCCAGAGCTTTGTCCATGGTGCCAGACCCCTGCCCACGGTGTCTGATCCAGCCCCACAGTCCCGCTCTGGACACGCGGCACCCGCGACTGGCCCGGCCACGGCCAACGGATCCACACCCGGAGCTCGACCATCGGCAGCCCCTGGATGTGCCATGGAGCAAAAATCCACAGTTCCACACAGTGCCAAAACAGCCCATTATTATATAATTCTATGTTCGTCCTCCTTCGTTTTCTCCCGGATCACCCAGGAGTTCCATCCAGCCGAACCTTTTCCCAACGCATCAGTACAAAATCATTTAAAAATAAAAATAAACCTGTAAATCCACAGCGAGTGGTTAAATCTCTCCCTAGAACAGGGAAATTGCAGCATCCCGAGGTACCACTTATTTTTAATTTAGCCCCAATTACGAAATATAGAATTATTCTAATCTGGGCAAATCATATCGACCATGAGATTTATTCCTGTCTTTTATAAAATATAGATTGCTGTATAAACCTGAGGAAAAATATTTAGCGGCAGAGCAGGTCGGTGGGTTCAAATAGGGCATTTTAACCTTGGGTTTTTTCCCCTTTTTTTTTAATCCCTTTTGATTTCCCCTTTATCAAATGAGGTGGTGGAGGGGGAAAAAAAAAAGAAAGAAAACAAGAGACCAGAAAAATCATAAATATGTTGTTCTTCATTTTTAAGAATGAGACAGTCTTGTAGTAACTCCAGAGACAAAATAAACCCACCGCTGGGTTCAGAAAGGGAATAAGCAGGAAACTCAATGGCAATTTCAATCTTTGCAACCCCTAATAAATTGCCTCGAATTCCGAGAGCCGAAGGCGCAGGCGGGGAGCGCTGGCGACACGGGGCGCTCCCACATTGGGGGAATTTGGGTCACATCCCGGAACCCGGCGCTGCGGACGTGCTGCTGAACCCACCAGCCATTGTCTGCTCTTCCCTCCCAGCCCCTCGCGCTTCCTCCGCTCCATTTTATTTCCCCCCTTCGAAAATATTTTTCCTGCCAATAGTGGATTTATATTAAAAAAAAAATGTATATGGAATAATGATCCTACACACATTTTCGAGGATAAATTCTTGGAGGTGAAAGGGACGGAGTCGACGCCATCACCGATGGTGGGTCCTGGGACACCCGTTACCCAATGACCACGGGGCTGCTTCTGGCTGTCAGCACCACACAGGAACCCTTGGGTGCCAAAACCCAGCCACAGGAACCTTTGAGTGCCAGATCCCAAATGTAGGAACATCTGGATGCCAAATCCCAGCCATAGGGACCCTTGGGTGCCAAATCCCAGCCACCGCCCCAACCACCCTCGTCTCTGGGATGCTGGAGTTTGACCAGGGGGGTCCCTCACACATGTTTGGCATTTGGGAGAACAAAAGAAAAGAGCCCAAAGTGTGGGAGCTGGGGAGCACCAGAAACCAAAAAAAAAAACCCAACTTTGCAATGGGCAGAAAAAAATAATATAATTCCCTGGCTCTTACAATCCCCCACAAAAATGTGAGGGAGATAATAAAATCCATATGCACCGCGGGCGGCCCGTGGCAGAGGCACCGCCGCCAAGGCACAAAGGGATGGGCTCACCCCAATTCTGGGGCAGCGTGAGGGGCATGAGCAGGACCCCCAAAGGGATGTGCAGAGGTTGGATGGACATCGGTGCTGATGAGAGTCCTCGGCCCTGTGCAAGTCCCACCAGCTCCAGGCGCTGAAACACAGCCGGGAACTTTATCAACTGCACTGGTGTCACCGAGGGAGAGAAGGTGCCACCGAGGGTCCCCTCACGGAGCTCCCACCAAAGCACGGGATGAGCTGGAGGAGCCACCTTGCCTTGCTGGGAAGGAGGACCAGGCCACATCGTGCCCCACCACAGCCCCTCATCATGCAGGGACCAAGGGGGGACAAAGAACCCCCTGTTTGACCCAGAAAACGGGGCAGTCCAAAGCTGGGGCCGTGGGGGCAGCAGCACCCACAGAGCACCCACAGAGCACCCACCGAGCTCATCCCCACTGCTCACAGAGATGCTGCCAGAGCTGGGAGAACTTCAAGGAATTGGGGGGGAAATGGGGGTTCAGTGGCTGGTTTTTAATTTTTTTTGCCTTTTAAAGGAGTCCCAACAAACGGGCCCATTCAGACCCTGTGGGGCGTCTCTGCAGGGCAGAAAGAGGAGTCCCAGGGGTCTCAACCACCTGAGCATTTCTAGAGCAGAATTCCTCCCACTTCCAACTCGCCAACAGTTTTTGGTTCCTCAAAATTACGAACAAAGAAATACGACAGAAATGAAACTCTCGCCCCCCAGAAAAAGACGCTGGGTGAATAAAAACACACAGGAAAATCGAAATTCCAAACTGGAGCAGGGAAACGAAGCAAACTGCGGGGATTGCACTTCCAGGATGGGAAGGACTTGGGAGCTGTGGGGCCGGGCACCCCCATCCCCGTACCCCCAGCCCCCTCCCGAGCCCCCCAGGCCTCCATCCCACACCTTTCCCCCTCCAAATCTGTTTTTCCGACCCCTCCGCGGCCGCACCCGCCGCTTTGGGCGGATTTCGGAGGGTTTTTTCGCAGGACCTTCATCCTGGGAGATGGACGGGGATGGCGGGGGGAAGAACTTGAACTTCCCCGAAGTTGGGCGCGGAGGGCCCGGGGGGTGCCGAGTCACAGCGCCCGCCGCTCGCTGCCCCCGCCGTCCCGGGGAACGCGCCCGGCGATGCTCCCGGCGCTGCCGCAGCCCCCGGGGACGGTCCGCCCGGGGCTCCGCGGGAACTTTCAGGGGAGGGACCCCCAGGGACCGCCCCCCCACTCCCCGGGGCCGCCCAACCCGTTCCCCGGAGCCCACCGGCGGTTGGAGCGGGGCACGACCCGCCACGGGCGGCGGCGGTCGCTGTCACCGGGAGGCGACGGGCGCTCACCGGGTGTGTGCGGGGAGGAAACACCGACTAGAATTCGGCCACCCCCGCCGCCCCCCGCCTCACCTGGGGTTGCTCCGGTTCCAGTAGACGGCGAACCGGTCCGAGATAACTTTCCCGGTCTCGTCGGTCCAGACGCAGACGCCGAGGAGCGCGGTGAGCAGCGCGGCCGCCCCGCAGCGCACCATCGTCCCGGCGGGCGGCGGGCGCGGCTCCGGCCGCTTCACGGGGCGGCGGGGCCCTGGGGCCGGCCGGGGG
>JAWWEV010000084.1:1788414-1800550 GCA_035583235.1 Hafferia zeledoni
CCCAGTGCATCTCAGTTCAGCCCAGTACACCCCAGCTCATCCCAGTTCAGCCCAGTACACCCCAGCTCATCCCAGTGCAACCCAGTGCATTCCAGCTCATCCCAGTGCATTCCAGCTCCACCCAGTGCATCCCAACACATCCCAGCTCGGCCCAGTGCATCTCAATTCAGCCCAGTACACCCCAGCTCATCCCAGTGCAACCCAGCTTAGCTCAGTTCAGCACCACCAGAACTGCGGGAAATTACAGATGGAATTCCTTGGGAAATGGGGAGATCCACTGGGATCAGGCAGGATCAGCTCCACATCCACCCAGGTGCATTCCCTCCCTCCCTCCCTCCCAGGATCAGTCCTGACACATCCCTGCCCAGGGGGAGCCCAGCCCCACTTTGAATGGAATGACTTCTCCTTCCCCAGTCCTGGTAACGGGAAGGAAAACCTTTTCCAGGGTTTTTCTGGCTTCTCCACCAGCTCTGGGTTGTTTTTCTTACCACAAAAAAAAAACAACTATTTGCCTTAATTACTGCAAATCCTGCAATTTCCAGCCCCCAGCTCCGTGCAGGGGGCGAGGCTGGATGCAGGGAGGGATAATTCACAGCCGCCTTCCTTGGCATTAATTGGATCGGCCGGGAAATTATGGAAAACGTTTGCTACTGACAGGAAAAAAAAAACCTTCCCACTAAAAAGGTGAGGAGTTGCATGGAAAGGGCTGGGAAGCACCATTGCAGAGCAGAGCCAGGTTGCTGGGAATGGAGCTGCAACTGGATAAAAAGGGGCCCAGGGAGAACCCTTGGAGCTTCCCAAACTGGAATAGAGACATGCAGGATCTGTGTGAGGGGGGAGGATCCTGGCTCTGGCAGTGGGATCCAGATGCATAGTGTGTTGGCAACAGAGTGGTGCTGATGACCCAGCTGTGGGATCCTTGGCAGAGAGTTGGCATGGCATCATGGGGTATCCATGGGCACCAATTCCATCCACAGGAACCGACTCCCATCTATGGGCACCGATCCCATCCATGGGAACTGATCCCCATCCATGGACACCAATCCCATCCATGGGCACTGATCCCTATCCATAGGCAGCAATCCCTATCCATGGGCACTGATCCTTATCCATGGGCACTGATCCCTATCCATGGGCACTGATCCCTATCCACAGGCACCAATCCCACCTGTGGGCACCGACCCTATCCATGGGCACCAATTCCATCCACAGGCACTGACTCCCCCAAAGGCCAGCAAGGGGCCCGTCCCTTGGGGTCCCCAGGCCCATGGGGCTGGGTGTGCAGCACTGGGGACATCCATCAGCATGGCCAGACCGTGGCACAGCTCCAGCTCCTGGCTTTGCCCACCGGGAGAGGCCTCTGGAGCCCCCCCAGGTTCCCTGACCCACGGGGTGCAAAACTGCAAAACCCCACAATTACCCCCCAAATGTGGCTGCACCCAGAACTCCTGTGTGGTCCCCCCGGGACCCCGGGCATTGTCTCCTCTCCAGTGGGATGAGGGGAGAGCCTCAAACCGCGGCTCAGGGTGGGAACCCGGAGCACGGGAACGCCCAAACCCCTCCCGCAGCCGCCCCGCACGGACACGCTTTGCCCGGGGCAGCTCACACCCTCCCCCAGCAGCACCGGGCATGTTCGGCTGCCTCATCCGATGCTCGTTAAAACACCCAGCCCCAAAATTCAGCTGCGGATAAACCCTTCCCACGCTGGAGTCGTGCTGGCACGGGCGAGCGCGAGTCTCCTTGGCTCGGTGGCATTTGGTGGCCGCTGTCCCTCGGCCATCGGGGCCGGTGGCACCGGAACACCCGCTCGCAGCAGCGTCCTCAAAGCAATTTCCAAACATTAATTAACCTACAGACCCTTCGCAAAACGGGACGGGAATGGTGCAGGATGGCACCTGGATACTAAGGCAACCCACACCTGGAAAAACCAGCCGGGAACACCCCAAGGGCCAAACCCCTGCCAAAATCGTGCGGTTTCGCCCCAAAGCTGAGGCGGCGGCGGCGCGCAGCGGCAGCACCGCATTGCTTAGGCAATACCCCCCTCTAGTGCCGGTGCCCCTCGCGGCCCCCCGGGGCTGTCACCGTGGGGTCGGGTCGCCGCTAACATGGGTTCCCACAGCCCCGACCCCTGCTTTGATCGGGGGAACTGATCGCCCGTGAAAACATGCAAAGACCCCACCAGACCCCACTGCCCTGCAGCTCCCCAACCCCATAAGGCGGCAGCCCCAGCCCCAAAAACTCACAGTTCCCAGCCCCATAACCTCGCAGCACCCCAGCCCTGTATCCCCCCTGTCTTGCAGCACTCAGGCCCCCCAATCCTTCGGCCCCCCGCCCCAACCCTGCATCCCCCCAACCCCACAGCCGTTTGGGGAAAAGCAGCGGCAGCAGCTCAGCCAAATAGCCGGGGGTTTTGGGGGGGTATCTGCAGCCCTTCACCCCTTTGGGTAGCAGGTGACCCCCAATCCCTGCACGGGCCTTTCCCAGAACCCCGCTAAAGGCGTTACAGGGACATGGAGCGGTGCCACGGCCACCCTGTCCCTGTCCCACGGCCACCGTGTCCCTCTCCCACGGCCACCGACCCCGCACCCCGGCCCGAAGCCCCCGGCCCCGCGGCCCCCGCTGCCATCCGGCGGCGCTCCGGGAGCTTTTGAATATGGAAAGCGCAGGGGAAAAGCGTTTTCTGTTCGGCCAAAACCCACCCAAGTGGAATGGGGAGGGGCGGGGGAGGGAGGGCAGCCCGAGGAGTTAATCCACTTTGAATTGCAGCCGCTCCAGCCCGCGCTCCGGGCTGACAGCTTGACAGAGACGGATTGGCAGCTCCCGAGGTGAGACATCCCGGCCGAGCCACGGAGCCGCAGGAAAACCCGGCTTGGAGGGGGCAAGTTCCACCAAGTGGTTTTCCAAGAGAAAAAAAATGAGGCGGGGAAAAGAATTAAATAAATAAAGGTGAGAGGGGAGAGAGAGCAGGGAGCTGGAATGGGCCTTTGCCGGGCAGTGAGTCCCGGGAGCCCCCCTGTCACGGGAGCCCTCTGAGTGCTTCCCAAAGCACTCCCAAACCTGCCCCTGGAGTCTGCAGGGCTCCCCCAAGGTTGACAGAATCCCCCTGGGACCACCACAGCATCGTCTCTTGGCTCCCATCCAGGGGCTGAAGGGTCCCCCAGCTCTGACAGGACTTGGGGCAGGATATTCCCACTGGGACCCCAAGGAGACGCTGGAATACAGATCAGTAAGAAACTGGGGTGAAGGGGAATGGGGGTTGTAAAATGATGCTCCTGGGACTTCACACCCGTTCGGGTGGGTGACGGGCGACCACAGCCACAGGCAGGATGTTAAATCCCTTCGCTTAGCAGAAAAAAAAGTCATTTTCCAGGCAGGAAAGAGCCTGGAAGGCGAGACCGGCTCTGCCTCCCAGGGCTGCTGCCTGTCAGGAGCCGGGAATCACTGAACTACGACGGATGTCTCGGAGGGATGATAGGGCAGCGACCCTCATATTTTCTGCAGCGAGCGCTCCTGTAAGCTCCCTTTGTGCTGGAATGATGGGAATTCATTACAGAGCACCCCCCGCTGCGCGCTGGCTCCCGGGGGAGGGATCCGCCGGCTCTCTCCAAGGCTAAATGGGATTAGGTTATCTCCCGGCACAGATACCCAGACAAGAGCACACCAGGAATCGGGAATCATCCCGCAGCATCCAATCCGGGACTCACCGCAGTGTTTCAGCACATCCAGCCCAGCACCAGTGGGTCTCACTGGAGGTTCCTGGTGCACCCACTTTGGGACTCACCAGAGGGTTCTGCCTCAGCCAGACACGATGGCACCTGTAGAGGCACCACTACCAGTCCCTCCAGTCTAGGATCCACCGAGGATGTGCTCCCAAATGGACACGGAGAGATTTACTCCTGATGCTGATCTTGGAGATGTTTGGGGTCACTGTGCGTTTTGGGGAAGAAGTCATCCCAGTGTTTGGGCATCACCAAAGGACCCTCATCTCATGACCATCCCCTCAGCAAAGCAGGCTCTGCCCACCCCTGTTCCACTCAGGTTTGGTGCCAGCAGCCCCGATGCCATGCTCAGTCCCAGATCATGGCACAGGGAAGGTGTGAGGTCCGGGCTGGGCTTCACCTGGGAAGAAATGGAGGCATCGCTACTCCCAAAGACCACCATGACTTCCTGAAAACCACCACAACCTCACAAAGCCCACCACAACCTCCATAACCTCCCAAAAATGACCACAATTTCCCAAAGACCACCACGACCTCCCAAACCACCACAACCTCCTGGCAACACCACCACAGACCACAACTCTGCAGATCACCAGCACAGCCCTGCAGAGCTCAGCTGGGCCCCCCAAACTCTCCCAGTCCGCCCCTTCAGCACAAGCACCAGCTGTGGGGTCGGTGTGAACACAACTGCTCTTGCTCCATTCCCTCTCCCCATGGCTGCTGGATTCCCTCACTCATGTCAAACAAACCCAGAGAAAAACATGTTTGACTGCATCAAAGTTCAAACCTCCACCTGGCCGCGTCCCCGAGCAGGGACCCTTTAATGCTGCAAAGATGTAAACTCCCCCAGGTCTTCATTATGTCTTACAGGCCCGATATTATATCAGATTATGGAATCATTAAACAAAAAATTGTACTCTGTGCTGTCCGGAGGGGCCTCCAGTTACCTTGTCTAAATATAACAGCATCATTTTTAACTGAGGAGCTGGTACAGTCCCTCGGGCCTTCATTATATTTCATGGGTCTGGGCTGGAATATCATCTCACTCATCGAAGAACTCATCCCACACTTGTGCCAAGGTCAAGGTCGGTGGCACCGGACCCCCCTCTCCGTGGGACTTTGCCCTGGGCTGGCCAGAGAACAGGCACCAAAAGCAGCTGGGTGAGGAGGAGCGGGATGAGATGATGGTGGGATGGAACAAAGGATGGAGAGGAGGAGAGGAAGGGAGAACAGCGGCAGGGAGGGAGGGGGATCAGAGCCAGGTAGTGCCCAATTATTTTAATTGCGTGTAGGTGCCCTTTCCGCTCGCTGGTGCGACAACATCAGTGTTTACTGCGCCGAGCAGAACCAATTATGTTTGAACATCGAGGGGCTGAGAGACAGCAAATAAACACGGCGGCGTGCGGGGGGCTCCGTTTGCATCCGTCTGTCAGTGCCCAGCCAGGCATGGACCGGGAAAGGGGGGCTCCCGGGAAGGGGCACTCCCAGGAAGGGGTCTGGGCAGGGAGCCCCACGGCAGAGCAGAGCTGCCAGCAGGACTGTGGCACCTGGAGGGGAGAGGGAATAGATCTGTTTGGGGAAATAGGGGTAGTAAATAAAGCTGTAAAGCGATAATTTCTGGCGGGGCTTTGACAGGGGTTGTCAGAGCCGGCGGTGCGTGTGCTCCTGCCTTTAGAGTAAATAACTGTCAGCAATTAGGGAGTGGAAATGGTTTTGGGGGGGTCAGGCAGCTCTGCACATCAGTCACGGGGCTGTGGGGAGTGGTGGCCACCAGCAGAGGCCCCGGGGCTCTGTCCCCTCAGGGCAGAGCTGCCTTTGCCCCGAGCTCACCCACAGCCAAGGTTCAAACCCCCCAGGGCTGCTCAAATCCCCAAACATCAGGATAGGGGTTGCACAGTCAGGGATACAGATCTTAAAAGTCTTTTCCAGCCTAAATGATTCTATGATTCACAGAATCCCCGGATGCTCTAGGCTGGAAAGGACCTCAAAGCTCATCTCATTCCAACTCCCTGCCATGGGCAGGAACATCTTCCACTAGTCCAGGTTGATCCATGCCCTGTCCAACCTGGCCTTGGATACTTCCAGGGATGGGGCAGCCACAGCTTCTCTGGGCAACCTGATTCAGGGCTTCACCACTCTCACAGGGAGTATTTCTTCCTTATAACCAGTCTAAATTCACTCTGTTTTAGTTTAAAACCATCATCCTTGTCCTGTTGCAACAGGTCCTACAACACATCCCCAGGGGCTCCATGGTCCTTGTGGATCCCTTCCCACCCAGGATATTCAATGATTCTGTGATCAGTGATGAACCTCACTCTGAGTCTCAACCCCCCTGTGCTCCCCTCACCCTCCCCATCGCTGACACCTCCATCACCTTCCTCCTCTTCCTCCCACCTTGCCCAGCAATAATTGGCTCCAGCTCCCAGCTCTCCCCTTCCCTCCTCCCGGTTTTCACTCCCCTCTGCCAAGAGAAGATGTAGCCGCCCTTCAGCCTCTGGAGCTGCGAGTTCTTTGACACCAATAACCTCTGTCTTTGTGCTCCCAGCTCCGGCTGCTCCCGCTCCCTCCCAGGCTGGCACAGCCCGCGCTCCCCCCGCAGCTTGGGGGGGCCGTGCGGTCGGGCCTTGAGCAGCCCAACTTCAGAGGCTCGTTGGAGCTCAGCCCCCGGAGCTGGGCCCGCAGGAGCGGGCGCGGGGGACCCCCAGCTCCCGTTCCTATGGCGACCGAGGATGCCGATGTCGCAGCCCGAGGCGGTACCTTTGGTACTTCCAGATCAAACGGGCAGGGCAAGCGGTGCCGGGGAGGGGACATGGAGTGCAGGGAATTTAATGACTTGAATTAAAACAGGAGAGCCGGCGGCTCCCTCAGTGTGGGGCAGGAGGAGGCCGAACTTCTCCTGGATGGGTTAAAACTCTGTTAAATCTCTCTTTCCCCCCCACCCCTGTCCTTGGCTGCTCCCGAGGTTTGGGAAGCACACACCCAGTGAGGACCAAGCCAGGACCTCCGGCATGGGCTGCAGGGCACCACTCCGATGGATGTTGGCTCCATCAGGCTCACCAGGGAATTAGACAGAGGTCAGGAGAAACCTACCAAATCCCAAATATCCCACCCCACTGTCCTTTCCAGGGTCTGTGCCCTGCTCCAGTGACCCAGGGACCACCTTCCCACCCTGCCCTGCGGGACAGAGCCCAGGAAGGGCTGGGACAGGGCAAGGGAAGCCCAGCTCTTTGCTGGAGGAGCAGCAGAAAGCAGGGGGACCCTCAGCATCCAGCACCTCTACACCAGCAAGGATTGGGAATGTGAAAGGGAAAAGGTGACTTTTTCCTGGTTTTGTCTTTCCTCTCAGCCTCTTCTCTTTTCCATCACCCTCTTTCCTCACTGCTCTTTCCGCTCCGGAGCGTTCTGGGCTTTGCTGGGGCATTAAGAGGCGGCTGCTCAAACTGTTTAGTGAAGCATTAAAGGGGCAGGAAAACACATCACGGGAGCTGAGAGCCCTGGAGCATCCTCGGGAAAAAAAGCACCTCCCAATTCTGGGAAATAAGACATATTTCTGTGCTCACAGCGCCAGGCAAAACCCACCTCCCAGCTCCATTTCCAGCCCAGCCATCCAACATTCCACAGCTCCTAAAGTCGATCCCTCCCCGTTCCTGGCCGGGTCACTCAGGAGCATTTGGGCCACCAGTCCAGCTGCCACCACCTGCCACCATCCAGCCCCTCACCAGCCCCCCAGGACATGTCTGCCTCAGTCATGCCCAAACCCCAAGATCCACACAGTTTATACATGTTAAAATCATTACAGCTTGAGCTCGCAAAAAGGAATATCAATTCCTCACTCCTTCCTAAATTCAGCAGAAACCTGCAAAGACCCCAGGGTTAAAAAGAGTTTTTACCCCTTATAGGAGGTTCAAAACTCCACGGGTGCAGACAGAGCTCAGGTGTCCCCTGTGTACCATCCCAGACCTGGGAAAACCAGGAAAAATCTGGAAATCAGCCTCACTGCTCCTTGGCCAGGAGGGCTGCTCCCCACGAGCCCCTCAGCAGCCACCTCAGAGTTTTCCTGCCGTCTTTAACCTTCCAGGCTCGAGGAAACCAGACTCGTTTAGGGGGGGCTGTTCTCCTTGTCCCAGCACCTGGAGGTGGGGGTGACACCAGTGCCCCACCACCCAACCCTGCTCCCGGTGGGAAGGGTGTTGGCTTCACCTAGTGAAATGGCGGAGCAGGAACAAGAGGATTTGGGGCTTCATCTGAGACCCCCATCCCTTCCCAAGTTCGGGAATCAGCCCAGGAGCCCCCACTCCCACCATGGAGCACATACAGGAGCACAGTCTGGCCAAGGTGCACGTCCTGGGTGTGCTGGTTGGTGCTCCCATCTCGGAGAGGTTTGGGCACAGGGTCTGCTCCAGCCATGGCTCTGGGAAAGCTGGACCAGCTCTCCCATTTCAGTGGAACAAGGAAGGACTGGTGTCACTCCCAGATCCATCTCCCCCTTCCCTTCTCATCGTGGATTTGCATCTCTCCGTTGGGCAGCTCGTTTCTGGCACAGAAAGGGCTCTGTTGTGGTCTCCTCCCTCCAAGGGTTCTGTTTGGGTCCCCCCTCCTCCTTCCCCAGCAATTGTTATGTTAAAATCCCCAGGACATGTTTCTGCAAAGAATTAAAGGAGGGTGAGAGGGGATTGTTTTCGTCAGTGTCTCACCGAGTCTCTGACCTTGAGCGTGAATAAAAACAAGAAAAAAGGAACTTTATGCAAATCTCCTGCACTCAGCACAAGGGGGAAAATAATAACTGCAAATGGAGATTAGGAATGCAAATCGACTTAATGAAGAGGCAGGGGCTGGGCAGGAGCTTGTTTTGCTCTTGTACAGACGACTCACCCCGTCTGGTCGTGCTGCACCCCAGGTCTGATCGTTACAAATTGTATCAGGGTAGGGAAAGAGAAGCACAGGAAAGGTTTAATTCCCTAATTATGGCATTGTTCATCTCCCCTGCTCACAGCTGCTCCTTCCAAGAGGCCTCTCATGCCATAGCTCAGAACTCACCTTCCTCAAGCCAACTCCCAGCCAGTCACTGCCCAAAACTGACCCATCCTCATGCAGATCCTGCCGTGCCAGAGCCAGATCCAGGGCTCAGGAATGTCATGGGGGTTCAGCTGCTCCCGTGGGTCCAAGGGGACATTGTGTCTGTGCTGCTGGAGCCACATGGAGTGTAATTGCCTCTTCCCACTCAAAATGCACCTTAGACTCACTGAATCATGGAATAACCTCAGTGGAAAGGGATCCACAAGGATCATCGTGTCCAGCTCCAGGCCCTGCACGGGACAGCCCCAAAATCCCACCTTTGTTGGGTTATGACACTCCTGGGCCAAGCTCTGCTTTGTAAAACCTGAGCTCAGAGCCACATCCACCCTGAACAGTCCCTGCTGTGCTGCCAGGTGCTGAACACCCAGATCCACGTGGGAAGGTGATCCCAAAGCTGCTACTGGGTCTTGGCACTGCTCCATCACACCCTCCTGGCTGATGCTTCCAGTGTTGCCTCACTGGAAGGTTGGAACAGTTTTCCTTTCTTCCAGTAGAGAAAAATCAAGGTCAGTTCTATTTAAATGAGACTTGCACTGGCTTGGAGATGAAACCAGGCCCCAATTCTGTTCCAAATGATGTTGGGCTCACCAGGAACCCCCTGGGCTGGCTGAAACCTGGGCAGGATTAATTCCTGAGGTGCTAAAGCCCTCAGCACCCCACTCCCACTCCTCCCGAGGACCAGGATGGATCCCCCACAGACTCAGGGCTGGGGCTGCCTTCAGGACAGGCTTTAAACTCAGTCTAAACGTGCTAAATAATTCCTAGAGTGTTTAAACCTGACCATGGCCCAAGGGCAGTGACCTCACCAAGGCCTGGAAACCTTCCCTGGGCTCCAGGTCGTGATTCTCTGCCAATGCCAGGGCTGGTGATGCTCCCACCCCACAAACATCCCCCTTCCCTCCCTCCCAAACAACATCCACGGGAGAGTTTGGCTGGGAACGCGGTGCTTTAATCTCCTGGAAGCCTTTGACAACCTGTCTCGTCCTGGCTTTTAGCTGCGTGAGAGCTGCTCGTTAATGGAGCATTAACCTTGGAGAGCTGCTGCAATTACTCCAACACTAATTCTGACAGTTTTTGGTGTATCTGTTTGTTCTTTTGACAGGCAAAAGGAATTTCTTTTTAAAAGCTGTTTGATACATTTGAGACCTTCTGTCCACATTTCTCTTTTTTTTTTTTTTCTGCTGGAGATGGGAAGGTGGAGGGAACGTGAGGAGGGGGAGACACTTGCCTTCCCACGACACCCCATACAGGCACCAGTCGGGATATTTCCCCCCTCCCAACCCCTTCCCACCCCTGTTTTAAGTCACAGAAGCGTTTGGTCTCTCCTGACCTCATTAGGGTAATTAGGAAACCTTTTGAAGCTGGGAGAATGGCTCCAAGCAGTGGGAAAAGAGGAGAGCAAAGAGGCTCTAAAGGAGCACGAGGATGGAGAAAAGGGGAGAAAAACATCTTCAGTGGTGAGGAGGAGGTGACCTGCAGCTCTGCTCCCATGGAAAGCTCCTTAAATTGCCTCTTTTAAGAGGATGGAAATCCAAGTCCTGGTTATCCCTTAAGACCTGGGCAGCCAGGGAGCAGGGAAGGAAAAAGGTGGTGGGGCAGGCGCAGGCTGAGCTGAGGATTCTGCTTCCATCTCTGATCCACCACTGCTTCCCTGGGTGCCCTTTGGCAAATCAGCTCTTGCTGTGCCTTAATCTTTCCTTCGTTTGAAAAAAAGGTTCCCTACACTTTATTTTCTATGTGGGAAGCACAGGCTTTGGGAGGAAAGGGCTCACTCTGACTGAGCAGCTCCCAGGAAAACCAGGCTGCTCCTGGGGACTTCCACTCCTGGAAATCACCCACTCTGGAAGTGGTGCCAAAGAACACCCTGATCTGAAGTCTGATAAAGCCACAGGGACATTCCTGCCCACTTCAGATGGAAGGAAAAGGTGATTTTGATTTGAACTGAGCTGCTTTCCAGACCAGCCTGAGCCACCAGGTAACACCTGCACACGCCCAGGTGACAGGAATGGAAACCTTCCTGAGGACACCCAGCCCTTCCTTCCTCTAAGAAATGTGGGAAATGTTTTCCCTGCACTCATCTGAGCCTGCCAAGAAGCCCAAATGATGACTGTGGCGAAGCTAAACTTATCACAGGGATAAAACCTCCAGTTCTAAAGGAAAAACTCGCTATCACAGCCCTTTGGTACCGATCACAGAGGGCACAAACCAGATACCTCTCTGTGTTCTGTAGAAAGAGGAGTTTGATGTGAGAGAAAAGCGGATTAAAATAACACTGGTGAAATAAAAGGATGAGAATATACCAACATATCCTGGTACCAGCGAGTCTGAGGCGCCACATCCCCAGTCCTGCTGTGCCCCCAGCACCCCACGGTCCTGCCAGGCTGTTTGGAGGGTCCCCATTGTATGATGAGGCTTCCCAGCCATCCCTCCAGGAGAACATCCCATAGGGAGCTGCTCCCCCAGGATGTCCCTGGCAGGCAGTGCCACACCAGCCCGTGGAGGCTGCACTGCCAGTCTGGATTTCAGCAAGATCATGGAATCCTCCAGTGGTTTGGGTTGGAAGGGAACTTAAAGATCATCCAGTTCTACAGGCAGGGACACCTTCCACTATCACAGGTCGCTCCAAGTCCTGTCCATCCTGGCCTTGAACACTTCCGGGGATGAGGCAGCCACAGCTTCTCTGGGCAAGCTGTGACAGGGCCTGCCCACCCTCACAGGGAAGGATTTCCCCTTTATACCAAGTCTAAATCCAGCTACTTTTAGCTTAAATCCATCATCCCTTATCCCAGAGTTGGCCTCAATGATCCTCGGGATGTCCCAGGACAAACATCTGTGGGTTTGCAGGTAGAGCAGCCCCGTGGCCTCCCCAAAGCCTCAACCCCCCCAGTTGCTGCTCAGGGCATTAAATGCCCATCAGGTTTTCCCTGTCAGGAACAGCCTTTCCCGCAGTTCTGCGGGAGCGGGGGCGGTTGGGCTCAGCTCAGGCTGAACAATGAAATAATTGGGATTATTTTAAGTACATGAGGTTTTATTCTTTAAAAGAGCGAGAGTAATTAACCACCGGAACGTATTAGCAGCATATTGAGGTGGTGGGAATGTTCTGTGGTAGTTCTGGAGCCTCTCCAGGGAAACCTTTTGCCTTCACTTCACTGGGATCAGGACAAACCTCCTGGTGCTCTGTGGGGGCTGAGCAGGACCCTGGAATGGGCTCTTCTGGCTGAAAACCTCGACACCCCCATTTCCAGGCTCCCAGTAGCCAGTGGATGGGAGCACTTCAAGGATTGCCAGGCACTGCCATCAGCAGTTCCCAGGGATTCCAGCAGGGCAGCATGGAGTCATTC
>JAWWEV010000084.1:1805017-1815502 GCA_035583235.1 Hafferia zeledoni
CGTGGTGAGTGACAGATCCCCGTCAATCCCATTAACCCATGGAGGGCCCAGTTGGTTTGGACAGGTCAACACCCACAGCAGAGCATCCTACAAAGCCTCCAAGAGCAGAGAGGGGATTATGTAAACTTAGGAAATTTGGCTTTGGCTTAAACAACAGCGACTGTTTGGAGCCATTTTGGCTCCTTTTGGCCAGGATGGGCAAGAAACCTGCAGACCAACACCCTGATTCATTCCACAGAAAGAAAAGTGCAGCAGTGTCTGGTGGGGCCTCAGCCTGCCCAGGACCAGGCACAGGGTCCCTCCCAAGTGCTCAGAGCACAGGGGGCCCAGTTCACATCCCTGTGTTTAGTCCAAAAAACTACTGGAAGATCCAACCCGTGCAAAGAGACCAACAAGGGCACCAAATACACATGAAGGAACCAAAACGGTCACTGAATTAACACCTGAACTGCTCTTTTATGGAAAAATAACATGAGATGTTCAGAACTGCTGTTATTTGCAAGATTCACCCCAAAAACTCCTGCTCTAGTCTGGCACTGCCCACAGTGCTCCACAATGAGAGGACAAGTGACAGATTCCAGGAGAAATGGGATCATGCTGAGCATTGGATTCGTCCTCCAAGGAGTCTCAGGTCTGTCATTGGCATCTTGGTTTTCTCCTCTAAGAAAACACCTCCAACAACTCAGAGCAGGGCAAAGGGCAAAGCCAGATGCCAAATTCTGCCAAGAGGCGGGATGGGAATGGGAGCAGCCTCACAGGTCACTGATTACAGCAGGGACAGCAATGCTGCAGCCCCAAAGCACCTCTGTGCCCTTCACCCCTCTAAAAGCAGCCACTGGGACTCTGAAAATGTGGGTATGGTACAGAGATTCCAGGCAGGCAACTCCATCTCCTCCCCACGTGGCACAGCACAGGGTTACCTGCCCCACACCATTCCCTGCTCAACACAAACACCTATTACAGCAAAACCAGATTCCAGCAGAATTATTTTCAGGGCAGCACCTACAGCTTAAGGTTCCCTCTGATCCAAATAATTTTCAACATTAAACAAATCCCCCATCCCTGTGGGGTAAGGAAACTTGATAATTGCAGCCCCCACCTGTCCAGCAGAGCAGAGCCCAAGGAATGCTCAGGTTAATCACTTCAGGTAAAGGAATGCCAAGGAATGTGTTGGTCAAATGTTGAGCCAGGGCTCAGCAGTGGATTGGGACAGTTGGGCTCATCCGGCTTCAACAGCACAAGGAACAACTTTCCAGAGGAACTGAAGAGCCAGGGAAGTTACCAGCATGTGCAGCCCTGCAGGATCCAGGATGATCCCTGGCAATGGATCTCACAGCTTTGATCATCCACAGGGAAGCCGAGGCCACACTGAGCCATCCCAGTGATTCCCACACAGAATCTCTGCCAGCTTCCATCTGCAGCAGCTACACAAGCAGGGAACACCTGAGCCAGGTGGGAAAGGGTCCAAATGACAGGCAAACAGGGCCCATTCACCAGCTGTGAGCACATGGCAGCCTAATTAAAAATACGTATCGATCTATTTTTAAGTCTTTTGTGCACGTGCAAGACGGAACTACCGTGGGATTTCTCCAGGAAACCTCACCTGCCCTGCACGGAAAAAACACGGCCCCTCGCACAGGATCCCACCAGGATCCCAGCACTCCCTCCTCTGCCTTAGGGGATCCCGGAGCAGCTGCCAGACCCCAACACTCCCCTCAGTCCCCTCTTCCAGGGTCAGCTGTGCCTCCTGATCCGCAGGGGATTTGCAAATCAAAGGAAAGGAGCCAAAGACATTCCAAAGACATTCTCAATATTCACCTTTTAGAGGTGACTCAGGGACCTCCCTGCCCGCAGGGGCTCCAAACAAAGGCACTGCCAGCTTGGGGTGGAAGTGGGATTTAAGGATGCCCTGACACAGTTTCCAAGGAAGGGCCACAGACAGGAGCACTTGGCAAGCAGTTTTCACTGTTTTAGCAGCAGATCCACCCAACGACGACTTCCTGACACATTCACCTTTGGTCCTACACAATCAGATCCCAAACACCCACACAATGGGTTGCAGGAAAGTTCCCAGTTGAGTACCAGCAATGGAGTGAGACTCCAGTACCCCTGAAAGGAGATAACTCAATCAGCACTGTCCTGACCCACAGCCAGAAGGGTTGGGGTCCCCCTTTTCCAGTCATCAGCTGCTCTGGGACGTTCCTCATACCTGCAGTTCAGGTGGTCCCCCTCACACCTGGCTCTTCCTCAGGTGTCTCAAAACACAGACCTTGGCAGATGTCACACATGTCCCTGGTGTCACACGTGTCCCTGGTGTCACACACGTGTCCCTGGTGAGCACAAGACTTGGGCTGGGCAGAGCAGTCCAGGCACTCCCAGCCCCACAGACCACACAGCTGTGGCTCTTCTGGAGAAATATTCCTTTGGGTTATGGCCCCTTTCATTTGTAAACATGTCTATAAACCCACAAATGACCCGAATTATCCGTGTAACTGCTGATCCTGCACAATTGAACTCATTTAACTCATTCCTAAAGGTGTTTTGCCTGGACCATTACACTCCCAACCCCGTTTGTGTAACAGACACTGAGAGCTCTCCCAGCTCCTTCAGGCCAGAGCTCAATACAGAGACACTTCCCAAAGAAGTAACCTGATATTGCATGAAGGAAAGAGGATCAGTCTGGAAAAGGAATCCGCTCATCTGATGCTTCCAGGTGACCCCCAGGACTGGGAGAGAGGGATATGAGCACCCTGAAAACCCAACACCGTGGGCATGGACCAGAGCTCCAATTTCACACGCTGAGCATCTTCCCAGGATCATCAACTCAGCACTTCCCCACGCTGTGAACAGCTCCCAAAGCACCTCAGTTCCATCTCTCCCCAGAAATATCACCAAAAATGTATGTGAAGAAAACAGATTTGGTCCCCTTTCCCCTGCCCCAGCTATGGAAGGGTTTCAACTGTTAATTAATAGTCACTGTAAGCAGATATAAAACTTGAGCACTGGAGATTCCACTGGGCTTGGACCCTCCATCAGTCCAGGCAGTTGGTGCCTCTGGTCCCGAGTCATCTGGAAAAAAGGAGACAGCCAAAAATCAGAGGGAGCATGGACAGTGTGACAGGGGGAGCTGAGGGACTGGGCAGCTGTTGAGGTGACATTCCTTGAGCTGACATCCCTCCTCAGCTTAAAAGACCCTCCCCAGAAACTGAACTTGTGAGATGTAAGCAGGTTGCTGGGAAAGCAGGAATGGATTACCCAATGGGAGTCTGAACTGTGATATGACTTGGAAGCAGCTCCTAAACTGAAAAATACAGGAATTTTGGTTTTCCTCTCTAAAACAGGGAAGCTCAGACTGGGCACAAGGGCTGCCTCTCCCTCCAACAGCCCTGTGACCCCACAGTGTCTAAATCACCCGAAGACATCCCTGTCAGTGAGACCTTTCTGGGTGAGAAAACGAGGGAGAGCGAGATAAATCCATGTGCCAACACAGAGACCACACACGGGCATTTAATTTATGCAGATCTGTTTGCAGGAGCCGTGCCAAAGCTCCCACGGCTTTAGGAAAGGAGCCTCAGCCCCTTGTGAGGAAAAGAGAAACACACAAAGCACACAAAGCACACCAACCCCTCCCTCACCGCCTGAGGTTGCGCGTCTCAAACACGGTGTCCTCGTCGCTGTCGAGGGAGCCCAGCTCGATGTTCTCGTCGTGGCTGGAGAGCAGCCCGTACTTCTTCTGGGGCTTCTTCAACCTGCAATGGGTCCACGGCTCATTTCTGGGGCCCTCAGGCCTGGGGCTGGGGGACAGGGAGGGGACAGGGAGGGGACAGGGAGCTGCTGTCCCACTGCAGGGACACCGGGCCGATCTGAGCCAAAGGGCAGAACCAACAGGATGAATGGGAGATGGTTTATTGTCGCTAATTACGCCCAGGTAATTAACAGCAGTGTGGACTTACAGCAGCGTTCTGGATGCCAAAGGGATGCACCAGGAGCAGAGCACCAGAGGGTAGAGGGAGGGAGGGAGGGAAGGGGGTCCAGGGAAAATGGGATCAAGCCCTGGGATTAGGAGGGGTTTGAGGCAGGGAAGGGCACAGCTCCAGGACAGGGGACAGGGGACACTGTGACAGGGGACAGAGGGGACAGGGGACACTGTGACAGGGTCCAGGGGGACCCAGATCAGGACTGGGGCTGGCAGGGACACAGCCACGAGCACAGGAACTGGGATAACTGGGACCAGGACAAGGAGGGACACATTCCAGATTGGGGGAATCAGGACTGGGGCAAACAGGGCAGAACCCCAGGCCAGGGACACCGGGATTGGGGCAAGCAGGAGCACAGGAGAACTGGGAGACTAAGTCTGGGATTGGGAACACCAGGACCAGGATAAGCACAGACACAGCCCCAAGACATGGAGAACAGTAACCAGGAATAGCAGGGACACAGCCTTGGCCAGGGGGAACCAAGAATCAGAACAAGCAGGGGAACAGCCCTCGGATTGGGAACACCAGGACCAGCAGGGACACAAATACAGCCCTGGGACAGGGAACACCAAAAACCGGGACCAGCAGGGACATTGAGACAGTACCGGGAAAGGGAACACCAAAAACCAGGACTATCAAGGAGAGGGAACACTGGGACAGGGAACAGCAGGACCGGGAGCAGCAGGGACAGAGACACAACCCCGGGACAGGGAACCGCAGGACAGGGACACAGCTCTGGGACAGGGAACGGCAGGACCGGGATCAGCAGGGACAGGGACACAGCTCTGGGACAGAGAACGGCAGGACCGGGATCAGCAGGGACAGGGATACAACCCTGAGACAGTGAACACCAAAAACCGGGACCAGCAAGGACAGGGACACAGACACAGCCCCGGGATGGAACAGCAAGACTGGGACCAGCAGGGACAGAGACACAACCCTGAGACAGTGAAAACCAAAAACCGGGACCATCAGGGAGAGGGAACACCGGGACAGGGAACACCAGGACCGGGACCAGCACGGACAGGGACAGAGACACAACCCCGGGACAGGGAACGGCAGGACCGGGACCAGCAGGGACAGGGACAGAGACACAACCCCGGGACCAGGACCAGCAGGGACAGGGACACAGCTCTGGGACAGGGAACGGCAGGACCGGGATCAGCAGGGACCCAGCCCCAGCCCCAGCCCCGCTGGCGGTGCCGCCCCCGCCGCACTCACCGCACCGCCCGCAGCACGAAGTAGAGCGCGGCCAGCGCCGACAGCGCGCTCAGCACATACACCGCCCGCCGCAGCACCGGCAGCCCCGGCCCCGACAGCAGCCCCGGCCCCGGCGGCCGCCGCGCCTCCGGCGATGGCGACGGCCGCGTCCCGTTCCCCGCGGTGGCTCGCGGCGCCTCCGTGCTGTTCCCCGGGCCGGGGGCGGCGGGAGCGGCGGCTCGGCCGAGGTGCAGGAGGAGGACGAAGAGGAGGATGAGGAGCAGCCGCGGCATGGCCGGGCCAGGAGCGCAGCGGGAGCGGCGGAAGGTGCCGGGACGGTGCGCTCGGCGCAGGCACCGCCCGGGCCCCGCGGAGCCACTCGCGGGTTCCGGGGCTGCGGCGTTCCGGGCCGGCCATGACGCCCTCAGGGAGCCTCGGCAGGGCCGGCATTTTGCCCTCAGGATCGTTTGTCCCATCACGGCCGCCGCCATTTCTCCCTCACGGCGAGGCCCCGTCCCTCAGAGCCGCCATTTTCCCCTCAGGGTCGCCCTTCCCCGCTCTGGGCCCTCACAGCTCCCTCGGGGCCGCCATTTCCCCCTCACAGCAAGACCCTCTCCCTTAGACCTGCCATTTTCCTCTCAGGGTCACTTTTCCTCCCTTATGACCGCCAGTGCAACCTCAGGGCATCATTTCTCCCTCGGGGCCAACATTTTCCCCTCACAGAAAGACCCTCAGGGCAGCCTTTTCCCCCTCAGGGTCATCCGTCCTCCCTCCCTCTCTCAGAGCCACCATTGCTCCTTGATGAATTTCTCCGAGAGTTGTCATTTCCCCCTCAGGGTCGTCCTTTCCCCCCTCAGGGCCCTCATTCTCTCACAATGATGGGCCATTCCCACCCCGGGGTGAACACTGCTGGAAAAAGGATCATTCTCAGCATTTCTAACCACCTTTTGTTCCTCCACAGGCACTGCAGGCAGAGCAGGCTCTGTCACTGCCCTGGAACACCAATTCTGCTCCCAGATTTCCCTCAGGGAAGGGCTCAAAGGCCACACAGGACTTTAAAAAGGTCATTTTGGTTAAAACTGGGTCCCCCCAGGTGTCAGATCAGCCCCCCCTGGCACCCAAACACATTCCCGAGGATGTCACTGGGCTCCACATCCACCAATTCCCTCACCCATCCACACAACGCATCATTAATGCAGTCATTAATCAGCAATGCCAAAAATAACAGCACCTCCACACAGGCTCTATTTTTGTACATGTAATTTCTTACCAGCATTGAAGCATCCTGTTCAGGGAGACCTTACAAAGCGTTATTTCCAAGTATTTTCAGCTTCAATTGGCTTAAACCTCACCTGACTGCACTTTTATCACAAAGGCTCTACAAGATCTTGAGCTTATACTTAATATCCTCCTCCATTAACATGCAAAAATCCTCACTGATTAGTTAATTGCTCCATATAAGCCACAGAAGTGTGTCACTGATTTTTTTTTTTTTTTAATGTTTTGAAGACACTTTGAAAAAAGGTTAAAACAAGTTTTGGGAAGTGAGAGCTCAACAGAGCAATCCTGCACACAACAATGTCCCCCCCAGAGCTCTGGGGGCTCTTATTATTCCTGGGAAATGATGTGCAAGGAGTTCCTTTTTCAGCTGAAAAAAGGGGAGAAAAAGGCAGGACAAACCAAACACCACAAAAAAAATGGGCAGGAGCAGGTGAGACCATCAGAAACTCACTACCCCTCACACTGCCATGAAATGTCAGTCTCTCCCAAGCTAAATCCCACTATTATTGAGCTGCCACATTTTGGGGATTTAACCAGAAACAAGACCTTGTTTTCCATGAAGATCAGCTTAGAGCCCCAACCACCACAGCACTGAAGTGCTCTGTGCCCTGAACTGGGCTGTGCACCAGATAAAGACATTTCTTGCCAAAAATATTCTTGTTTTCCACAGAAGTACCACAGAGATTTGTGAGCTTTTTTTTTTCCATATTCCAGTATTTTATTCTGTCTTAATTGACTTGTTTGATTGACCCATGTGAAAATAAACACCATCACACTGCTCTGGGCTCTTCATCATCTCCCCACTCCACTCAGGGTCTGTCCTTCTCAGTCTTCTCTGATGCCTTTCAGTGCTGAAATGAAATAGAACACAGAGGATTGGAAGGTGCATAAAGATATGGGGACCCACAAAACAGGGTTAACTGGACCACTGAGAGCAGAGGGCTGTGAAACAGGGGGCAGGAAAAGCTCAGGGTTAGGGATGTCCATCCTGGTCAGGGATGGGTGAGGGTTAGGGATGGACAGATGACCTCGGTCAGGGATGGTCAGATGGACGTTACCTGGTTGGCTAATTCAGTCTTGCATCCCTGGAATGCAGCTCTGCTCCCTCAGGATCCGCTCAGGCTCCGAGCCATGCCCCTGGTCCCTTCAGCCTGCCAAAGCACAGAAGCATTAACAGGAAGGCCAGGCAGAGGCTGCACGTCCCCCACCTCCCCCACACAGCTCACAGCGTAACGAGGGTCTCACAAGCCATCGCTGAACCCATCACACCACAAAGCACAGTCTGGGAAAACTGTTCCGGGCCGGCTGCTGCCCGTGCTCAGCCAGCCCATGGATTGGATCCCTAAGCAGAGAGTTAACACTTGGACATGGCTGCTTAGGAAGTGTGGGCCATGGGAAAAAGTTAATGGCAACAAGTAGGATGGCAAAGAAAGCTACAATTAAAGTGAGCAACTTAATGAAGTCTAGGAAGAGTCTCAATAGATGAACACATATCGAGTCAGGGAGTTCGTTCCCATCTTGCTTCCGTACCTACAGCAAGACACGGCTGTGCATGCCCAACTCTGATCTGTGGAACCCAAGGTGTGCCACAAGCCAAAGGTTGCATACGGCATCATGGGTTAAATGTTTTTCCAGCAGCTGACCAAAATTGTCAAAAGGAATATTTCACAGGTACATTAGACTTTCAAATGAGCTCTCAACAAGAGGAAGGATGCGGACATGAGCAAAAGGAGTTACCTCGAATTACAGGACTATTTCCACATATGAACTAGCCAAGAGAGCAGCTCTCGTCTCAGAGGTTTCTGTTGGAGGCACAACACTTCTTTTCTCCAAGGACACTGCAGTTTCCATTTGCTAGCAAAGAATTCTTAGAACTTGTAAGCAATGACACAGCTACCTAAGCCCGGCATTCCCCTACATCGCACACGCGCTCGGCACGCAGGGAACAGCCCAGGGACTACAGCACTGGCTCTTCTCTACAGCTTCCCAGTGTAGCTACAGCAGGTTTTGGAGCAAACATCCACCAGCCTTCCTAACATTCCGACTGCACTTTGCTCCTAACACACCCTCAGCCTCTAGACAAGTTTGAAGGTTTGACTGTTGTATTGTGAAATTTGTTGGCCAATTCACATGTCAAGACTCATTTTAGGTTTAAATTCCAGCGCCTGGTCAATCGTCTGGCTGGCTCTGCCACTATCCCTAATCTTCTCCTCTCGCTCCCAGACTGTTCTTCGTCTCCAAGGGTTGTGTTGTGCAATGAAATGTAAATGTCAGGAGCAGAGTTCATTTCAGACGGTCTTTTAATAGGCTTCGTAAAGCCAAAGAAAACTGTATACAGGAATCCTTTACCACTTCAAATACAACAGCAATGGAATATGCATATTTCTTCCAGTAAAAAAGGACAATATAAATAAACATTTTCAAGAACCTCTTTATGGTAAGTTTGCAAGTCTAGTTCTGGGTCATTTACATCGTTACAACAGTAAAAATACCGTTATTATGCGGGTTGAACATACAAGCACGTTTCTCTTTAGATATATCAAGGTGGTTTGCCTTCCAACGGAACCCAGGCCGCATTCCTACCTTGCTACACTAAAGGAATGTTACAAAAGACGAAGGTAATGCACTTGGAAAAAAAATAAAATAGTCCACAGCTTGTTCAGCTTCCAGTGAACATCAATTCAAGGTCCTTTCTAGCTCAAAAGAAACTGAATTGGGGCCCCAACTTTAAAAAAAAAAAAAAGGAACACCTTGGCTCATCATGGAGGACAAAATAAAATCTGAAGTGCTTTCAAAAAAAGATTAAAACCACTTGAAAGCAGAGCTTTCTCCAAGACAGTCTAATCAGACCATCTTGCCTCAGAAGCTGCCAGGCTGTGTTTGACAAGATCAGAACTGATAATACTACAAAAGTGAAAATACAAGTAGATGTACTACACAATAACCATTTCAGCGAAGCTCCAAAAATCTTTATAAATACAGCCATTGGAAGGACGATCTTGAGTCAGGAAGGATTTTTACTCGTTGTGTGTAGCTGAGGACAAGAAGCAGGCACAATTGTAAAGGCACTGAAGCAAAGACAAGTTCCAGCATTTTACTCCCTTGCATTATTCCGAGGCTACTGCTACTTGGCTACTGTGAGATCCCCCACCCGCGGGTCAGAGCGTAAGGGCAGCCGAGTTTGGGCTCCAGGAACAACCTTTTAACACTTGCTTTGCCTTAGATCCGAGCAACTCCTGCACATGCATTAAATTAGACTCTCCCAGCACGTCCACAGCCTGAGCCTGCCCCGGCTCCAGGCTCAGGCTCAGCAGGTTCAGAGCTCCTACAGCACACACAGACTCAGCGCTCCCGCTCGAAGCGGCACTTACCGTAACTGTCGTAGCTGTCTCTGTAGGAGCCTCCCGAGTTCCTCTCCCCATAACCACCTTGACTCCTGCGGGACAAACAGCACCTGCTTAGCTCTTCCTGCTGATTATACACCCAACAGGGCTGGCAGAGCTGCCCCACACCCGCCCAGGTGCTGGAGAGGCCCTTACCTGCTATTATAGTAGTCTCTGGAGCCGTTATAGCCTCCGCTTCTGGAATCAAACCTGCTGCCGCCATAGCCTCTGTCTCCACCTCCTTGGAGCAACACGGAAACAAGGATTAATTAAGGGTTCTGATAAAGGATACCCACTCCCTGCAGGCACTGCAGGTCACCCACACACTCTCACCTCTGGAGAAGCCACGGCCCCGGCCTCGGCCCCCGCGGAAGAAGCCCCGGCCCCCCGTGGAGCCCCCTCTGTAGCCTCGGGATCTGTTCTCGGAGGATTTCCCAGCCTGGTCCACCCGGATCTGACGCCCATCTACGGACTGAAACAGAACCACAATTAGCCCACTCCATATTTAAATTTTTAAATAGCCAAGCATGTTTGCAGAGAGTCACACAGCTTCACCATCAGCTAAGCACTATCAGAATTTACAAGTTCTTACAAAATAAATGTCTTATTTGCTGGCAGAACTAAGCCAAATCCACAAATAAATT
>JAWWEV010000084.1:1821661-1835746 GCA_035583235.1 Hafferia zeledoni
TGGGGCTGGGAATGCCGGTGCACCCCAGCTGAGGTGAGGGGGGAATTGGGGCTGGGAATGCCGGTGCACCCCAGCTGAGGTGAGGGGGGAATTGGGGCTGGGAGTGCCGGTGCACCCCAGCTGAGGTGAGGGAGATGGTGAAAATAAGCATGTGGTAACCATGGCAACCATGTAACTGCTTTGGTGCTGAGCAGCAGCTTTATCAGGGCTGGTGCTTCCCAGCCAGGTTATGGAAAAACAAATCCAGTGTGTCACACCATCCCTACCAGCCCAAACACAGCCAAATTTAGAAACAACTGCACCCAGCACACAGCAGCTCCAGCAGCAGCCTCGTCACCCCGTGTGGGCCATGGTCAGGTGTTACTGTGTAATTTGGACCCTTTTCCAGCACTTCCAGCTCACCAGCATCAGCACAACGTTCCAGGCCCTCTCACACAGCAATGCTGTGCCAGCATAACCCCTTCACCTGCCAGCTCTGCCACACCAGAGAGCCTGGCTGTGCTGTGGGTGCCACAGTTCAGGGCAGCAGCACCAGCTGCTCCCTCCCACGGATCCAAAACTCCCTGGAAAACGCCTCATGGATGGGCTCTCTCCTCAGAGTCCTCCCATGCAAGACGTGGCTGCTCCGGTGCTGCAGCAGCAACGTGCAGTTTCTTGCTCCCACCTTCCCTCCTGTCACCCTCCTGGCTGCATTAAGGACTCAGCTCAGTTATATAAGCACTCATTAATCATCATCTAAGAGTATTTGCAGCATCGAGCTCTTAAGGGCAGGAGATGCTACCCAAGGACAGGACAAACAGCCTCTGACCGAGCGACACGGAGCGACCTTGTGGGACAGAGGGCTGGGGACGTGGGGAGGGTTTATCCACTGTCAGCAGAGGGAAAACTGCCAGGAAGCAGGAACACAGTGTTCCTCCCCAGCCAGGGGTAAATTACACACTGAGGGGATCCATCCCCAGTGCTGGGGGACGTCAGAGCTTTTCCAGACCCCTCTACACACCCTCTCATGGAGCAGGGACCAGGTGGCACTGCCTCAGGTCATGGGGACTGGGTGGCACAACCTGACATGGGTTTGCTGCCCTAATTTGCAGTGGGGCCGGTGGTCTCACACCCCCCTCAAGCCTGTGCAGGGTGGCCTTTGGTCCAGCTCCCTGTACAAGGCTCCTGGAGCTCCCCAGAACCCCAGTGTCCCCCCAAGCCCCCATGTCCCCCCTCTCTCCCTCTCTGCTCCCCCTGTGCTGCCATTTCCCTGCAAGGGCACGTGAATCACCTTGAGCCCCACAGCCTCCCCCCTCCCCGAGCAGGTTGATTGCCATGGGCACGAGGGACAGCCCGGCGGAGCGAGGCGGGATCTGCGGGAACAGCCGCGATTGCAGAAATCCCTGAACTGCAGCATCAACGTTTTTTCCTGCCCAGAAGGTTCCCGCGCCCTCGCATGAGCTCATCCTGCACCGTCCCCTTTCCGCGCCTCCCGTAACCCAACCTCTCCCAGCCCTGCGCCGCAGAGCAGGAATGAGACACGACAGCAGAGCAGATTCTTGGCTCCCTGGGTCACTCTCTCCCCACTCTGACTCTTGGGAAGTTCCAAGTCATGCGACTCCTTCTCTTTTTTCCCCCTTAAGGTGGGGAAACGAGTCGGGAAAGTTCCCCCGCGCTCCCCCCGCGCTGATGTGAATGGAGGCAGGTACAGGCAGCGTCTCTGCCTCCAGCAGCACCACACCTGCCCTGGGAGCCGGGCGTTCCACAGGGAAAGGCCAGATCCTGGCACTGCACAGGCTGGTACCACCCAGCACAGCTGCCCTGGGCTGGAGGAGCGACTTCTGGAGCAAAGAGCTTTTTTGGAGCTCACCCCCAGCCCTCTGCGGGGCAGGGAAATGCCCTTGCCAGAGCAGTCAAGACCTCCAGCATCCCACTGACCTCACACCTCTGCAAGGAGCCACAGTGCTCATCCCAGCATCCCACCACCCAGTCAGCTTCCTCACACAAACCTGCACAGAACCCCTTTTTCCCCCCAGCCCTCCCCATACTGGTGCCAGGGAGGAGATGGGCACCACCAGCCCCCATCGGGGTGAGCTGAAGGGGAGCAGGGGGCTGAGCTCCCTGATACCCCATCCCCCAGATGGCAGTGCCAAGTCGCCCCGCGCCGCTGGAAACCCTCCCCCCGAGTCTGGAAGCGCTGGAAGCAGCAGCTGGCTGTTCCCAGCAGCTCGGAGCTGCCCCAGAAAGCTGAGCTCCCCCGGCATTGCCGCCGCACCGGGAGCTGGACGTGACCTGCTTCCCAACGCGGCGGGATGGAGGATGGAATGGAGCTGCAGGATCCACACCAGCCCCACAGCCCCGAGAGCAGCGGGGACCACCAGGAATCGACACCATCCCTCACTCGCAGAGCCCCCTCCTCAAGGCCCTGAAAGCCCAGAAAATGCTTCATTTCCTCCTGGCTGCCGGGTGACCCCGACCCAGCTGAGGGGTGCGGGGGAAGAGGAGCATTTCATCTTTAGCAACATCTCTCAGAGCCCCCTCCCCTGCACCCCCCGCCCCCGGCAGCCCCTTGGCCCCACGCCCGGGGCTGGCGGGAGGGGAGCTGGCATTGTTCGGCACAAAGGGGGTCTCTGCCGCGGACCCCCCCGCAGCACCCCACGGGTGCCGTGGTGCTGAGCGCTGCCGTGGCCGTGGCAGCAGAGGGCAGCCATGCCACACGCACCGATCCTGCCCACGCGGCACCGCACGCGTGTGGCCGCACAGCCCACGGGTGTGCCACAGCCCCGCTGCTGTCGGCGGCAACCCCTCGTCACCCCGTACCCCCCGGGGTCCTGTCTGCATCCCCCCAGCCCCTGGCTGCACACTGGGCTGGTCCCAGCACCCCCTCAGCACCCCACGACCCCCCTGCGGGCGCTCGTGGCTGCAGCACCAGCAGCATCGGGCTCTGCCCACGTCCACAGGGGTCGAACACGTGTGGCCAAAGCAGACATGGGCTCTCCACGTGGAGCCCCGAGCGCAGCAGCCGTGGGTGGCAGGGGGTGCAGGGAACAGCAGGAGCTGCGTGGGGACGGGCACTGCCTGCCCGAGCCCCCCCAGCCCCACGCAGTGGGTGGTCGCAGAGCTCAGCACGGGGTCTGCAGCCGCCTGGAGGCAGTGGGTGGTCCCCGGGTGGTCCCGGGGCTGCCCCAGTGCAGGGCCCAGTTCCAGCCCCCCGTTGCTCCCCTTACATTCCAAAGGCCCCCCCCCACCCCAGGCTCCCTGCAACGCGCCCCGTGGGGACTCACAATGCAGGCACCAAACACTGCCAGCCCCACCGCCCCATCCCCTGGTGTGGGACCGTGCACACACGTGTGTGCAACTACACACCCGTGAAACCACACGTGTGTACAACCACACACGTGTGTACAACCACACGCGTGGATCCAGCCAGCCCCCCACCCCCGGCCCAGCGCCGTGGGTCTGGGCCCCTCGGCAGCCCAGCATCGCGCCGTGCCCCACGGCAGCGTCGCCGTGGCAACGCTCCAGATTTATCAA
The DNA here is from genome assembly GCA_035583235.1 of Hafferia zeledoni. Lineage (NCBI taxonomy): Eukaryota > Metazoa > Chordata > Aves > Passeriformes > Thamnophilidae > Hafferia > Hafferia zeledoni. The sequence continues at coordinate 1,825,175 of JAWWEV010000084.1, forward strand.
TGGAGACGCTGCGGGAACGCTCAGGGGGAGGCGGAAGGGGGTGGTCTGTGGGAGCTGGCGGGGGACAGACAGACGGCTGGGGGGGCGGAGGTGCAGGAGGGTTTGACACACCGGCAGTGCAAGGCACAGCGGGGTGTGGGGGTGCACGGTGCACACGGGGGGCTGCTGGGGGGCACGGGGGACTGATGGGGGGCTCCTTGCCCTGCGTGGGCACAGAGAGAGGGTCCTGTGGTGGGGCAGCTGCTCTCTGCCTGCATCCCTGCCTCCATCTCTGGGGCAGCTGCTCCCTGCCTGCATCCCTGCCTGGCATTCCCTGCCTGCATCCCTGCCTGATGTCCTGTCCTTGTGGCTGGTGAGAGCAGCGAGGGACAATCAGTGAGGGTGGCACATCTCAGCTCCAGAGGGAGCCAGGGCTGTTGCAGGAGTGAGGGACCCTGATCCCAGGGAAGCAGCTGACACGTACCAGGGGGTGTCAGGGCCCTGGGGTTCCCCCTTCCTGGGGAAGTGCTGCTGGTTTCGCAGGCAGGCTGTGACTCAGGCGCTCGACTCTATTCCTGTCCTGTCCCTGACTCAGCGTGTGGCTCCAGGCAGGACAAACTCCTACCAGCCCCACACTCCCACCATGGGGAAGTGGCACAGGGACCCATGGAGCAGCAACATTCCTAGCCAGTGTGGGCCCCTCTCTGTGTGCCCCCTCAGTGAGGCAGGAGCTCCCAGGGCACCTGCACTGACCCCCCACTGCATCCCCTACCTTCAGCCTCACGGGCTCTCCCTCCCGTACGAGGCGCCCCGACGTCGCAGGGATGGGCACAGCTGCCCACGTACCACACCCGGCAGGAACATTCCCTGCAGCTGCTTCCAGGAAGGGCTGGAGAGGAGGAGATGGGGATGGCGGGTTCACACCAGCTCAGCACTTTTGCAGCCCTCGCCAGGCCCGTCACACCCGGCTCATCACACGCCTGCTCACACCCACCCCCCCCACACCCGCCCTGGGCCCCTGGCCAAACCCACAGCAGAAAGGGTGGAAAAAAATCCAGTAAGCGACTGACCGTTTTCCAGCCTCACCACAAAACATTCCTGACGTTCTGGGCTCGTGTGTGCACGAGGCTGCAGGTCACGCTTGGACTCGCTGGCAGTGACAGCTCAGCCCCACTGAGGGTCAGGGCAATGGACCCTGTGCCAGGGCACAGCATTGCTCACAGCACCCCAGCACAGCAGTCTGGGAGAAGCACCTTTGGGCTGAGAACAGACAGAACTCAGCTCAGTGATGGGATCTGCAGGTCAGGGGCTGCAGGACCGAGGTGAGCCAGAGCTGGGCAGTTGGCTACCACCTCCCAGCTCTCTGCCAGCCCGGCAGGCACGTGGCTGTGTCACAGGGTGCCCGGGCAGGCCAGCCATCCTATGGGCTCAGTGGTTGCCTATGATTGGGTTTTATACCCACCAGCCCAGGGAGAGGCCACACGGCCCCAGCCCAGGTGAGGCTGGACCTGGGAAATCCCTGGCTGTTGGAGCCAGGTGTCTGCCCAGCTCCGGCCACTGCAGCTCTTGCAGCGAGGGCAAAAGGCAAATGTTTGAGGGTTCCAGGAATCACCAGGACCCGTCACTCCCAGCCTCACATCCAGGACCCCCAGGACTGTCCTGCCAGCTGCATTGCAGGGGTTCCCTGGGCACGTGTGTGTCTGTGACAGTGGTGGCAGCAGCTCCTCTGTGGGGGCTCGGTGACCAGGGTGCACTGGCGTCTCCTTGGGGCAAGGAGGAAGCTGCTGACACAGACTCGCCTGTTTGTTTGTTTAACACATGAGTCATTCCCCGATCACAGCGTCCCCGATCGAGGAGTCCCCGTCCCCATGTCCCCATCCCAGTCCCCACCTGCCTGCGCTGACTGTGACTCACTGCGGGCCATGACCCCCCAATACCACTCACTGGACCCTGGCCCTGCCCAGGGGCTGCAGCCCCACCAGGACACCTGGGGTCTGCTCAGGAGAGCAAACAGTGCCGAGCTCGGCAGCACCTGGGGTGGGAGCTGGTGAGGGCCAGGGTTAAGGGGGCTTGGCCGAGGCCGGTGGCAGAACCGTGCTGGGTCACGGGCAGTGACATAGGGCAGGAGGCCACAGGCAGCGTGGGCAGTGTGGGCCAGGGCGAGCTCAGCAGAGCTGGGGAGGCTGCACCAGTCATTGCGAAAGTGAATCTGGTGAGGGAGGTCTGGGAACTGGTGAGCAGGGAGGGGGCAGTCACTGCACCTTGCTCTGACTCACAGAGGCTGCCCATGCCGTGGCACTGCCAACACAGCACCCCGGGCACTACACAGCACCAGTGACCCTGGCACAGCACCGCTGACCCCCGACACAGTGGCTGAGGCACTGCATGGCACTGCTGGCCCCTGGCTCAGCACCCTGGGCACCTCACAGCACAACTGACCACCCCCTCTGCAGCCAGTTGTCCCCTGCCCAGGTCCCCTGTGCCTCCTGTGGCACCCTGGCCCCCCACCTGGCACTGGGCTGGCAACCAGAGCAGCTGAGGTGGCCGAGTGCCAGGGGCAGGTGGAGCTACTGCCACACCCCAACCCACAGCACATCCAGGGCAGGTGGAGCAGCCCTGGCCCCTGTGCAGAGAGGAGCCCACTGCATGGGAGCTTGAGGCAGTGCCTGGCACCGCTGCCTGGGGCGGGTAGCAGAGCCGGAGCTGCCTGAGACACCCCAAGAAATGTGCCCCAGCCGGAACCCCGCGCCCAGCTGGGGTGGGTGTGGTGCCACCCTGAGTGCCTGCGGCTGCCTCCTCCGGTGTGCCTGAAGACACCGGGGTCCCCACGGCCCCCACCATCCCCATAGCCCGGGGAAGGGGCACATGCCCCCAGCACGGCTCCCAGCAGCCACACGGGGACCCCCAGAACTCGCTGTGACCCGCCGGGCCGGCCGCAGGTCCCACGGGCTCCACGTGGCCGCGCTGGCCGGAGCGGCCGGGGGGGTGGGGAGCGGCAGGAATCCAGGACTGAGTCACGGCTTCCTCTGCGAGCCCGTGAGTCATCCCGGCAGTGCGGGGTGCCCGGCCCGGCGTGCGGAGCCTGCGACGCGCACACGGCGGTGTGTGAGGGCAACCCCCGGCGGGAGCCCCCGAGCACCCACCCACCCACCTCCTCAGCGCGGCCTCGGGGGCTCAGTGCAAACACATACATGCATGTGCCCCAGGGCACAGGCACTAACACGTGTGTGCACATGCACATGCCTGCTCTCGCCTGCCCGTGTCCTCCACATGCACAAACTGCAGGAGAACCTGTCTGTGCAAGGCACACACGAGTGTGACTGTGTGAGGATCCACACTCAGCCCCACACCAGCCTGGAGCACTGACCTGTCACGCTGGTCCCGTGCCCCTGGGCCAGAGCCCACCTGTGGGGCTGGAGCTCACCTGTGGGGCTGGAGCAGCAGCTTCTCCTGCACCTGTGGCTGTGGCTCATCTCTCCGGATGTCCTGAGGAGGCAGAAAAGCCCGTCTGGAAGCTTCATCCAGCTCCAGCTTGCCCCCCACTCCACCCCATGCCCCAGCTGCACTCTGGAGCTTTCTGCCACAGCCCCACACAGGCCCCCGTGTGATTGGTGCCCATGGCACCACATCTGTCCTCCCCACACAGCTGGACCTGGAGTGCATGGAAGGGTGGGCAAAGGGTCTGCACCAGCCCCTGCACACACAGCTGTGGGTTCATAAAAGTGACCTGTACCTGCTCTCATGTGCAGGATTGGTGCACACCCTCTGCCACCCTGCATTTTGTGCCCCTGACACCCGCAGCCACAGTACTCTAGGCTGGCATTCCCTGCACCCCGAGAGGCATTTCGGGGGCGGGGGGGGAGTTCCACACCACTCAGTGGGGGGATTTGCACCCCGCAGCACTCAGTGCCACGACCACAGACACAGGCGGAGGGGGGAGCGGGGAGAAGGTCAAGGTTAAGGTTGCGCCAAGCCCAGCCCACGAGTGAAACCGCCGGGACCGAGCTGCTAACCCAGCCGGGGGGACGACGGGGGGACCGCCCCCGCCGACGTGGCAGCCGCTGCCCGGGACTCGGGGGGGCTGAGCCGGCGGGAGCCTTGGGGGGGCCCTCGCCCTCCCTGCAGCCGAGGGGACCCCCGGGCATAGACCCCCCTGTCCTTGCCGCCAGGAAAACGTGCCCTCCACGCACACGGACCCTTGCGGTGGTTCCCGGCCCCCTCCCTGTGCACACGGGGGACTCGGTTGGTGCAGGGTCCCCCCAGCCCCGCCCGCTCTCCGCTCAGCATCGGGGGGTCCCCCCGGCCCGGCCCCCCCGCTCTGCGGCCTCACCGGGTGTGCGGGGGGAGGGGGGGCGGTTGCCATGGTAACGGGGCTGCTCGCGCGCCGGGATGAATGGGCCGGGAGCGCGCGCGATCTATGAATGAACGACCCGGGGGCGCGGAAAGCCCGGGGCGGATCCCGGAGCGGAGTCCGGAGCGGAGCCCGGTGGGTCCAGCCCCGCAGCCCGGCCGGGCCCGCCGATCCCCGCGCAGCCCCAGCCCGCCCTGAGCTCCTCTGAGTTGTTACGGACACCATGGCAGGGCGGGCGCGGTGCCCGGTGCCGTCCCGCTCCCTGCCCAACAATCCAGGCCGGGTTTTGTCACAGCGGGCGGGGGTCCGGCTGGCCGGGGGTGGGGGCAACACCTGGCCCAGACCCCGCGGGCGAAGGGGCAGGACCCGCCTGTGCTCTCGTCCCAGAATAGTCCGAGACCTCGGCAGCCCGGGGGGGTCTCCAAAGCTGTCCAATCCCCCCGCCCCAACTGCACCCCTGGCCTGGGGACCCTCAGGACCGGCCCCGGTTATGGGTGGGGGCTGCCGCTGGAGCTCCCGAGGGGACCCCAGCCCCAGCCTGCCCTCCTGGGCTGCGGAGTACCCTGGGCAGAGCGGGGGTTCCCTCGGGGAGCCCCGGCCCATCCGGGCCCCCTCCCTGCCATCCGCAGGGCCCCAGCCCTGCCCGGCTCCCCCTGGTCCCCCACCTCCGCCCCTGCAAGCGGTTCCCAGAAGGCAGGATGGGAGGGGGGGCAGGATGGAGGCGGAGGGAAGGATGAGGGGAGCGGGGAGGGGGGGGAACCGCCTCATCTTCCCAGCAGGGTCTGGGTCAGCCCTGGGTGTCACCGTCCCCAGAACGGCCCGTTCCCAGCACAGGCCAGGGTGGGGAGGGGGTGGGGAGGGGGCATTCCTGGGCTGCCTGGGGGTTGAGTCACCCCCGGCCACCGCGGCCACGCAGAGACATGCCACGGCCACACACACAGGGTGTGCATGCAGCAGAACACACGTGTGTGGCTGTGTACAGGCACACACAGCAACATGAGTGTGCAGATCCACATAGCTCAGCTGCAGCCGTGCCCTTGGGGCACGTGTGGGCACACACAGAGACACGTGTGGGCACACACAGAGACACAACATCCACTCTCAGGGCCCATGTGCACATACATGTACACACACATGGATCTGCAGGGGGAGGTGCAGGCCTGTGATTGGCACACATGGGCACCCCCCAGCTCCCCACTCCGGGGTGATGGAGGCTGAGGGGTCAGGAGGGCCCCTGGGATCTGGCTGTGGGGGCGTGTGGCCGAGTGTCACCTCGCTGATGCACTGTCACTACCTGTGGGTCCTGTGGCTGTAAATAGCCCCCTGCATGCCCCATCTGCCACTTGCACAGTGGCTGGTGGAGGGGGGACACCCTGCTCCGTGCCCCCTGAACCACCAGGCCGAGGGGCCAGGTGGCCTCATGCCAGCCCCGAAAATCTGAGCGGTGTCCTTGGGGAGTGAGGTGGCAGTGGCACTGTGCCACCTGGCAGGGCCTGGGCTGGCAGGGCCAGCACAGACGTCACCAGGGCTCCTCGAGGTCCTCATAAACACGGTGACGCACCGATTCTGTCCTCCAGCCCCGTATGCCCCAGCCCTGCCACAGTGCCCAGGGCCACGGTGTGGGGACGGGACACCCATGGCACAGGCTGCAGGATTGAAGTGACACAGGGGGACAACCTTCACCCACACCGGTGTCATTGGAGCTATTTAAGTGTCATGCCCTGTGGAGGGCAACCGGCCCGTGCCCTCTCCCACAACACCTCAGCTGGGTGATGCTTTTTTGGGGAGTCTCCATGGAGGCAGAGAAGGAGATTTGGGGTCTTTGCTGCTGGCAAGGGCAGGCAGCCAGACTGGGATGCTCAGTCTGACCAGTGCCAGTTCCCAGATCCCAGAGCAGCTCCTGCTGCTGCTCTGTCCCCATTGCGACCCCGGCCCGGTGGGTGGGGGTCCCCCAGGATGGGCCGGCGCCACATCCCCGCCCAGCCACCCCTGTGATGTCACCACCCAAGCATGCCGAGCTCTGCCGACCCAGCCAGGCTGGGGGAGCCAGGAAGGCCCCGGGGCCACGAGAGTGGGCAGGACATGGGGGGACGTTCAGCCACCCACCAGGCTGGAAATGGGCCGGGGGCGCAGGGGGGTTGGGGGGGAAAGCTGTGCACACACCTGCACACACAACAGCCAGGTGTGCACAGCCGTGTTCACACCCCTGTGCACATGCACTGCTCACAGGCTGTGTATGTGCACCCTCACAGACCAGTCCAGGGGTTCTGCACCCCCTCACTGCAGACGGGGTGCTCAGCCCGGGCTCCAGGGACCCCCAGGCCCCCACAGCCTGGGCATGCTGGGGATGCACCTGCATCTGGGCTGTGGCACACACATGTGCATGCTGGCTGTGTGCACACGCGTGTGCAAGAGCACATGGACGCGTGTGGGGCAGTGGGAGGCTGTGGGGAGCGCCGCGGGGCTGTGGCCGGCGGGCGGGGTGAGACATTCCTCGCGGCGCTTGTTATTTTATCTGGTTCAAAGTCAGTTCCTGGAATGTTTTTAATTCCAGGATCCGTCCCTGCGCCGGCAGCTCCCGGCCCCCCTGGCTGCCTCTGCACCCCCACGCCTGGACTGCCAACCCACAGCCCAGCCCCACAGCAGCTCCGGGGCCTGGCGCTGGGAGCTCAGTCCTTCGGGGTCTCTGCACCCCGGGATGCCCAGGGGTACCCATGGGTGCCCCAGCCTTGGCAGAAGCGTCAGAGCCGGTTGGGGTGGGACTGTCTGCAGTCCCATGTGGGGGCTGGGGCTCACCCCCCACCTGGGACCCTGCTGCGGCAGACGCCGTGTTCCCAACTCGTGCCAGGGACACGCAGCAGCATCGCCCACCCGGCGTCTGGCACCACCGTGCCAGCCCCGTCTCTCACCCGCAGCCAGCGCCGGGCGCAGCAGGGGAGATACCGGGGTGGGGGAGCTGCAGGGCTGGGGCTCCGTGAGCTGCCCCGTGTCGTGAGGGGAGCAGGATGCGGCCGTGGGGGTCCCAGTGGGGGCACAGGGTGGGCACACCAGGCACTGCCGCTGCACTCAGTTCATGCACACACATGGGGTGCACACAGGCTGGGGGTGCATGTGATGCAGTGCAGTGAGGCTGGGGGTGTTTGTGTGGTGCAGTGGGTGGGTGTGCAAGGGCTGGGTGTGCAAGGGCTGGGCATTCAAGGACTGACATGCAGCCCCATGCATGCCTGTGCTGGGGTGTGCCCAGCACTGTGGGGCCGCAGCGTGGCCGGCGCCGTGGGCGTGCGCGGGGCCCACGGGTGTGCCGGGAGCCCACGGGTGTGCCGGGAGCCCTGGGAGCTGTGGGTGTTTCCTGGCGCACCCTCTGCAGCAAGGGCTGGGTGGAGGGACAAGGGGGGGCACCCGCGCCAGCTGCCCACACCCACCAGCCGTGGGTGCACAGACACACATCCGTGTGCATTGACACACACACCCCCACAACCCCCTTTGCATGGACACACACACATCTGTGCACTGGCACACTCATACATACACACACGTGTGTGTGCAGAGACATGACCGTGTGCATGAACACACACACACACCTGTGCACAGACACACACAGCCCCCATCCATGCAGGGACACACACCTGTGTGCATGGACACACTCACACACACACACACACACGTGTGCATGGACACACACTCACCTGTGCACAGGTACACCCCCATACCCACCTGTGCACACGCACACACCCGTGTGCATGGACACACTCCTACATACATACACACACACACACACCTGCCAGGTGACACCCATGCTGTCCCCCCAGCAGGCACCACACCGCAGGCATGACATTGGCGCTGTGGATTGCTCCATACTGGGAGCACTGGGATAAGTACAGCCTGGCAGCAGTGCCAGGTGCTGGCTGGGCTGGGGGCAGTGAGGAGTAGAAGGCAGAATGGGGTGTGTGGGGTGTGAACCACCCCAATGCCTGGGCTGGGCAATAAGGGGGGCTCTGTCTGGCCTCATCCTTTCCCCAGTTATCAGCAGACTCTGGGGACCCCAGGCGCAGTGATGTCACCCTGTGGTGTGGCACAATGTGGTGCCCCATGTCCCAGCTTGTCCCCAGCCACACCACAGACACCTCCTGCAGGTGCCTGGTCCATCCTGTGCCGTGCTGTGCCATGAAGTGCTATGCCATGCTTTGGGGCCAGGCCATTCCCAGCTCACACCCTGCAACACCCACCGGTCCTCCAGGACCCTCCAGGACCCCCCGGATCCTGAGCTGAGCCCATGGGATAGAGGCAGCTGCTGGAAGCCCCGTAGGATGGGCTGGGGGTTTAGGGTCCCTGTAGAGCACCCACAGCACGGTGGTTTCTGTGCTGCCTCCCCCCGTGTCCGGCTGCTGGCGCGTGTCCCTGCGCGCACACGCGTGTGCGTGTCCCCCGCGTGCCCTCCCGGCAGCGATTGCCTTACAAGGCCTCCGTGTTGCTCCTGCCGCAGTCGGCGGCTCTTCCCGTTGCCAAATTTGGCACGGGCCAGGGGTGTCGGGGGGGCCGGGGGCTGCCGGGGGGGGGCCCGAGGTCTGCTCTACCCGAAATGACGTCAAGGCAGGGCGCGGGGTGCCCGGTGCGGTTCATGTCACCGCAGGAACCTGAGCTGCTTCCGCTCCCGCCCGGCTTCCTCCAGCACTCGGCTGCTCCTGGGGGTTTGGGGTCCGGCCAGGTCCTGATGGGAAGAACTGCCAAGACCCCCAGCCTGTCCATGGGGTGCTGAGTGCCCCCCATGGAGCTTTGGATTGTCCCCCCTCCCCAGTCCCCAGGGACAGGGCATGCATGGGGGATGTGGCAGGGGACACAGGCAGCCACCTCACCCCCTCCCCAAATAGCAGCCCCACAGCTCAACCCTCCCATTAAAATTCATCCACCACCACATGTGCACAGGGCCTGGGGGTGACACGTCACTGTGTCCGTGTCACAGCACAGCTCCAGGGGTGTCCCAGCCCACAGTGTCCCCCTGCCCTGGCCACCACAAAGCCACCAACATGCCAAGCCCCCCAGTCCCCCACCCCATTTTTCTCCCAGTGAACGTGGGGCTGGGGGAAGGGGGTTCCATGGGTGGGATGGCACTGACACACGTGCCCAGGACCACCCCCACCCCACCACCTTCCCCGGGGCAGGGGAAAGCCACAGGGAAGCTGACCTGCAGCTGAAGGTAGGGAAACTGAGGCATGGCCGGGTTTGTGGCCATCAACCCCCCAGCCCTGGCCCACAGCCACTCCACTGTGACACAGGAGGCCGGGAAGGGAGGGAAGGAAAGAAGAAGCCAGATCCCACGGCCAGTCCAGCTGGTGGAACCGGCCCAGCTCCTCCAAGCAGCGACTGGTGGGACAGGACTGGGAGCACCCAGTTAGATGAGCCCCCGCAGACCCACAGGGCAAGGTCCAGCACCTGGAGAGGGTGGAAACATCCCTTCCCTGGAGGATGGGGCAGCTCCATCTTCCCCCTCTCCCTCCTGCAGGTACACACATGTATGTGAGTGCTGAGCACACACATGGGCACCAGCATAAGGCTGCGTGTGCACTTGTGGGCACACCTATGTGGGCAGGGGCATGCAGAGAACATGTAGGGCTGAGTCCACACACAGTCCTGTGTGTGCAGTCACACATCATGCGTGTGCACAGGCTTTGTGTCACTGAGGTTAACGAATTTAAGGTGCTGCAGGCAGGATCAGGGGGTGCCCCGCTGTCCCACATGTCCCCTCAACACCAACAGGGTGCCCAAATATCCCCTTTCCCCCCCACACCAACACCAGGCACAGTTGCATCCAGACTGCCCAAATTTATTTCAAAAATAAAAAATAAAATATTAAAGACCGAAAAAGCCTCGCTCTCCCCCCCTGCCCTCCCCCCTGAAACACACACAAAAAAAAAGACTTTTACAGACAAAAAACACATCACGTGGGGGCTCTATTTGCACAGATCCTGACGGAAAAAAATCCAAGTCGGACAAGAAAAAGGATCCTACGGCCTATGAAGACTATGTCAGTATTGGCTCAGTCGGGTCATTAATGTCTATAAATACCGGCCCCGTGGTCAGGACCGAGTTTGGGGTTATTTATTCAGGTTTTTTTTACTTTTTTTTTCTTCTCCTTTTTTTTTTTTTTTTTTCAGTTAAAAAAGAAAATCCAACCCCCCAAGTGGCGGGTGGGAAGGAGTCCAGCGACTCGGAAGTTGGGCTCGGCCGCGGAGGGAAGGCGCCTC
>JAWWEV010000084.1:1835846-1866948 GCA_035583235.1 Hafferia zeledoni
GGAAAACTGGGATCTGTGGCTGGTGGAAAACTGGGATCTCTGGCTGATGGAAAACTGGGATCTCTGGCTGATGGAAATGCTGCTCTGCAGCCCCCACTGAGCAAGTGCCACCAGGACCACCGGGGTGTCCTTTAGCCCTGGCTTTGGGGGCTGCCTCCCCGAGCTCTCCCCCTGGCTCAGCATCCCTCCTGCTTCCAGGGGAGCCGCTGTAAGTTGGGAAAACTGCCTTGTTTGTGTTTGTTTTTGCAAGAGACGGGGGCACCTCCCCTCTCCCCTGGGGTTCATCTGCTGCTCTGGCTGTGTTTGGGGTGATTTTTACCCCTCCCCTTATCAAAGCAAAGGCCGAGAGGGTGTTTAAGGACCCTGGAAAACACTTTTTTTTTGGTGGTGATAATTTCCCTCCGTCTTTCTGCGGGTGTTGGGGTGTCCTTCTTGCCAAGCTGCCTTCTCACCTGAGGGCACAGTGCTCCGGTCGCAGTGCCCGTCCTTCAGCAGCCTGTCCCGGATCTCCCAGCTAAACATCCCGGGGTTTTCCCGTTTGTATTCCTCGATTTTCTTCTCCACGTCGGGAGTCGCGACCTGCTTTTGTGATCAAGGGACACCGATGCGTGTCCGCGTGTGCAGAGAGAGGGGAGGGGAGAGAAAAAGCGCTTTTAATTGAAAAGAAGAGCCGGGAGACTCAGTTCAATCCTCCTTGCTCTGGTTGGTGGTTTGGGGGGCTGAAAATAGGGATTTGGAGCGGGGGAAAGGAGGAAAATAAAGCTGTGAAAATGCCCTGCTCTCCCAAATGTTGGCCACCCTAAAAGCAGAATCTCTGGGGACCCACGGGATGGGCTTACCCTGAGCCCTAGGGGGGAAATGAGGCAAGGAGGGGGTGCAGGGGATGCTTTTTGGGGGTCTTTATGTACACACAGTGATTTATTATTCCCCAAAACATCCCGACTCTTCTCCCCACACACCGGGGCCGAAGCAAACGCTTCAACGTGCACCACTTGTTGCACACGAGGGAAAAAAAAAAATCACTTTAATTTATTCATAGCCTTCAACTCGCACCGGTTTGTACCCACCGGAGGCCAAAAAGCGAAGTTTTATTAAAGCCTTTTCTGAAAAAAAAACCACTTGGAAAACTTGCACCCCCCAAAAAATAAACGTGATTTTTTTTCTTTTTAACATAAGGAGGGATGTTTAGCTCGGTGCCCACATTGCACTCACCCTGGGCTTGCTGCCCCCGATGGCTCCGGGCCGGATGGAGCCCGTCTCTTGGTACCTACAGAGGATTTTGGAGACGCAGCCGTGGGAGACCCGCAGCTGCCGGGAGATCACGCAGGGCCGGATCCCGTGGTGAGCCATCTCCACGATTTTATGCCGGATATGATTGGGGAGAGGGCGGCCGTTGATAAAAACCCCTCCGAGCTGGTTCACCCTTCCCTGGCCCAGCGGGGTGGAAACTGGAAAGGAAGGAGATAAATTAAAACAACCCAAAAAAGAAAGTTAAAACAGGGGGGGAAATGCGGCGCGTCCCTTCCCGCACCTCCAGCTTCTCTCCCGGGATTTGAATCGTTCAAAGGAGGGAGAAACCTTTTTCCATGCCCTGGCCTCCGTGTTTTTCCTGCCATCACGAGGGAGACTTTTCCCAGCGAGAGTGGGAAAATAAAATTAACCCACGACCCGTACGCGCATCACCCGCGACAGCCCCTTGTGCTTCTCTCCCTATTTATATTTATATTTATATATATTTACCATTCCACACCTTTGTTTTAAATAACACCCGACGTTTGAAACAAGATTTAAACCCGCACGACAAAACCCCTCCAAAACTTCCCGTTTCGCCCCCCAAAATGCGCACTCCGCTCCTTGCTTCAATTTACGGAGCTCTCTGCTGCCCGACAAACTTTTGGAAATAATCTCCTAAACACCCTCGAGGGGCTTTTTATTTTTGTTTGTTTTTTGTGGTTTTGGTTGGGGTTTATTTGGGGAGGTGCGGAGGGAACGCGGATCCTCCGCGGCCGCGGCGCTTCCCGACCCCTCACCCGGCTCATCCGCACCCAGAGCGGAGGCACCGGCGGCTCTTTAATCATCCCCCTCCCCAATTTATTTAATATCTCCCAATGTAGATCTTGCAGATTAATACGATTTCGCAGGCTGGAAATTAAAAAAAAAAAAAAAAGGAAAGAAAAAGCAAGAGAGGGGGAGAAGAAAAAGTGAGGGGGAAGAACTCAGCTGGGTAATTTGCACAAGGCTGGAGGGGGTGAGGGACAGCGAAGGCGAGGGGGGTGATTTTTCTCTTTATACAAAGAAAAGTCGATTCCAGAAATTGCCTCGCGATTTAACAAGAATCATGCACCACTAATTCCGAGTCACTTGGCCAGCACTCCCTGGATATATCATTATCGACAGATAACACTCGAGTGGCCAATTTTACATTCAAGAGGTACTAAAACCGCCGGCCGCTCTCTCTTTTCATTATTCCCAGTCATGTTGTGCAAATATTGTTGTAATCCTTTGATCCTTTCCCTTGCCGTCTGTTTTACTTCATTTGCTACAGAAAAGCACTTCAGCAAATCCCCCCAGCTTGTATGTTTTGCAGCCTGCGTGGTTTTCCACAGGTTTGAGTTTCGCCACTTGATCACGGTCAGGATGAAATTTCCCTGTTTAATAAATGCGGGGAGAAGGGTCCCGCTTGAAATTTGCCTATTCTTTCTCTCTCTCTTTCTTTCTTTATTTTTTTTCCTTTTTTTTTTTTTTTTTTTTTTGGCGGGGGGAACGTGTGTGCCTGGAAATAATAAACTCCCGTCTCACAAAGGGAAAGCAGATGATGAGGAAAGATGCGCTGCGAGGTGGGGATGACACTTAGCGAGGTGACAGCTACAAAGTCCTCCCCTTTCCCCTCGCCAGCCCCGGCCAAGGACATCTCGGCTTTCCCCGCTGCTACAGGATCCCCCCCGGTTAAAGGTTTTTATTCTTATTTCCCCCCGGAAAAAGTTGCAAATGATCAATTTGGTTGTTTTTCCCCCAGTTTAAATTGTCGGGACATTCGCGGCGTAAAAAACACCCAAACCCCGAAATAACCCCGAAGAGTGAGAAGCTGCCCCCCAAAATTCTGCGGGATGCCTGGGAATACTTTAAATAGGGGGAAACCAAAAGGCAGAGCCCGGCGGGGCGCGGGGATGGAGCAGCTCCAGCAGGAGCGGGGAGAAGTTGGATGCTCAGGTCGGGAACCCCCCGCCCCGGTGCGAAGTTCAGCCGCATCCCCCCCCACCTCGGAGCATCCAATCCGGTCCTCCCCGGTTATTCCAAGGTGTCGAGGGCTGGAGAGGTGTATTCCCAAACCTACCTTCCAAAGGGAAGCCGGTGCGAGGGTAGTTTTGCCCCGGAGCCGGGCGCATCATCCGAGGCACCGTCCCGGGCAGAGCTGCCATGGTAGGGGCGGGTCGGGGCGGCCGAGAAGGTCCGGTCCAAACCGGGGTGGGGGGGACACCCCTTGGCCCCGGGAGAGCCGAGAGAGCCTGGGAGGGGCTGCGGGGCTGCCTCTCCTCGGAGCCGAAGCGCTTCAAATCTTCCAGCCCGCGGCTGCAAAAAAACAAGGGAGAAATCTTTGCTCCGAGGGAGGAAAAAAAAAAAATCAGAACAATAAAAAATACTTTAAAAAAAAAGAGATGATGATAATAATAAAAACGAAGGGGGGAAAAAAGGGGGGGGATTCACCCACCAGAAATTCCTCTTAAAGTTTTAGGGGCTATGTCACAACCGGCCTGAGCGGGCGCTCCGGAGGAATGTAACCCGGAGTGCCGGGAAGAGCAGACACATCCAAAGTTGCCTCGGTGCTGGGCTGGGCTTAGGGCTGGGGGGAGAGGGGGGAGCAGAGTCCCCCCTTATTTTGTTATTGCGCTTTTTTTTTTATCCCTTTTTTTTTTTTTTTTTTAAGTTAAAAAAGAAAATCCAACCACCCAAGTGGCGGGTGGGAAGGAGTCCAGCGACTCGGAAGTTGGGCTCGGCCGCGGAGGGAAGGCGCCTCAGCTTCTCCCTCCCCAAACAAAATTAACACCCCCCCAAAACAAAGCCCCCCCACCCCGTCCCCCCTCCCCGGGCTGCGGCAGTGAGGCCCAGGCACACACGTGTCCCCCCCTGACCACCCGGGGGGGGCCCAGCCCCGCAGCCGAGCAATGCTACATATAGAAGGGAAGGAAAACAAACGGCCCCCGAGTCAGGGGGGCTCCAGCACCTCCGAGAGAGACTTCATCTCCTCCTGCCTGCACTGGGGGGTGACGCAGGGGGGGCCGGAGCACCCCCCACCGAGCCCCTCTTCACAGCAAAGCAGCAGCTTCGATATGTCCCAGGACCCCCCCAGGTGCCGGGAACACCCATTCCCAGCCAGGGAGGCTGCGGGGAGGGGGCGGCTCCTGCTGCTCCCCCCATCTCCCCAAACCCAACCGACCAGGGGGTGGGGGGCTCCCCCCATGACACGCAGGTGGGCCCAAGGCGTCTGGTCGCAGGAGACGACAGCAAATCTCGAGGAGCCCCGTCCCGTGACACCAGCACTGACCCCCCCATAGCAGGGGCAGCGAGCGGGACCCCCCTCCCTGGCACAGTCCCTTGGGGCCCCCTCCGGGCACGGGCTCTCTATGCTACGACAAACTCGGATTTCATCTCGGCCTTGACCTCTGGCTTCCAGACCGAGTCCTCGAAGTCCAGGTCCAGGCTGCCCTCGCTGGAGACGCTGCTGTTGCTGTTGGTGCGCCCGGCCTTGCGGTTGGGCACCCAGTGGTACGGTGCCCGCGCGTCCCGCCGCGCCTTCCGCCGCAGCCGCTTCTGCTGCAGCAGCAGCTGCAGCCGCTCCACCTTGCAGCGCGTCGCCCGGTTCTCCGTCTGCCTCAGGCGGTCTCCTGTGGGGGGGAAAGGGGAAAGGAAGGTCATGGGGGGCTGCCATGGGGTGCCGCAGGGGGGGCACACAGGCCTGGGGGGCACACAGGCCTCGAGGCAGCCACTTGTGGTACAGATGTGTGGGTACCTCCACAGGAGGGGAAAGGGGGGTCATGGGGAGCTGCCTTGACCCACATCCAGGGGGACACACAGCCCCCCACAGCACAGACACATGCACAGCCCACAGCAGGGGAAAGAGGAGTCATGAGGGGCTGCCCTGACCCACAATTAGGGGAACACACAGCGCCCCCCCCCCCGGCACAGATCCATGGATACCCCCATAACGGGGCACTCTGCAATGGAGAAGAGGAAGGGGGGACCACAGGGGGCTGCCCTGACCTGCAGTGATGGGGGACAAAGACCTCCCAACCAGCCCCTCATGGCACAGATGCATGGGCACCCCAAAAAACAGGGGCCCCAGGATGGCGCCAGCTGGTCCCCAGTGGGTGCAGCATCCCCACTACAGCAACTCCTGTGTACCCAAACAAAGCCACTCTGGATGGACAGGGGTGGATTCCCGGCACAGAGCAGAGCTGGGGGTGACCCTGGGAAGTTCTGACCGTGTCAGCAAGGGCTGGAGCCAGCCTGGAGCACCCCTGGTGGGGGACTGGGACGCCCCACCCAGGAAAGAAGGAAGAGCAAACCCTGAGGGGGACAAGTTCCCCTGGCCAGCACTGCCAGTTTCACTTCTTTCCTCTAAGCAAATTGGGGGGGTCTGGGGTGGGCACCTCCAGCACTTTCCTGCCTCGGGACACACAGGTGTGTCCCCACAATGCTGGGGTGCTGTGGGAGCTACTGCCACACCCTGGCATGGTCAAGCCCCCGCAGCCAGACCCACTGTCACCCCCAGTGTGGGAAGGTGGGTTTGGAAAGGGTCTGGGTGACCCCAAAACCTCTGACCATGCGGCAAGGACAGGCCCCAAGCTCCCAGGGGAGCCGGGACACCGCAGCCACCTGCCACCCCCTCCCCATATGGAGACCCTTTGAGGCAGTGGGCTTTGGCAGGAGGCAGAGCAGGGTGAGGGAACCTCCACAAATCTGCGGGGGTGCTGACTGTCCCCCACCATCCGGAGACCCTGCCATCCTGACTGACACCTGTCAATCATCCAGCTACCCAGCCGGTCTCTGCTTATCCGAGCTACAGCCCCCAGGGCAATGTGACTGATCAGGGACCCCCAAGTGGTGCCAACCCCAAAACTTCACACACACCACCCCCAGGGGGGGCAGTCGGACTCACCGCTGGGCTTGCACATCCGGATCTGGCTTTGGCACTGGACGACGGGGTGCAGAGGGGGGGCGGCGGCCGTTGGCAGCGGCTCTGAGGTAGTTTTGGTAGCGAGGTCCGGGGAGGCAGGCGGTGAAGAGGAGGAGGAGGAGGAGGAAGAGGAGAACTGCGTCTGGCAGCGGAGCTGCGTCAGGGACTGAGGCATGCCCTGGTAGTGTCGCGTGGCGCTGAGGAGGTCGTTGAGGATCTGCAGGATGGTGCCGATGTCCCGCCGCGGCCGCCCGCTGCTGTCCTGGCAGTTGGGGTGCAAAGTGCCTGGAAAGGGGGGAGAGGTTGGTGTGAGATGATCAGCACCCCCACATCCACAGCCCCACCACCCCCACATCCCCCAGACCCACAGCCCCCCAGAAGGCTCAGCACCACGTACCAGAGAAGGTCCCTGAGAAGACTCCGGGCGCGTGGTTGACGAAGCTCTCGATGACCGCCCCAGGCTTGCGGGATCGGGCTGAGGGGGCCGGACTGCTGCCTGGAGAGCTGGGGCTGCGGGAGCCACAGTCCACCTGGAAAGGGAGAAAAGTGGGATCAGCCTCTGGAAAGGGACCTAGGGTGGACACACAGCTCAGCTCCTGCCCTTCTGGCTCCCCCCAAACAGCCAGACCAGGGGCCCCCAGGCAGGGAGCAGCACGCACCCCTGACCCCAGTTTTCCTGGGGCACAAAGGAGCATGGCTATCTCACTCCTCTGTGCACCAGTGTTCCCAGCCCTGAGGGTCCCAACAGCCTGCCCCACCCTGCTGTGTTGTGTGAAGAGGAAAGGGAAGCAGCAGCAGCAGGTCCTGGCCACTTGTGGGGACAGACAGGGTGTGGGATGGGCAGCGTTAACAGCATGGGTTACACCCTGTCCCCGAGCCCCTCCCTGGGACCTGGGGACATTCTGGAGGCCAGACTGGGGACAACCCTGTTTCAGGAAAGGGGAAACTGAGGCAGGGACAAGCATTGCCACAGCAAGGCTGGGAAGTGCACAGCTTCACCTCCCCACCCTAAAGACCCCACCCCAAACTCACCTCTGAGCAGGAGGAGACCACGCTGCTGTTCACCGTCTGCGCGCTGGCCCCGTGTGACCGGAACATCCCAGCGGTGATGGGCGCGGGGTGGGGGGCGTTACAGTACATGGGGGGGGCTGGTGTGGCGGGCGTGGGGCTGGGGGTCGGGCTCTGCTGGCACGTGGGCACCACGGGGATGCGGGCGAAGCCGGAGCCGGCGGCGCCGTGCAGCGTCCGGCAGTGGGGGCTGGCGCTGGCCCCCGCCTCGCCACGGCTGGCGATGAGGTGCCGGTGTTGGAGCTGCCCCGTGCTCTGCTGAGCCGCCAACTGCAGCTGCACGAACATCATGTGGTCCCCCACGCGCAGGGCCAGGGTCAGAGGGGACCGGCCCGACAAGAAGTCGTTGACCTGCAGAGAGAAGGGACTCCCATCAGCCCTGGAATGCAGTGAGATCATGCACAGACATCCCATCCCCCTCCCCGTGGCAGTGCCAAGCAGAGGAACGATGGATGCCCACCCTGGGGCCAGGCAGGGGTGGTAGTTACCCCCACAGGTCTCCTGCAGCCATAGGGACGGGTCACTGGGGCAGGGAAGGGGTGACCCCCTCCTGCAGCCCCTCAGCCGTGCCAGGCTGGCAGGAAAGCTCAGCTGCCGTCCCCGTGCGACCCTGTTCCAGTGCCAGCTCTGTCAGCTGATGGTGCCGGGGGGTATTTCTCTTTCTTCTGCCCTTTCTGCCCTTTATTCTCCAGCAGCAAGCTCCCCTCCCTGCCCAGATTCCAGTGGGTAGGGATGGGCAGGGGCTGCAGCCAGGGCCTCCCACAGACCCACACCTGGCCCTGGGGCCAGCCCCACCGCTCTGGTCAGCCCAGTGCCAGGGGAGGGGGTGCCCCCGCAGGCACAGGAAGAACAGGAGGGGGCAGGTGAGGACATGTTGGGTCCTTGCATGCCCACCACCGTGACTCAGGACTGCCAGGCAGGGAAGTGCAGCCCACCTGCCCCCCCTTCCCCCCCAGCAAAGGCAGATTTGGAGGGGGGGGAGGAGGGGGCAGGCCCTGCCCAGCCTGGAGGCTCCAGCTCTGGCAGGTGATGGAGCAGCTGCATCACGGAGACAAGAGCTGGGGCCTGACCCTGCCCAAGCCGCAGCTGTGGGGGGCCCCCCAGTCCCAACACCTGCCGTCCCCCAGCACACACTGCTCAGCCCCCACGACACATAAATCACTTGGCAGCTGTGCCAAGGAACAGGGGAGCCCCCCACGTTCTGGTGGGGCTGGGGCAGCCGTGAGCCCTCTCGAGCCCCCCCTGCCCTTGTGTTTGCTGCAGGGGGAGCTGTGCCTCTCCCCCCGCCTGCCTGGGGCTCACGCAGAGCTGTGGGCAGGACGTGGGGTCAGGGCTAATGGGGATGACGCCACCCCCGCCCCAGCCCTCCCAGCCTCGCTATTCCAGGGCACGGCAGGGCCCGGCTTTCCCAGCCCATCACGTGCGGTGCCGTGCACGGCTCCTGACGTCACCCACTCACACCCCACGGCACCTGCGGGGCGCAGCCATCGCCTGTGGCCGGGTCCCCACCGAGCCCATCACCCCCCTGTCCCCAGCGCTGCAGAACGGGCCCCCCCCAGCCCCAGCGCTGCTCCCCCGCTGCCGCGGAGGCCGGTTCTGAGAAGCCGTGGGAAAAGCAGCTTTAAAAATACCAGCAGCAAAGCCCCGAGCGTGTCAGGCGGAGGCTGCAGAGGAAGGGGTGGGCGGGAAGGAGACACTGCAGCTCTGGACAGGGAGGTTACGGGGCGAGGGGGCGGGAGAGGACGGCGGGTGTGCACGTGGGCACGCGTGTGCACACGCATGTGCACACGCATGTGCATGCACAGAGCACCTGGCCACAGCAAAGTGTCACTCCAGACCCCCGTCCTGCCTCAGTTTCCCTCCCCATAGCAGCCTGGATGATCTCACACCAGGCTGGCAGCCCCATTCCCACTGCTCAGCCACAACCACCCCACCTCTGGTCACATTCAGAGGTCCAGCCACCTCCTGCCCCTGAATGGAACTTCCCACAGCTGTTGGGCCACCCCATCCCTGCTGCTGCTCTTGGAGTCAGCATAGGGGGGACATGTCACACAGGGATCTCCTGGAGACCCACACCAGGTCACACATCACTTGCCTATGCTTGAGAAAGAGGACCAGTCCCTTCCAGTCCCCATCCTGCTCCCACCGTGCTCCTGAGTGGGGTCTCTCACAGCCCCCCAGCCCTATTTCCACACGCAGGGGGAGGCAGTAGGGCAGGACCCCCCACCCCAGCCCCTGTCACCCTGCAGCAGGTCCAGCTCCGCGCCCAGGTGTTCCCGGGGAGCCCCACGCACGTCCCCGGGGCCCTCTGACGTCAGTGGCCCCGCGGCCGCCTCCCGCTCCCTCTGACTCACCCCAGCCTGCCCTGCCTGACCCCTCGCCAGCGTGGGGAGAAACCAGAGCACCTCAACCCCAGCCGGGCCCGCGCTGCCGGCGCTTCCCAGCGGCACCAAGAACCGCCCCCTCAGTCCCCAGGCATGGGGGGTCTCAGGGCCCCCCACCCCTCCGCGGCACCCCTGGGGCTGGGCCGTGGCCCTGAGCCGTCCGGGTCCCTGCGGCGCCCCAGCTCCGGGGCTCCCAGCACCCGCCCCCACGGCGCTGCCAACCCCCCCGGCGAAACCAGCCCGCTCCAATGCAAACACGTCCCACCCAGCCGCCCGCTCGGCCGCCCACGCCGGGAGGACCCCGCGGTCCCTCCCAGCCGGCTCCGCCGCAGGGGCCGGCACAGCCCCATCGTGGGGGTTGGGACCACTGGGACCCCCCAAGCCTCCACACCCAGGGGTCCCTCTGGGACCCTGTCCAGCCCTGAGGGGCTCAGCTGCACCGTGCCAGGCTCAGGGCCCACGGGGATGGGGCAAGTGTCTCCCAGCTGCTTCTCAGAAACGCAGATGACTCAGAGAACGCCGCATTCCCGCCTCGCTCCGACGCCTGGCCCCGCGTCACCCTGGCCCCCAGATCCAGACACCCCCAGGCCCCCCCACCCTGGGCTACCAGAGAGTGGGAGGGCCCCCAGTGAGCCCCTGCCCCCCATGCAGAGGGCAGCACCCCTAAAACATGCAAGGCAAAACTGTCCTGGGAGATCTGGAGAGGAAAGGCAAGGCCAGGGCAAATATGAGAAGGGGGAGCAGGAAATGGCCCTCCATCCCCTGCAGGGTCTCCAGTTAGGCACAGCTGGGACCCCCATCTAGCCACTTGTGTTTGTGCCCAGGTGTTTGCCTGTGCCCAGGGCGGGCAGAAGGATAGAGCCCCCCAGCCACATTCCTCTGACTGCAGCTCCCGGCCCTGGAAGAGCAGGATGTGTCCCCCCGCCTTCTCTGTTCCCCCTCCAGCATTCCTGAGCAGAGGGACTGGGGGAAGGAAGAGCTGAGGCAGAGGGACCGAACAGTTTGTGGGCTCCCTGGAAAGCGGGGGCAGCTGTGCAGGGCGGAAGGAAGCGCGGGAGCATTTCCAGGAAGCCCCCGTGCCCAGCAGCCACTTCCCCAAAGGCTGGGGAGGGGGTGGCAGCGCCCTGGCCCCCCCTATTCCCCCCCAGAGGAAGCGGCTCAGCTCTCCCTGCGCTCCGGAGGCTGCGTGACGCAGGCAGAGCCCAGCAAAGCATGAATGGGAGGAGTGGTTTCCTGCCCTCCCCCCGCCGCCCCCCAGGTGCTGGCGGTTCCTCCTGCTCAGCCCTGGCTTCCTGAATCACCGACCGGAGGAACCTGCGGTGGGCAGGGAGGTGTGGAGTCGCTTCCCACAGCCAGTGCCAGACCGTAGCCCACCCACTCTCCTCTGCCCCGCTGTGCTTGGTCGAGGGGGCCACAGCCCAGCGCAAGGGGTACCCCGAGCTCCATGGCCCCCCAGTCCATCCCACCTCGCTGCCCACCCTGGTGTGGAACCGCACAGCCCCACCAGAAATACCTGCAGCCCCGAGACCGGGACATGCACAGGGACCCCCGGGTTCAGCTGCCATCACCAGCCCTCTCCCACAACTCTGCAACCCAGCTGGGATGGGCAGCACCCTGCAAGCACCCTGGGCACCCTCTGGCACAGGGCTCCAGTCCAGGCTCACCCTCCTGGCTCACATGAGGTTAAACCAGCCCCCAAAAGACAAGGGCACCCCTGGCAGCCAAGGGCACTGTGGGTCAGTCCCTGCAAGCAGGGCAGCCTGGGCCCTTGCCACATTGCCACATCCTCGTGGGGGGCACAGCTGTGCCCCCAACAACCCCCTGTCTGAGCCCTGGCACCACAAAGGGCTCAGCCCCTTCCCCACATTCAGTGAGGCAGGCTACAGAAAACCCCAAAAAAACAACCCTTAAAAACCCCCAAAGCTGCAGCATCAGCCAGAAAAAGGAAGGAAAGAGTTTCACAGCAGTAACAGAGACGGAAAACAAAGGAGCGGGGCCTGCGCGGCTGGGGGTAAATTCCACCTTCGCGGCAGGAGCCGGCGGCTGCGCACGCACCCACGGCTCACCCACGGCTCTCCCACCCTGGGAACGCTTCCACCGCGTGGCTGAGACCCCCCAGCAACGAGGACCCCCCACCCGCCCACCTCCCACCCCGCCAACTGCCAGGAACTCCACAGCGATTCGACCGCGGCTCCGCCAACACCACCCACACGAGCCCTCTCCGCGCCCCCCTCTGCGGGGCTGGCGCCCCAGCACAACACCATTGAGCAGGGGGGACATGGAGAGGGGCAGAACACGCGGGCATGGCCAGCCCACCCGCCAAGGACAGCTCCAAGGGGAGGGGGAAGAGTCCTTTGTGCACTGGGGGTCAAGCTGGGCTCTGCAGCCCCACAAGCCCCCAGTGTCACCCAGAGGCCCCATGAGCCCCCAGCGTGGCCCTGCCAGCCCCCTAAACACCCAATACAGTCGCGGGGAAGGTGGGCAGCCCCATTCCTGCACTTTGGTGTGGGCAGTTGGGGTGGGGGAGCTGCAGCCCCACACCCCTGGGGCAGGGCCCTGAGCCGCCCAGCTCTGCCAGCGACCTGCTGTGTGACCTTGGGTGAGTCACTTCACCTCCCCAGCTCCCAGCTTGTTTGGGCTGCGAGGCTGCGGTGTGGGACCTCCCTGCACCCGGCGCTGCTCAGGGTGACGGTGCCCGCCCCGGGCACCACCCTCAGCACTCCCAGCTCTGCTGAAGGTGAAACCTCAGTGAGGCACCAACGCCAAAGGTTTTGGGAGGGGAAGCGGAGTGAGGCCGCAGCGGTCCTTTTCCCCCACCCCCCGCCTTTGTCTCCATCCTGCCCCGGCATCCAGCCCCTCACCTGAGTTTCAGTTAAGCTTTCCAGAGCTTGCATCACCGACTGTTCTGGCCTGGACGCCTGAGACTGGAAAAAAAAGGAGGAGGGGGGGGATTAACGTTACAAATGCAGAGAAGGAGGGGGCGTCCGCAGCAGGAGGGAGGGATGACATGTCACTTCCACTATTTCTACACAAGCCTTGAGAAAGGAGTGAAATATTAAACCTGCTGCCGTGCCCAGCCCAGCGCTGCCTCCTCAGCGAGGGCTGGGGCAGCAGAGCCGCGGGGCTGCCAGCACATCACATCCTCATCCTCGCCAGGGGCTTTAATAATAGACAGGGACGAGTGGGAGGGAAGGAGCAGCAGGAAAAGGCCACTCACCATCAAGCCGGCCTCCACGGTGGGCACCAGTGTCAGCTTGCTGCCTTCCACGACCCCCAGGTCTTGCAGTTTGCCAGAGCTGAGGCGGCTGTGGGGGAGATGCCAAAAGCAGGGTCAGTGCAGGCCAGGCAGACCCCCCAGGGGGACATGAGGGGGGCACCAGCTGCAAGCCCGGCTGCTCCCAGGGGACCAAACCTCCCCAAGCACGCCCAGCCCAAGCAATTCCAACCCCTGACAGGCAGGAGGGGATCCCAGCACTCCACTGCTCAGCTGCACCCCCCGGGGAGGTGCGGGGCACCCCTGCTCTGGGCATAGGGCAGTACCGAGGGGGCTGCAGCCATGGGGGTGAGTGGGCCAGCGAGGGTGTATGGGGGAGGCACAGGAAACCTGCCCACGGGGGGAGGCAGTGCAAGAGAAGCTGGGACAAACGTGGGTGGGGGAGGCAGCCCTGAGAACGTGCCCCTCCCGTGGCCCCGTGGGTGCCGGCAGATGGACGCCGTGTCCCCGTGTGTCCTCCCTCCGATCCGGGAGAGACTCTCCAAGTTACTCCCGGTTCGGTCCCGCGCGGGCCCCGCTCCACGCAGGGGGTGCGCAGCCCCTCGGCCCGAGCCCCCGGCAGACAAAGGCTCCCCCGGCGCTGGGGGCTCGAAGGGGAGGGGGGGCCGGGCCACGCCGCCGCCGGGGCTGAGCCCAGAACAAAGGGCCGGGGCACGGCCGGGCCCCGCCGCCCACAAAGGAGACACGGCAGGGCCGGGCAAGGGGGCGGCGGCCGCGCTCCGGTCCCGGCCCGGCGCCCCCTCCCTCTCTCTCTCCACCCCGGAGCCCCCCTGCCTCCCTCCCTTTCTCCCTCCCTCCGGCCCGGCCCCCGCTCGCCCCCGCCGCGGCCCCCCGGGCTGCCCCCCCCCCCGCCGCCCCGCACAGGAATGGGGCCGGGAAGGGGGAGGGGGCGGGAGCCTTTGTGCGGTGCCGAGCCCGGTGCGAGGGGGCCGCCCCCACGCCCAGCCCCACTGTCGGGGGGCTGGGGACCCCGGACCCCCCGAGCCGCACCGACCCGCCCCGTGCCGTACCTCTCTTTGTGCAGCAGCGCCAGCCGCTCCTTGGGCACCTTGAGGCGCTGGGACAGCCGTCGCTTCAGCCCCTCCACCGTCTCTTCGGCGGGCACCGAGAGCTCATAGCGGGTGCCGGTGGTGGTGTGGATGTAGAGGTTCATGGGGGGCTCGGGCGGCCCCACCTCGCAGGCGGGAGCCCCGCGGCTGCAGCTCCTGGCGCCGGGTTGCGGGTCCATCCGCCGACCTGCGGGGGCAGCGGCGGTCGGTGCCGGGGGGCGACGGCGGGACGCGGCGGGGGGGGTGGGCGGGAGCGGACAAAGGAGGGAGCGGGGCCCGCTCCGCCGGTCGCTCGGCGGGACCCACGGGAGCTCCGGCTGCGCGGCGCGGCCACAGGCGGGGGCCGGGAGGAGGCAGGGGGCGGCTGGGAGCGGGGAGGTCCCCAAGCAGGGCTGCACCGGCCGAACCCTCCGCGGGCCGGGCGGAGAAAAATCAAATATATATAAAAATAAAAAAATATAAAATCCCCCGTTCTCGCCCCGCTCCGGTGGCTGCCGCGGGAGGGGGGCGGTAGAAGCGGCGCTGCCTGTCCCTGCCTGCCGCCTGCCCCTGCCTGCCGCCTCCTTTCTTTCTCCTCGCCGCCGCTCTGTGCTCTCGGTGCGGGGTGTCTGGGGGCGGGGTGAGGCCCGAGGCCGCGGCGAGGGGCGGGGAGGCCGCGTCGCTCCCCCCTCAGTGGGGCCGGACCCGCCGAACCGGCCGCCGCTCGCGCTGCCGTGGGAGCACCGGGGGGGGCAGAGGGAGGGAAGTTACAATGTAGCAACGTCCCGCGGGGGCGGGGCCTCGCCCTCATTCACTCCGGCTCCTCCGGAGGCCGCAGCCAATGGCAGCGCGCCCAGCGCCCAGACATCCGCGGTGGCAGCCAATGGGAGGCGGGTGCAGGCTCCCCACGTGGCCCGGTGGGCGGGGCGGTCGGGCCGGATTCCTCCCGCCCACGCGGCCGCGAGGCCCCGCCCCCGGCCCCGCCCCCCCCGCGCGCCCTCGCGCCGCGCCTGGAGCCATTCATAATCCCGGCGCACAACAAAGGGGCGCGGGCCGCGGGCACGGGGGGCTCGGGGGTCCCCCGGGGCACCAGCAGCGCTGGGCACCCGCCGGGCTGCCCCTCTCCGCGGGGGCCAACGGGCTTGGCGTGCGAGGTCCCGGCGCCGAGGAGGGGTGAACGCGGGACACGGGCAGGCGGCGGCCCGGAGCGCCGCGGCGGGGGCGGTGAGCGGCCCCCGCACCGGAGGAGGCCGCGGCGGGAGGTGACTGCCCGCGGGGACGGGCGGGAGCCTGAACCCCCGGAGCCGAGTGACGCGGGGACACAGAGGCGGAAAGGGCGGGGGGGGGGGCAAGCACAGTCACCCGCAGCCGGTCACACCCGCCCGGTCACACGCACCCGCCCGGTCACCTTCTTAGTGACGCCGTTACGGCTACGGGGAACTGTCCCGACACGGGGCTGAGCCCCCCGCGCCCCCCAGGACGCTTCTGCCTCCCCCAGCCCCAATCACGCAGCGGAGACCTCCACCCCACCGATCCCAGCCCCGGCTGCGCCCGCCCGAGGGCAGGAACGGACACCCCGCAGCCCCGGGGCCCCGGCCCGACAGCCGCACCGGAGGGGCCCGGGGGGGCTATGAGTCAGCAAAGCGCGGGCGCCCTCTGCCGGCCCCGCCGCGCCTCCCGCGCCCGGGGGGGCCGCGGGGGCCGCGGGGGCCGCACCGGCCGCCGGGGAGCGCTTACCGAACCACCGGGGGGCCCTTCCCGAGCCCCCGGGAGGCTCGGCCGCGGCGCGCTCCGCGGCAGCTGCCCGCCCGCCCGCCGGGACAGAGCTAACCGGCTCGGATAGCTCTCCCCGGCACGTCGCTCCCTGGGACGCGGCGGGGACTGAGAGGGGCGCACCGGGGTCCCGGAAGTCGGAGCGAAGGGAACCGATCCATCTCCCGTTCCCCGAGGGTAGACAAAGCCCCGAGTGGTCAGGAACGCCCTAGGTCTCGGTGGGTGGGCAGCGCTCCCGGACACCCCGATGGGGCTGTGCCGTGCGCCCACCCGGGAGCCCCGGGGTAGCGGGACCACCCCGCCCGCTCCAGGGAAAGCAACCGAGTGAGCGCAGTCCCGGTCCGCGGATTACCCCACTGCCCGACCCGGACTCCCTCCAGCCCGGCGCGGCCCCACTCACCGAGCGCGGTCCCGCGGATCCCGGCGTAGCGGGAGCTCAGCAGTCTCCGGCAGCAGGAAAAAGGAGAGAGACCCCAGAAAGGTCCTGAGGGAGAGGTGGCGGTCGGTGCGGTGTCCCTTGCCGAGCGCTGCAGCCGGTCCGAGCGCAGCCCTGACGCGGAGCTGCCGGGGAGGTGCCCCAAGTTTTATCCCGCACCGCCCGGGGTGGAGCCTGGCGGGGGCAGGGACCGGGCAGGGACCGGGCTGGCCCCGGCAACGGCCCTGGCCACGGCTGTCCCCGCACCTGCTCCCACGGGGGGTCCCGGCCCCTGCCCCCGGTTCCCAGTCCTGGTCCCAGTCCTGCCCTAGGGGTCCCAGCCCCTGTCTCCCCGTTTCGGATCCTGCTCCCGATATCCCGGCTCGCCGTCACCCTGATCTCAGTCTCAGCCCACCATGGATGTCTCAGCCCCTCCAGGGCACTCGGCTCTGCCCCACCGGGGGTCCCGTTCTCAGCCTTGTCCCCACTGCTCAGGGAGCAGCTGCAGGCAGGGTAGGGGGGACCAGCCCCCCGCGGGGAGGGGTCAGATCAGACACCTCTCCCCGTCCGGGTGCCCCCTCAGTGGCGTCAAAGTCAGTCAGTGGGGAAGAAATGGATAGGCTGAACTGTCCTTGGGAGCTGAGTGTCAAAGCTGCTGCTTGTGTCTAATATCGGGACTCTGATGTCTAATAACAAGGTTGGGCTGGCCCGCCCTCCCCCAGGGATTCCCTCTGCCCAACCACCCACTATTCAGACATAACACAAACTCAGCCCCACAGGGTTTTTTGAAACAGAGAAGTGGGCTGGTGGGTACCAGTGCTGGGGGGCGATGTCCCAGGGTCGAGGGGTGGGGTCATGTTCCTCCTGGCCAAGGTGTTCGAGGCCAGTGGCCACTCCGTGTACACGGGGAGGCTGTTGGGACGATGCTCGTGACCTCGGGCTGCCTCGCCGAGTCTCTCTCTCTCAGACAATGCCCTGGCACACCGAGACACAAAGCAACTGGAGTGGGGATCTGGCGGCCAGTCTGCAGCGGGGAGGGGGCCACACCCCCCGACCCACGAGGCAGCAGCACAGGGGCCTGGTGGGAGCCGGGGGGAGCTCCCTGCAGCCCCCAAACGCTGCCGCTGTGTCCTTTCCCACACAGCCTACCCGGGGGTGGGTGCAGATGGCTGGGTGGGAGTGAGACCCTCATGCACGAGGCACGGAGCTGGGCTGGGAGGGACCCTTTGTGGCTCAGGTCGCGGTCCCCCGCCCACCCCGGCCCCCTCCAGGCTCTCAGGGGGGAGATGAGCTCAGGCTGCTCCGGCTCCGACTCCTGCCATTGTTGTCCCTGGGAGAGGGGCCGGGGCAGGGATGTGCCATTGTTCTCCCCGGGAGCTGTGGAGCCCCAGGCCTGCGAAGCTGCCCCTCAGGGGGCCACGTCCCCAGCTGGCTCCTCAGCAAGGAGAGGGGGCAGCTGGGGCCACAGGTTTGGCCCAGCCACAGTTCAGGCTTGTGCACCAGGAAGGGGCCATGGTGGGACAGGGTGGGACAACCCAGAGCCACCCCCTGCAGTGCAGGGAGCGGGGTCCAGCTGCCAGCTCCTGGCTCCCAGCCTGGATCTGTGGGCAGGGACAAGGAGACATCACAGCCATGGCTGAGAGCATGGCCCACTTGGGTTCATTGGCAGAGCAGCCATGCCCCAAGGGCAGGGCATCTCCCCATGTCCTGACAGCCCTGAGGAGCCCCTTTCCTGGTTGCCACCCTCCTCACATGGCTTCATCTCCTTCCTGGGAGGAAGCTCATCTCCCCCCGGCAATCCCATGACTCCAGGAGCCAGTGCTTTAGGAAGTGTCTGCAGATTTCAGTATGGTTGAAGGTGCTGAAGTTATCCGGAGCCTCCAGAGACACAAGCTGGGAGAGCCCAGGATTCCCAGCAGCCCAGATTTTGTGTGTTTAGTTTATTGTGTTGCCCTGGGAATAAATCGTTAAAGATTGCAGGCAGACTCGGGCATAATTGCTGCACAGCATCCGAGGCTCCCGCGTCTCCAGAGGGAGCGTTCTCCAAACCCCGCACGGCTGAGCAGCTCCGGGAGAGACGATCCGACAAGCAAATACCTACACAAATCCCGCTGCAGGCCACACGCAGCTCCCGCAATCCTCTTAGCTAACCTGGGCCCCGGGATTAGCCCCCGCGGCGACTCACGCACCCGGCCGGCGGCGCGGGCTGGGGCGGAGGAGAGGGGCTTACCCGGGTCCTGCAGGGACACTTCCCACGGGGCCTGGTCACCAGGCACGTCCTGATGCAAGGGCAGAGCTGGGGCAGGACCGTGGTATCGGCTCCTCTGTGTCCCACAGTGCTGCCCCATCCCGCAGGCCCCAGCTCCGGTCGGGAGTCCCAAGTCTTTTGGGGGCCAGTTGTTGGAAGTCCTTTCCTTCGAAGGAAGGGAATTCCCAGCCCTCTTTCTTCGGGGAAATCCCCCACCAGCCCTGGGCAGCAGCTTTTCTCTTTTCTCTCCTTTGGGTTGTTTTTTTTTGTTGGGTTTTGGTTTTTTTTTTTTCCTTTTGGAATGAATTCCTGGCTGATTCCACAGCTTTGGCAAACGGGGATTTTATCGCAAGTCTCTGCATTCCCCTCGCAGGCGCGGGGTCATGGGATTAGGGCAGAGCTGACGCTGGCTCGGGAGCAGGGAGAGGAGAGGAAAGGAGGGAAGAGGGGGCGTTTCTCCCTCCTATGGCTTCAGAAGACACCGGGCTGCAACCTGGGGGGACGCAGGTGGGACAGGAACCCTTTTCCTCCCTCAGCCCCCAGTCCTGGGGAGGGGAGCCGACCCCATGACTGCAAAGGGGCTCCCGGGCTGTGCAGTGCCCGGCTGGGGCCTCATGTGGAGCTGCCGCAGTGAGTGGGAGCGTTCCCACGGGCTCTGGGCCAGCGGCCGGGATCATGCGGGGCACACCCCGGCAGGAGGGTGCAGCCGAACCGCTGCACCTCCACCCGCCCCTCCCATCCCACCAGGCACTGCCAGCACTGCCACAGTGGGAGTGGTGCAGGGCTGGGGGTCCCAGCACCCCCTCCCCATCCCTTTGAGCCCTGCGGGGCCGAGCGGCTCAGCCTTAGTCAGGGCAGCGAGTGGTGACTCAATCGCCCGGCACGCTCAGGTGAGCCATCACTGCTGCCATGAGTAAGGAGCTGCTGATCCCATTCTCCTGGCACTGTGCCGGCCACGGACCCTCCCTGGAGCCCCCACCAGAGCCCCCCATCCCTCCAGGCTCAGGGTGGCCTCGTGGCAGGCGCGGGTGTCCTTGGGCAGGACGGTGGTGCCTGTGCTGGTGACGCTGGCGGGGCTGTAAACACCCAGGCGTGTCCTTAGAAACACACAACCGGCTCCGTGTGTTCCCAGCTCTCGGGGACGTGTCCTGGTGGCCTTTGGCAGCGTGTCCGGGCGTCACAGCCTGGGGACACTCCAGCTGCCAGCCCAGTGCAGCCAGAGCCAGTGGCCCAGCCTGGCATTGCCTGCCATGCCCTGGCTGTGGGGCACTCCACACTGCTGGGGGCTTTGCCCATCACCCTGGCCTTGGGCCTGGTGAGCCCCAGAGATGAAGTCACTCCTGGAGTGACTCAGGCAGCCCCTCTGGGCCTGGGAGGGCTGGGCACACAGTGGGCAGGGGGACCCCAGCATAGGGCTGGATGGCTCAGCCGGACCCTGGGGTGAGTCAGCTCCCACACGAAGATGGAGATGGTGGAGTCACCACAGAGGCTCCCACCCGCCTGGCCCCGACCCCGGGAAGGATGGCAAATCCCTCTGAATTTAGCAGCACCCAGGTGTGGGGCCATACTTGGCTGTGCTGGGCCATGGCCCTGCTGTCACGGTGAGGCCAAAGCTATTCTGGGCTCCCTGAGCTCACGGGCCCCTTCAGGACGCTGAGCTCCTGTCCCTGCTGATTCTGGGCAGTGGCTCCCAGCCTGTGGCCTCCCTGTAGCCAGGGGCAAGCAGAGGTTTGGGCCCCAGCCCTGCTTCAGCCTGGATTTATGCTGGGACAGGCAGGGGGAACCACAGATCCCTTCCCTGGCCACCTCTCATCCTGCCCTGTGCCCCAGCTCTGCCACTGTCCCACTGGCCCCCTGGCCCCAGTGCCCCCCAGGCTCCAAACTGTGCCCCAGCCTGTGCCATGTGCTGGTGCTGGTGTGGCAATCAGCAATCGCAGAAATTCTGGGTCAGGAGAGGTCTCAGCAGTTGCATCAACACTGTAGGTGCATGTTGCCAGGTCATGCCCACTGATGGGACCCTCCCCTGGGCACAGGCTGGGGGCTGAGACCCCCCAGCAGGGCAGGACACAGACCCTCTGCCCAGGGATTCCTGGTAGCACGGGTGGGAAACTGCCAGGGTGGGAAGGGGCACCCAGGGCACCAACACCATCCAATATGGCAAACAGGCACCAGAGCCCTGATCCCCTCCACCCTCTGCACCCCCTGACCTCCTGCATCTCCTCCCTCAGTGCCAGAGGCTGTTTCCCAGACACTGCCACATTTCTTGGTTTGCTTTAAATCCCAGCTCCAGGAGTCAGCCGACAGCTCAGCTGTTGTTGTTGTTATTATTATTGTTATT
The DNA here is from genome assembly GCA_035583235.1 of Hafferia zeledoni. NCBI lineage: Eukaryota > Metazoa > Chordata > Aves > Passeriformes > Thamnophilidae > Hafferia > Hafferia zeledoni. The sequence continues at coordinate 1,856,550 of JAWWEV010000084.1, forward strand.
ATCATTATTATTATTACTGTTATTATAAATGCTTAACTAAGTTGCCAGCCTTGGGGAGGGGAAGGACTCAGGATTTTGGGAGCCTCCTTGGATACACACTGAACCTTGATCCTGGGGCGACCCAGGCTTGTAAATCTGGGGCAAAGGAACCCCCTATCATACTGTACTCCACCCCACTCCATCCCACCCCACCCTATCCCATCCCATCCCACTCCAGTCCTCTGATCCGGCCGTGGGCTCACCTTGTGGGGCATCATCCCAGTCCTGCCTACACACAGGGTGGAAGAGCCACGTGGGATGGATTTTGTGGATCCCAAGCCCACACCCAGGGCTGGGGTGATGCTGGTGGGGGATCCAGTGTCCAGTAAAGAGGCAGTGGGGGCATGGGGTGCATGTCTGCCAGGCTGCCCCACACACTGACACACAGGCACACACTCAGCGCGGCGGCATTCCCGCCCCACACCTGCCCTGCCTCCCCTTGGAACCGCCTCAGGAATGTGAGAACCTCACCTGGGCGGGGAGTGCAGTGCCAGACCAGGGCCCCAGGCACCCCTCCACCCTCCATCGCCTTGGAGGGCCAGGGGCCAGTGGGCAGCCAGCAGCCCTCGACCCGGTGCTACCCCTGGCCCTCTGCCAGGCGGGCACCCCCCAAACACCTAAAGCCCGGACGAAGGAACAGGATCCATGCAGGCAGGATGTGCCCCAGGAAACCTGGACTCGGGCGGGATGGGGATGGGAGGAGACGCTTCCTTCTGGCCTTGTCCCTGCAGGTTTGCATGCAATCCCCCCGCCCCGAACAGGCACACGCGTGTGCACAACCCCCCGTGCTCCCCCTGCACACAGACACCGGCACACACCTCCCACGTGCGTGCACACACTCTCCCGGGTGGGTGCTGCATCCCCACCCGTGCTCCCGCTGCCTCACACGTTCCCACACCCCCCGCCACGGCCGCACGCACCCCCTCACTTCCCGGCCCCCTGCGCTCCCCTGCGGCCGCGGTTCCTGTTTACAGTGATGGAGCCGCCTGCCCTGCCCGGCCCTCCCCGCACCGGGGGCGGCTGCCGGGGCAGGGGCATCGCTGCAGGTCCAGCCACAAGGCCCCGGTGCAGCCTCCTCGCCCGTGCCTGACCCCGGTGCCGGTGGGGCTGGTTCCCGGCTGACGGCTGGGCGGGATCACCCGCTCCCCATGGATGCGGGGCCACGGCCCATGCTGGGAACAGCAGCAGGAAATCCTGATGGGAGGAGAGCTGGACCCCACATGGCACAAGCTGGGCGAGGCAAAGCTGCTGCATGGGGAGCTGTAGGTACCCCTTCCCATGCCCTGTGCTGCCAAGCACACCTGGACCATCCGGCTGGGGCGCGGCCCCGTGCCCACATCGGGGGCTCAAGGGAGGTGTGCCCGAGGTCTAAGAGAGTCACGAGGAGCCAAGGGAGGAATCCAGCCCTGGGCCAGACCCACTGTGCCACATTCCCCAGGGCCAAGCCATGCTGTGGGGAGCTGGGCTCAGCTCAGCCCAGTGCCCAACCTGTGGGGAAACTGAGGCACCGGCTGGGGAAGTGACTCACCTGCACTGTGGCCTTTAAATGTGCTGCTCCTATTAGATAATGAGCGGAAGGATCAGAGGGAGCCTGACAGCCCCTCATTAAAACTTGGTCTCCCCACAGAGCCTTCAGCTCCACTGGAGCCTGTGGCTACCTGGGCTGGTGCTGGCCCATGGGACACAGCCCTGTCCTGAACCCACCCACTCACATCCATACAGGGCCAGAGCACCTCACAGCTGTCCCATCAGAGGGTCCTTGGCCACAAGAGATGCTGCTCTTCCCATGCTCCCCCCAGGAGCCTGCAGGAGCTGGGAGGGAGCATTTCACAGCCCCCCAGCAGGACCCCACACCTTTGGGGTGCTCTGGCTGGGACATGAGGAACAGGGCCTGCAGTCAAGTCAGTGGGGTCGAAGCCACAGCCCATCTGCTGAGACAGGATGTGGGGCCGGATGGGGGACATAATGTGGGGAAGTGAGGAGGGGACATGAGGGACAGGGACATCCCACAGACACAAACGGGGTCACAGCCCCTCCAGTTCCCAGTGCTCCTGGCCACCCAGAGCTCCAGCTCCTCCTGGCCCCCCACGTGCCCCTGGCACTCCGGGTGCTCCCACCTCCTGCACCTGCCTGGCCCGGGGGACCCTGCCTGCAGCAGCCTGTCCGCGGGCGGTCGGGACGCGAAGGAGCTGGTTGGGCCGGGCAGGTGCCGGGTGGGAGCGGGGTCTGCTCAGCCCACACAGGTGTGGCCGCGCCGGCTGCGGCAGCAAAGCAGCAAAAGCTCCGCGCCCGGCTGGCCCCGTCCTGCTGGGTGGCAGAGCCTCCCGCGCCGCTCGCACCCCGGGGCATGCGGGCACACCCCATCATTACCCCACAGCAGCTGCCGGCGCTGCCCGGGCAGGGAGGGGATGGCAGGGCTGGGACGCAGCTGGCCGGCACGGCCAGGTGGGGATTGGGACGGCAGGAAACCACCGCCCACCCGTGTGTAGCCCTTGCCCATTGTGGGGAGGACAAGTGGGGGGAGTGTGCCCCCTCTCTGCGTGGGACCCCCACTTCCCCCGACACGTGGAGGGGGCAGGTGGGGGCAGGCCCGGCAGCTGCTCAGGAAATGCCCTGCGGGGCTGCAGCGCACAATGACCCCATTGAGGTCCTGTGCAGGGCGGGGGAACACCCAAGGTGGCAGCAGCAGAAGCGACTCCAGTGTCACGCCAGCCCTCAATCCTGCTATTTATACCCAGTGGAGGGGTGGCCTTTGAGGGAGCAGGGATGGAAGTGCTGCCGTCTCCTCCTCCCCATGCATGCTGGGGCATCCCAGAGGGCAGAAGCCCCGACCCCCCCAGCTTCCCCTCCTCACTTTGCGCCCCAGCCCGGCGCCAGCTCCACCAGGAAGAGCCCCAGCGTCGGGACCAGCTGCAGCCGCTTCCTCCTGGCCAGCCCTGCCAGGAACCGAGGAGCCCATGGGGGTTCTGAGCCCCCGGCTGCAGCGAGGCAGAGGGAACTGAGCGGTGGATGGAGCCCCAGGGCTCACGGGAGCTTGCACTGGGTGCCTGGGTGCTGGATACCGGGAACCAGCTGGGAACTCCTTGGGATCCTCCCAGCTTTACCAAGGGCGAAGTCCCGGCACATCAAAGGCGGGCGGGGGCAGCTGGAGCCAGGGCAGGAGCCTTTGGTCCCTGCCAGCGCCCGGCTCCAACGCCCCACGGATCTCCCACCACCCTGCGCTGGGGTCCTGTGCCGGCACACCTGGGTCCGGGGTCGTGCCCCCCGCGGTGTGGCACCCAGCCCATCGCTGTGGCAACCGCCACCAGCGCCCGGTGTATTTTCTGCACCGGGGCCGCCGTGGGAACCTGGACTGGTGCCACCTCATTCCGCTGGGCTCTCTGGGCTGCCTTTGTAGCCGGAGTCAAGCCCAGCTGGCAGCCGCTTCCTCCCCAGCCTCCCCCTGCCCCGTGTGGGTCACAGCCCCGGCCAGGGGGCAGCAGGAGGAGGCTCTGCTGGAACCCTCAGAGAGGGCTGTGCACCCCCTTTGGCCCCCATGGCTTTGGGCCGGCTCCAGCCGAGCCAAGTGCCAGCAGCCACCAAGGCTGCCCCGAGCGAGGGCCGTGCCTGCAGCCCCTGAGGCCACCAAGCCCTTGCCAAGGCACCTGGAACCCCAGGGCAATGTGCCACCCCCTCTGCCCCCCACCTGACCCCGGCAGCTCCTGGGGGTCTCCCCATGATGCTCCCCCACAGAGGTGCCATCCCCGAGCACAGACGCAGGGTCTGCGATTCCTGTGTCCTGTCCCTGCTCTCCCCAGCCTACAAGTGGCTTTTCCCATCCGTGCCTCAGTTTGCCATGAGAGAACCTGCCCCGGGCCAAGGTTTGCCGCGTGGCCGGCAGCGCTCCGAGGCTGCTGGCCCGGGAGCAGCCTGACAACAAACCCCGTCGTTCTGGCTGCAACACCTGCCCTCCTAAACACCCTCCGGCACCCACTCCTGCGCCTGGATTTTTGGGGTGAGGCTGGTGGGGCAACACCCCGCAAGGCTCCACCACGCTCAGACAGTAAAGCACCCCCTGGAACTGGGACGGAGGGGCCCCGCTGGGCCAGATCCCGGTGCTGGATCCCGCGCCGGGTCCCCTTCCTGCCCGCAGGGATTTTCCCTGAGCTGTGCCATGCTCCCTCTATGGGGCCACGTGCGTGGGAGGGTTGCGGAAAAAGAGCATTTTCCAGAGCTGGAAACCCAGAGGAAAAAGGTTGCCGGCCGGAACGATTAACGCGGGCGGGTTAATCATTACAGCAGCACCCCCCCCCACCCGAAGGAAGCCACGAGGATTCGGCCTTCGAGCCGCCCAAGGGCAGCGTGGCCCAAGGACACACCGGGCTGTGCTGGCAGCCTGTGGAGCCTCCACTGACCTTCCCACGCCGGGGCTTTGGGCAGCACCCACGGGTATGGGGGTGGGAAGGTGCTGGATGTGCACCTGAGCACTGCACAGCCTCGGTGGGGAGAGCCACCCTGGGGGTCCCCACACTGCCACCTCCCGCAGCCCCCCAGCAGTGTGAGGGTGGGGGCAGCCCCCATGTACCCCCACCCTGATGTTGCAGAGTGGGCGCTGAGGGTACGAGGCAGCAGCAAGGCCAGGCAGGATCCCAAGTGCCGAGGTTTGGGCAGGGAAAGGGGCGGCTCCACGGGATGAGTCAGCCCGGCGGGAGCGGGGCGTCCTGGGGCTGCGGTGGGGTTTGGGGTTGTTTTTCCTGCAGAGAGAGGAGAGCTGGAACCTTTCGCCTGCATTCGGGACTGGGTGGGACGGGGAAATGCCACGCGGCCGAGCGCAGGGAGGGCCGCCAGCACCGGGAGATTTGGCCTGGAGAGCCCGGCCCGTCTCGGAAATCATCCCCCGGAGAAGCGACGCCGCCGGCACAATCCGTGATGCTTCACTTTCCGAGCGCTCCCGGCCCCGCTCCCCACCCTCCATCTGGCAGCAGAGGATGCGAGTCATGGGCAAGAGCCCTGGGTGGAAGGGGAGAAGGAGGGGGGCAATGCTGGCCCCCTGCCCACTCCCACCACCTTCTGAGCAGCTTTTCCCTCTCACACCCACCACCCAGCCCAGAGCCAGACCCCAGGCTCCCAGGAATAACTCCACCACACTGTGCAGATGCTCCCAGCCCTGCCTGCCCCCAGCAGAGACAGGGCAGAGTCACCCCAAAAAGAGGAGGAGAAAAACCTTTCGCTCAGCTGTGGATGGAGGCTGTGATGCCCAAGGGCAGGTGCCAGCACTCCAGGGACAGCCAAGTGCCAGGCTGGTGCCACCACCAGGCCGATTTGGGGGCGAGAGGAAAGAGATTCGAATACCCGCTGAATCACATCACAGACCACAGCATGGAGCTGCCCCCTGGCCGGGTTCATCCCTGCAGCACTGGCACAGCAAGCTGGGACCAGGGAAGGGCTTTGCCACAGCTGCACATCTGCACCGAAGTCAGACCTTTTTCATGGCATCCAGCGAGTGATGGCGGCTCCAGCGTGGGCAGCTGGAGCCGGGGGAGGAGGAGAACGCGGCTCTGCAGAGCCGGATAACAAGCAGGGAGGGGAAAGGCCAGAGGCAGAGGTGAGGAGCTCAGAGCCGGGGCCGCAGCAGGAGGTCCCTGCGGCGAGTGGGCTGGGTTGGAGTGCAGAGGAACTCAGGGAATCGCCCACACCCAAAGTGCAGCTCAGGGCGTGCAGGGCTGTGATGCTGCCAGCCAGGGCACCCACAGCCCCTGCCCAGTGCTGCTCCAGTCCTGGCTCAGACAAAGCCCTTTCCCTGCACCCACGAGGGCAAGAGACACCCCATGCTGGGGCAGAGCGAGGGGACCTCCATGCCCAGGGACCCCAGACAAGGAAGAGCAGGAGGTGCCCTCACTGCTCCCCCCAAATGCAGCCTACAAGTCCCACCAGCTGTCAGGCCATGGAGCTCCCAGCCAAGGGCACCCCTGTGAGGGGCAGGGCCGGATTCCTTTGCCCCCCCGGCGCTGGCGGGAGGCAGTGGGAAGAGCTGGTGAGAGGACGCTGACGGAGACACTTTTTTCCCATCCTAAAAATAGCAGCTGGCCGTTTCCCCAGCTTCCCGGCCTCGCCAACGCTCTTCCATTAGATGAAAAACCCAAGGCAGCCACCTTCCGTCAGCACGGCTGCGTGTGCCGGGGGAGGCTCACGCAGCCGAAATAGCAGCCGGGGACAGAGAGGGGCAGCGCGAGAGGGAGCGGAGCCGGCCGGCCCCACTTATTCCCGAGACGTTTTAATTAGCACAGCTCCGACTCGGAGGCTTTGCTCATGCTCAGTACAACGTCTGACCTTTGAAAAAAAAAGAAGAAAGGGAATGAGAGGGGAAGGGGAAAAGGCACTGGAGCAGCTCAGGAGCTGGAAGTCGGCTGAGCTTCAAATAGGCTCCGCGTCAGGCACTCGGAGGCTTTTAATAAGCCACAGAGTGAGAAATTTAACACCACAGGCTCTATTTTTGATCACTTGTGAAGGGGGGGGAGAGAAAGACAGAGCGAGCGAGAGGAGGGGGAGGAGGTGGCGGTGAGAAGAGGAGGCAGCCAAGATTACATCCTGGGTGGCAGCACCGAAAATAGCCGTGCCCCACTCTGAGCGGGAGCCACGCAGGGCCCGCGGGAGGCCGGAGCAGTGACCTCCTCGGAGCTGCTGCCCACACAGGCAGCCAACACGCCTTCCCGGGCTGGAACACTTGCAGGGAAAAGGGGATTAGTGTGAGGCAGAGGGAGGGATGGCAGCTCTGCACAGCAGAGGGAACCCGAAATCCCTCTGGGAGGGTGTGGGGTGGGTGGCACTGAGCAAGGGGCCCCGGCAGCATCTGGTGCTGTGGGCAGGATGTGCATCCCGGATGCCTGGCAATTCCCTTGCTCAAACCCGCCCCTTCCAGTGGCTCTGGGCGCCCAGTGAGCCCCTCCTGCATCCCCTGAGCTCCTCCTGCTTTTCCCGGGCTGTGATAAGCCCCAGGCAGCCTCGGACAGGGCTGTGTCCAGTGAGCCCTGGCAAGCTGTGGCTGCAGCAGAGCGTCACCAGCCACCCCCAGCGTGCACTGAAGCAGGAAGGATTCCCACCACGCACGGCATCTGCTTCCCTCTCTGCACTGAGCCCGTCTCTGGGAGCAGGGGGAGCTTTCCCTGCTCCATGTGCCAGCAGCAGCAGGGGATGGGGCACAGCCTGGCAGCTGCTGTCCAGCTGCAAGAAGCACCGTGCTGGAACAGCCCGGCCGATGGGGATTCCTGCAGCGCCAGAGCCGGGAGGCTGAAGCAGAGCCAGTGGTGGGGCAGGAAGCCAGGACGGGACAGCTCTAGAACAGACCTGAACTCCTCCCATGCTGCCATAATCCTGCTGTCCAGGTGATTATCAGAGGTGGAGGTGGCTGGAGCACTGGGAGGGGGTTAAAACCTGCCTGATGAGTCTCCCCTGGGAATGCCGGGCCAAACCCCAGGGCAGTGCTGGTGACACCTTCCCTGGGTGCATCTGCCCCACAACACCCAGCATGGGGCAGGAGCTGGAAGCTGATCCCAGCTTTGGCTGCAATTGCTGCCCAGGAAGAAGGCAACATGCCACGAGAGGGGGTTACATTTCCTTTTAATTGATGAGAACGTTTTCTCCACCTCCATTCGTCCCACTCCATCTGTACAGCTGGGGAGCAGGACAGGGACAGGCTGGGAGTTCTGCACCCACGGTGGGATTCCTGCAACACACAAAGCAGGGTTGGGTTAGTGCAGGGTGGGCTTGGCTGGGCTGGGCTGTGCATCCTGACCCTGGGGCTTGGCCCTGACCCAGCTGCTCAACTGCTGTGAGTAAACACAAGCCATAGTCTCCCTGGGACCAAAGAGCACCCGGAACAGAGATGAGGAGATAGTGGGAACCAGTGCCCTGCTGTGCTCCGGGCTGAGCCCCTTGCAGGCAGTCAGTGACTCACCAGCCGGCACAGCACACGCAGCCCCAGAGTCCCCGACTGCCAGCACGTGGGAAAGGGAGGAATGAGGCACAGTCTGAGCAGGGCAGAGGGAAAAGGGGCCATGAGGTAAGAGCTTGGCTTCACCTCCCCTGAGACTGAAGCTGTTTGTCTTACTGGAAGGGTGAGTGCGTGACAGAGGCCACACAGGGCAGAGGCCACTCATGCCCAGGCCCCTTCCTGCCCCTGAGATGCTCGTGAGCACAGCCAGTCCCAACAGGGACCTGGGACACCAGTGAGGCCCTGGCAGTGACTGCAGCTCCCAACCTGTCCTGGCATTAGGGCTGAACCCTGTGGGGCTGGGATGAATCCTGCAGTGTCAGGGCTGAACCAGGCACAGCCCTGCCCGCCCCTGGGCCCAGTTGCCATCTGGTGGCCCTGTGTCATCTCTGGGCCGAGGACCCTCATAAGCCCCCTACAGAGCTGAGGTCTGATCCCAGCAAGGGGCAGCTGCAGAGTCACTGCTCCCCAAATGCCAGGGAGCACCCCTCGCCCACCCTGGCAGCCCCACAGGACTCATCCCCTGAAGCAGATCTGGACACTCAGCCAGGCCCCAGGTGAGGCTCACCTGAATTACTCCAGAGCCTTCACCAGCGCTTCGTTAGCTTCTACCTTAATCTGAGCTTCTGCTTTAGCAGCTTCATCGGATGCTGCAGCCATCTCGGACACGGCCTTCTCTAGGTTGGATTTCGCAGTCTGAACACAAGGGCACAAAGAACGTGTCACTGGGAGACACTGCAGAAGGGGGGACTATCCTACAGCCCTCAGGTCACCCCTTTCCTCCCTTTCCTTCCACTGCAGTCATTGACCCCACAGACTGCTGACTCAGGGCCCCACAGACCCACTGATCTGGGGGGCCTGTGGAGCAGCCAATATGGCTGTGCTGGCCCCAGACACCTTATCAATAGGGAAAAGCTCTTTCTGGAGCTCAAGAGGGGGTGAGGACAAGATCAGTGTCTGTCTGAAGGGTGAGAAGAACTTGGGGAAGGTGAATGACTGCAGAGTTCCCTCTCTCCAGAGCCCTGAGCCTTTGATCCACATGATGGGGATGCAGGCACAGCCCCTGGTTGGGGCATGGGAAGCTACTGAGACAACCACCCCAAAGCAGAGAAATGGGGGGCAAATCCCCCCAGGGAGCCCCCACAGGCTCTAGGTACTCACAGCAAGGTCCAGCATGTCCATGGTCACTGCCTCCTCTGCCAGCACCTGCACTGTGGAGTCGGCGTTGACGGTGACGGAGCCGCTGCTCACTGTGAGGCACAACAGGGGATGGCTCAGCCAGGGCTGCCAGAGGGGCTCATCCCTGGCATCTCCACCATCCCATTCCCAAAACAAATCCTTGGCAGCCTCCTGTCACATTCCCATCATTCAGGGACTCAGCTGCCATCCCAAGGGAAGCTGGAGCAGGGTATGCCCCCAAAAAGCCTGAGCAGAACCAAGACTCAACCCCAACCCACGGCCTCAAACAGAGCCCCAGCTCCCAGGGCAGCTTCCAGCAGCTCCTGGCAGGGCTGGGAAAGAATAAATCCCTGGAAGTGCACCCAGGCACACGTGGATGGGCAGAGCCTGCCTTGTGAAAGCACTGAGAACACCATCCCCACACACACACCTTTCCTCCCCAGCTCCTCCTGCCTCACTCACCAAAGTACTTGGTGGCCGTCCCGTCCTCAGCATAGACTGTGACAACACCTGGCCGGAGCACCTGCAGCGTGGGCACGTGGGATGCCAGGATCCCAAAGGAGCCAGTCAGCGTGGGCACATCCACCTGCTTCACGTTGGCGCCGTTGTAGAACACCTGGATGGGGAAGACATGGAAAAACAGTCATCAGGAACAGGGGGATGGAGAACAGCAAGCCCAGGGGTGAGGTGGGCAGCCAGCTCCATCCAGAGGGAGCATCCCAGCTCCATCCAGAGGGAGCATCCCAGCTCCATCCAGAGGGAGCATCCCAGCTCCGTCCAGAGGGAGCATCCCAGCTCCGTCCAGAGGGAGCATCCCAGCTCCACCCCAGCTCCTGGCTGGGTCAGCACGCCCAGGTGTGCCCAGGACAGGCTGCACCTGCACAGGGAGGGAGCAGGGCTGGGCTCCAGAGGAGGGGTCCTGGCACAGGGCGTGGGGAAGCGTTCCCAGCTCCCAGGGGCACGGCAGGGAGGCGGCACACGGAGACACAGGGCCGGGAGTGGGCGAGAGGCGCCGGCACAGGCGGGAGCAGCCTGGGAAGCGCGTGGGGAGCCCTGGGCCGTGTCCTCGCTGTCCCTGTCCCTGTGCCCGCGCCCTGCCCCGGGGACAGCGGGGGCGGACCGGCCGTGTCCCGCTCCGGGGCGGCGGGGTCGGGGCTGCAAGAGCAGGACGGGCCCCGGGGGGGCCCCGGCGGGGACGGAGCGCCCGGGACG
>JAWWEV010000084.1:1867413-1894756 GCA_035583235.1 Hafferia zeledoni
GCGGGGGCGCGGGGCAGGCCGGGACGGCGCCGGACCACAGCTCCCGGCCGGCCCCGCGCGGCGCCCGACGCAGGAAAGGCGTCACTGTGCCGCAAAGGCTCATGGGAGTTGTAGTCTCAGACACCTTCTCTGCCGTGCGTTGCGGTCCTGGGGGGTCCGGTCCCGCTCCGTCCCCGCACCGAGGGGCTCCCGCACCCCCGACCCGCCCCGACCGGGGGGCTCCGGGGCGGGGAGATGGGGCAGGGATGGAGACAGGGAGGTAGGAGCGGGATGCAGGCAGGGATGTGGGACAGGTAGGGCCACCGGCAGGGCTGGGGCGGGCAGGAGTGCGGGCAGGGGTGCAGGCAGGGCTGGGCCCGGCAGGGGGGCGGGCGGGGGTACGGACTGGGCCGGTACAGGCAGAGCTGGTGCAGGCACGGGGGACCGGCGGGGTGGTACCGGCGGGGGTACAGGCAGAGAGGGTGCAGGCAGGATGCAGTCATGGCTGTGGGGCAGGCAGGGGTGTAGGCAGGGCTGTGGGGCAGGCAGGGGGACAGGCAGGTAGGGGTACAGGCAGGGCTGGGGCAGCCCCTGTCCCCACGTGACGCCCGCGCCGCGCGGGGGCGGCTCCGGTTCATTCATAAATCCCGGGGCCGCCCCGCCGCACCGAGCGCAGCGGCGGCGATGGAGCCCCGGTCTCGGTTGTAGGTGAGTGTCTGGCTCCGCCGCCTCGCGACAGCCCCTATCGCGATACACGGAGCCGGCCCGGCCGAGGGGAGACCATCACGTCCCACCGCGCGTGGGGGTCCCCGCGGCTTCTGCCTCGCTGTCACCAGCCTTATCACCAGCCCTGGCTGCATTCCTGCCTTCATCCCGCATCCCTACCCCACATCCTTGCCTGCATCCCGCATCCTCGCCCCACATCCTTGCCTGCATCCCTTGCTGCATCCCATCCCGCATCCCTGTTTGCATCCCGCATCCCTGCCTCCATCCCCGCCCCACATCCCTGCCTGCATCCCCGTCACCGGGCTGGGGCAGGAGGTGCAGCCAGGGGAGGAAAAACGGGTCTCCCCACGCCCCCAACCCGGCCCCGTGGGTCGCACACACGCGTGGGGCACAGCCCCGCCACGCCCCCCCGCACCCCCTCCCACGTGCGGGGGCGCAGCAGCACCGGGGTGCCCCGGCCCCGAGCCCCTGCCCTAGGCACCACCGGCGGCCCCGGGTCCCGCCCCGTGGCCCCGTGCGGGGGGACAGCCCAGGGACCGGCCAGCCCCCTCCTCTAGACAATGGCCGTCCTGTTCCTGCTGGGTCGCCATGGAGACGGGATTCCTCCATGATGGGGAACAGGAGGGACATTCTTCCAGCTGCCCCCGGCCCCTCGTGTCCCCCGCCTTGGGCCTGAGGATGCCCCGCAGGGATCCCGCTCGTGGGGCCCCCATCCCGCGTGGAGCCGCAGCCTCTGCCCCGGGGTCCCCCCCTACCAGGGCTGGGGTCCCCCCACGCCCTTGGCACACTGAAGGTCGGTGGAATGACCCCCATTATTTTGTCCCGGGGGTCGCGGGGTGAGTCCCCTCACGCCGTGCTGCATCACACCATCACATCGGAGATGCCCCAGGTGCACCGAGAGCCGGTGTGGGCAGGGGGGCTCTGCCGTGGGGGATATCCCCCTAACACCCCGCTATCCCCCCAAGGGGTTCATGCCCTGACCCGAGCCGGGGCTGCTCCCAGCCATCACCGTCACTCGCTGCCAGCTGCGACAGGGCCACCGCTGTGCTGTCCCCACGAGTGACAGTCCCCACCCCTTCACGGGCTTCATTCACATTTTTCACTGACCTAATTCTGAGCGGTTTCCAAGTGCCCACCCCTGCCCTCTCCAGGGGTCTCCAACACAAGCATCAGCCACCCCTGCCCATTCTGGGGGTCCCCGACACCAGCATCAACCACCCAGTTCAACCTCACCCCCTCCAGCAGCCCGGGGACACACGGAGGGGACACACAGAGGGGACACACGGACCCGCAGCAGGATCTGGAGCTCGGCAGCCCCCGGGAAGGGTCCCCCCGAACAAGCGGGAGGGTGACGAGGTCCCCTCCGGGTGCCCAAAGGCCTCAGGGCGGCTGCCGCGGAGGGGTGTGGGACCCCTGCCCACGGTGGCTGTCGCTCCCCAGGAGCTCGGCCCGTTCCCCCCGGCCCCTCGGTGTCCCCCCCGCGCGGTCAGCCCGGTGACGGAGCCGCTCTCGGGATGACTCACGAGCGTCACCCGTCGCTCTCCGGCGACACCCACGCCACGCGCTGTGGGGCGGCCACCTGCCCCCCTTCCCTGCCGAGTGCCCCCAGCGCGGCTCGCTCCGGGCTCCGGCGGGCGGGGGGTCCCCCCGCAGTCCCGACCCCTCCGGCAGCGGGGCTGGGGCTGCGTTTGGCCCCTTGGCTCCCCAGGGACGGCAGCGCGGTGTCACCTCGGAACCGGGACAGGGACAGCTCCGCCTCGGGCCAGCTCTGGCCACCAGCACCAGCCACCGTTTGGGGGCTCCGGCCCCAGCCAGGCGTGGGGACCGCGGCCGCTCTCCGGGGGCTTTTCCCACACGAGTCCGGGGGTTGGGCGCGGGGAGTGGCTGTGGCCAGCGGGGGCGAGGGGCTCCTCGGGGAAGGGTAGCGGTCCTGCCCCCTCCTCCCTATCCCTCCATCCCTGCTTCCCTCCTGACCACACCCTCCATCCCTTCATCCTCCCCCTGAACACACCCTCCCTTCATCCCTTCATCCCAGTCCCTCCCTCCATCCCTCCCTCCATCTCTCCATCCCGGTCCCTCCCTCCCGGTCCCTCCCGGCAGCTCCGCACCGCGGTGCCGGGCAGGGGCCGGGGCAGGAGCCGCCGCCGCCGCCGCCGCCCCCGCCCGGCCCCGCCGCCCCGGCCGGTGCCTCCCTCTGTCTCCCCCCGCATCAGGACACCCTCGGGCTGGGACGGACCATGAGCGATGACCCAACACCCTGGGACAACGCGACCGAGAGCGCCACGGTAAGTCCTGCCTGTCCCTGCAGTCTCTGGCCCCCCTCCCGCCCCTGCCCACGCTGCCGGCCTCGGGGTCCTGCGGGAGGGAGGATGCGCGTTGGGAGCTGAGGGGTTCTCGTGGCTTCCGTGGGGCTGGGGTCTGCGCTTGGGTGGACACGGCAGCAGCCCCACTGTCACCCTCTGCTCTGCCAGCCCTGGGGGTGAGAGACACCTCTCTGTGCCCTGCGCACCTCCGGGATGCTCTGGGCGCTGGGGGATCTGGGGGATGCTGCCAGATCAGCCCCTCTCTGTCGGCTGGGGGCGGGGAGCACTGACCGCCGTGGGGGGGCAGGACTGAGGGTCCCGTCCCCATCGCAGTCCCTGTCCCTATCCCCGTCCCCACTCCCGCTCGGCGCGGGGGCCGCGGGCGGCTCAGCCCCCTCGGCTGCCGTTGCCTTGGTGCAGGCAGGGCCCGGGGGCGGCGGGGGGGGGCTCAGCGGCTCTGGGGAGCAGCTCTGGCGTCAGCACGGCGGGGGCAGGTTTGGGGTGGGCCGGGGTCCCCCAGCGCTTCCCTGCGGCTCAGCCCCTCGGCCCCGGGCAGTCGGTGCCCGGCGAGGTGTCCCCCCAGGATGGGTACGTGCTGCTCCTCGCCCTGCTCTCCATCTTCATCGGGGGCACCCTGGTCCTGCTCTCAGGCATCCTGATCATCTGTCGCCGCTGCTGCGAGGCCGATCGCCGGCACTCCAGGTGGGCATGGGGTGATGCTGCTGTCCCCAGGGTGTGTGGCACTGTGAGGGGGGCAGGGGGGCTGGCATGGGCACTGCTGACCCTCATCCCCCCACAGAGCCAGCGATGACCCTGAGAAAACCAACACCACCTACCTGGATGACTCACAGCCCGCACAGGGTGAGTGCCCAGGGTGCCACAGTGACCTGCCAGCACCCCCAGCTCCGGGAGGCAGCTCTTGGGCCCTCCATTGCCCCTTCCTTGCTGTGTAGTGGGACTGGCAGTTGGGAGCTGGGAATTCTGGGCTGGCATTGAGGCCATGAGTGCAGCAAGTTTGTCAGGCCCCAGCTGGGGAGGCTGCGTTGCACCGTGCCAGGGGGAGCTGGTGACTGACCCCCTTCTCCACAGATATCAGTGTCAAAGGGGAGGACCCCGAGTGCCTGTCGTCCTCCAGCTGCCGGGATGCCGAGAGCGAGCGGTTCCTGTCCTCCAGCTCCTCCACTGCCCGCCGTGTCTCCTTCAACGAGGCCGCACTCTTTGACCAGAGCAAGAAGACCCAGGAGAAGGGGAGGAGGTGAAGATCAGGACTTGGGGGCCCTGGAGGGGCCGGGGCTGCCCCTCCTAACCTGGCTGTCCCACAGGTACACGCTGACGGAGGGGGATTTCCACCACCTGAAGAACGCTCGCCTGACCCACCTGCATCTCCCACCACCGGCCCTCAAGATTGTCACCATCCACGAGTGTGAGTCCAGTGAGAACAGCCTGGCCATGACCCCCCGCCTGCCCCCACCCAAGCCCGGCCTCGCTATCTTCCAGGTGAGCCTCCAGTGCCCTGGGAACTGGTGGGACATGGGAGGCCAGGGGTCCAGACATCCTGTAGCACAGCAGGGAGGCACCGCTGGACCCGGGTTGGGAGTCTCAGGGCATTGGTGGAAGTGGAGATGGGAGGTCCTGGGATGCAGGGGCTCCTCTGGGTCCCCACCCTCGTGCAGACCCCCTGAGCATGCTCTGCCTTGCAGCCCCCTGCAGGGGCCTTGCCCCAGCCGGTTCTCCCCAGCCATGCTGTGGGCCCCAGCTCTGCCCTGCCCGGGGACACCTACAACTCCACTGTGGACACCAGCTTCACAGAGGCCAGCCCAGCCGCCTCCTCCGACTCTGGGGAGGGCCCCTCGGTGAGTGCCAGGGTGGGGGGCTGGGACCAGGCAGGGAAAGGGGCTCCCCAGCCTTGGCAGCCTGTGCAGCCCCAATGGTTCTTTTCTGCTCCCTGAGCCCCCAGCCCTGCCCCCCCCACTCCGTGCCAGGGCTCAGGGAGAGGTGTGGGCATCCAACTAGAAACAGCTCTGCCCCCCCGCCCCATGCCCCATCTCTGCCCTGGGGGACATTTATACATCTGCTGCAGTCCAGCTTGGCAGAACAGACAAAGGAGCTGAGTGGGATCCGGGGGGGCTGGGGCGGGCCATGCATGGGGCTGAGTGGGCACTCACGGCATCCCCCACACCCCCAGTTTGCAGCAGCACCCAGGAGTGGGAAGGCAGCTGGTGTGGGCAGTGGCAGCCCCGGAGAACCCCCCACGGCCCCTCCCCAGGGCCCCGTCCTGCAGTTCTTCACCCGCCTGCGTCGCCACGCCAGCCTGGATGGGGCCAGCCCCTACTTCAGGATCAAGAAGTGGAAGCTGGAGAGCACCCAGCGGGCGTCCAGCCTGGACACCAGAGGTGGGGGCAATGGGGGCCCCGCGGGGCTGCATGGGGTGGGTGGACACACATGGGCAGGGGGCTGGTGGTGTCAGATAGGACTGTCCCCCCAGCCCTGCCCTGCATCCTCAGGGTCCCCCAAGCGCCGGCAGTTCCAGCGGCAGCGAGCGGCCAGCGAGAGCATGGACCAGGAGGACCGGGACCCCCACCAGACAGACATCATCCAGTACATTGCCCACACCGATGACGTGGCCTTCCACCCCGCGGGGGGCCCCTTCCTGCCCTCCCCCGCCAGCCCCCCACCCTCTCTCGGCAGGTATTTTTCAGTAGATAAGAGGGGATGGGGATGGGTGAGCTGGGCACTGGGAAGGCACCAGGGACCTCGTGCTGCCCTGAGCATGGGGAGCTCCCACCTTTGTGTGGCTTTGGTGGGGCAGCCAGGTCTGAGAGGAGCTGGTGATGAGGAAAGTGGTTTAGGGCGTGGGCAGGGTGGTGGGGACAGCATGGGGGACTGGGTGGCACCATGGCATCACTGCAGAGCCTGCTGGGCTGGCACGTTCCCTGCCTGCTGCTGGCTGGGACCGTCCTGTCCCCGCCATGACATCGGGGTGGTGCCCACAGGCTAGAGCCGGGCGAGGAGGGCACGGGCAGCCCCGGCGAGGCTGAAAGCCCCGAGCAGCCCAGCGCCTACCACGACATCTGGAGCCTGCGCGCCTCGCTGGAGCTCTACGCGGCCTCTGAGCGCAGCAACGACCAGGACTCGGTGCGCAGCGACGGCGGGGACAGCGTCTCCTCTGCCGGCGGCGTGGCCCCCTGCCCCTCCTCCTCCCTGGATGAGGCCGAAGGCCCCGAGGAGAAGTTCTGGGGTCGGTCCAAGACGGAGGAGTCGGAGCCCAGCACCCGCAAGCTGCTGCAGATGGACAGTGGCTACGCCTCCATCGAGGCGCCGAGCCGGGGGGGCGAGGAGGGGCCCCCCAAGGACCAGACGGCCTCTGAGAAGCGCATTTGCTTCACCAGCGCTGGGCGGAAAGGAACCATCTTTGAGAGCTTCGAGGGCCGGGAGCCAGAGGAGGAGGAGGAGGAAGAAGAAGAGGAGGAAGAGGGTGCGAGCACGACCCTGGGCGCAGTGGGTGGGGGACACCTCCGTCCCCACAGCCCCCTGGCCTGGTCGCCGTACGGGCAGATGTTCCCGGGGCGGGACACGCTGCCCCGGCGGGATTACAGCATCGACGAGAAGACCGACGCGCTGTTCAACGCCTTCGTGCGCCACGACCCCCAGTTCGACGAGTCGCCGCTGCGGGGCAAGCACCGCTCTCGCACCCACCTGCGCAAGCAGTGGCAGCACGCGAAGCAGTTCAGCGACCCCGGCGTGCGGTACCCGGCGCTGGAGCGGCACCGAACGCCCCTGCGCCGCGGCGACAGCGCCAACTACCCCCTGGATGCCCGTTTCCACAGCCCCCTGCCCCGCATCGTCAGCGCCGGGGATGAGGAGGCGGCCGAGGCGGCCGATGGGGTCCCTCCTGCCCCGGCACTGCCCGACCCCGAGATCCAAGTGATTGTGGAGGAGCCTGGCGAGGTGGCCCCCGAGCCCAAGGCTGGCTCTGAGCCCCCTGAGGATGATGACTGCACCAGCCCCGGAAGGTGCCTGGGGCTTGGCTCTGGATCGGAGCTGATGGACAAGATCACCGGTGGCCTGGAAGAGAGGCTCTATGGGCATCTGAGGAGAGCGGGAGAGACCCCCGAGCCCACAGTGGCTGTGGCAGCCAGTGATGCCCCCCCTGACCACAGCCCGGTCTAGGCCCAGCATGAGTGGGAGAGACCCTGGCACGGGGGGACTTGGCCCCCACCAGGGTTCAGAGCTTCATCCCCTCCTGCTGCCGGCACAGGGACCAGCCTGGTGCCTGGTGCCCTGCAGGAAGGGTGTCCTAGCCCAGGAAGGCCAGGAGGGCATGTGGGGTCTCCTGGCTGTATCCCCCACCGTGGGGGTCCGGTAGCGTGGGGTGGCCGAGCCCCCTGGCTACCGGGAGTGAGTTGCCGGCGAAGGGCCCGGGCTGGGGGTGCCCCAGGGGTTGGGGCGCAGAGGAGGAGCTGAGTGTGGGCCAGGGGTCAGTGCCAAGGGACTTTGCTGAACCCCCCACCCCACTGAGCCCCCTGGCAGAGCCCTGAGCCAGCTCCAGTCTCCTCTCTCTCCGTGGTTATACAAGCAATAAGCCTCTCCTCTGGCCAGGAATGTCCCCTCCAGGAAAGGGCCGGAGCTGGGTGTCCCCTCCACCGGGGGGATGCTGTGGTGCCACCCCGGCAGGGGGGTAGTTTGGGGAGGGAGAAGTCACCTCCTCAAACCCACAACCCCCTCAGCTGCAGAGGGAGCCTGGGATCTAAACTGGAAGCAGGGGGGTCTGAGGCAGGGGGATGCTCGAGGGGTTCATGCATCCCTGTGGGGCCACAGGTGAGCCAGGGGTTCTCCAGTGGCAGCCCAAGGGCTGGGGTGGGCAGGACCAGCCCTGGGAGCCCCATAAATACCCCCCGGAGGGGTTAGGGCTGCCCAGGTGGGGGTACAGGGTGAGAGCAGAGCAGAGGGTTCCCAGTGCACGCCGTGGGTGACCCGCAGTGCCTCCCACACCCCACCAGGGGCTCAGCAGGAGCTCGAGGTGCCCGGAGGATATTTATTGATTTTTACAGAGGTGGCTGCTGCTCTGGGGTGGGGTTTGCTTTGGATTGGGTTTTTATTTGTGTTTCAAAGGATGGGTGGAAAAAAAAAAAAAAAGAGAGATAAAAACCTCACCTCAGCCCAGCCCCAGGTGTGGCACGTGGGACTGGGCAGCAGGGGAGGGGACAGGCAGGGCCCCCCCAAACCCCCATTGCATGTGAGTAGAGGCCGGGTTGCCCCTTCCCTCTGCGCAGGCTCTGCCCAAAGCCCTCCCTCCATCAACCCTGCGTTTTTAAGTCTATAAACAAAGGACAAAAAACCAAAACCAACTGACTGTGACATCTCTGAGCTTGTTTCTTACCTTCTGCTTTCCAGGACGGTGCCCATGGTGTGGGGGGGTTGGGGCAGGGGGGCTCTGGGCCTGGCATGGCCCCACATGAGCGGGGTTTGCCTATGGGGGGGGGGGCTGTGCCCTCCCAAAAGGAAAATGAGGAAGAGGGGCTGGTTGTGTCCCCGACCCCACCTGCTGCAGGAGGAAGGACATGAAACCCACCTGCTGTTTTCATTTTATTTTTCTTTAAAAAAAAAAGGAAAAAAAAAGGAAAAAAAAAGAGAAAAAAAGGAGCCAAGTGGCTGCCAGTGCCCCCATCCCTTCTGAGCCCTGATCCCTTCCAAGCTCTGAGCCCTTCCCAGGCTTTGATCCCTTCTGAGCCCCGAGCCCTTGCCAGGCCCTGTTCCCTTCCAAGCCTGAGCCCCTCCGAGCCCCCGTGCAGCATGCAGGTGTAATAGAGTTCTGCTTTGTCTTAATACCTGGGTTTTTTCCTCATCTGGTTTATTTTAACACATCACGATGTGTAGGAATCTCTAAATATACCGCAAATATAAACAAAACAAACAAAAAAAAAAAGAGGAAAATATATAATATATAACAGTAGTCTAAAACATAAAGTGCACGGCAATGGCTTTGCACGACTCTACACGGCCGGGGGGGGCCCGGCAGGGGGGCAGGTCCCACCCCCAGGCCCCCTCATCCCACCCTTCCCATCGCAAAATTAAAAACAGAATCAGTGTCTTGATTGGCAAAGAGTGATTGGGGTGGGGGCAGCGTCCTGGCAGCCACAAAGTTCAACTTCCAGGTGTCTGGGGAGTCTGGCCACCACAGCTGCGGGTCCTGACGGAGCAGGGGGCACAGGGAGGGAAGGGGGTCCTTGGTTGGTTTCCTCTGGTTTCTTTTTGGATCGCAAGCACAGTCCAGTCCCAGGAGAGAGGCAGAGCTGGGGCGAGGAGAGGGGATGCAGGCCCGGGCCAGGGGATGCTGTGGGGAGAACAGAGAGAAGGGGGTGAGGAAGGGCAGGGGGTGCCCAATTTGGGGTGCAGGCTCTGCTCCCAACTGCAAGCAGGTCACACCCTGCACAGGGGCTCCTGCCAGCACCCTGGGATGGGAGTGAGGGATTCCCTGCAGAGGGAGAGGGGCCTGGAGTCCCTCTCCTGTCCCTGGAGGGCTCGGAGGGGCTCACACAGCCAGGTGAGTCCAGACCTGCCACGAAGTCAGGGAGCAAAACCCCAAGGGGAAAATAACACCAAGGAATGTCCTTTATGCCCAGGTGGGGAGTACTCCCTTCCTTCCAAAGGTTTTAAGGCTAAGGCGGGGGCAGTGACCCAGCCGGGCTCAGGCAGACCTGCACGGACCTTCCCCTTCCAGCAGCATCCTTGGAGCCCCCAGGCTGGGCAGTGGGAAGGAGCAGCAGGTCCTGGGGAGCCCCATCCCAGGCTCTGGCTGCACCGACTCCCTGTGCAGGTGACTCACTGCCCCCATGAATTAAAGATGGAGCTGCCACGGCCCCTGACAGCTGCAGGGGGAGGATCCGGCTTTTATTTCGGGCTTTTTTCACACCACAAAGCTGGTCGTGATCCAGGAGATAACAGAGCTCAGCCCCAGCAGCGCTGTGACGAGCATGAGGCCGGGGGCGGATGAGGCTGAACATGAGTCACTGCTGGCTCCGTTATGAATGAGGGGTGGGAAGGAGGGGACAGGACTTGGAGCCGGAGAGGAGGGAGCCGGAAGGAGGTAGGGAAGCAGGGAGGGGGCTCAGCTTCCCCCAGGAGGGGAAGGGGCTTGGGCACAGCAGTGGCCCAGCCATGGGTGACACAGCCACCCCCTGGGCCAAGGGACAGGTCCTATGGGGGCTTCTCTGGGAATACCCCAGTGCTCAGCATCCCAGTGCAGCCCAGCTCCTCTGAGCTGCCCAGATGCAGAAGGGTGGTGAGGCCAGGAGAGGAGTGGAGGGGGGGTCCTGGTGCCAAGGAGAGGGGGTGTCACTACACAGCCTGGCTGCAGCCCAGGATGGGAGAAGGGTCATGACAGCAGCTCTTGCCTGATGGTGCAACACCTTCAAGGGGTAATAAAGCCAGGCAGGCAGAGCAGGGCATGGGGGTCCCCACTGTGCTCTGCACTCGCAGCACCACAGGGGATCCAGGCTCTGGGTGCCAGGGACCCTTGCAGGTGGATGGATGCTCAGGACCCAGACTACAAAACACCCTTCGAGCTCCCTCCCATGGCCCACAGCTGGGGCAGGCTCGGATGTCCTCCCTTTCCTTTGGCAGCCCCCCAGGGTCTCCCCACGGTACCTGGGCAGAGCTCACTGCTGTTTGCAGGTGGAGAGCTTGCGGATCTTGCTGCTGGCAGAGCAGGCCTTGCGGGAGGGGTTGGAGGAGGCGCTGGCCCGGCGCTCGCCCTTGGCCCTGGTGCTCAGCTGTCCCGGCTCCGTCCCGTTCATGCACACGGCCTTGGGCAGCCCCTTGCCACGGCTCTGCCCATTCTGCCCGGCCTCCTCCTCAGGCACCTGTCCTGCAAGGGAATGGGCACAGTGAGGGGGGTGGGCAGCAGTACTTCCCAGTGCCTGGGATGGATCCTGCACGTGTGGGAAACCTGAGCCTGTTCCTGAGCCTTTGAGGAGCACAGGAGAGGGATCCTGAACACGGGATGTGCAAGGCTGGGAGCCTGAGAATGCATCTCTCTCCCACCCAGGACCAATGTGACCCCCATTCCCCCAGCAGCTGGTGGTTCCCAGCACAGGAGCACGGCAGGTGCAGACAGAAAGGACGGTGTGTTCCCTCCTCCTTGGGCTGTCTCTGAGCTCCCATGGACTCCCAGGCAGTAGCCCAGCTCCTCTGGGGACCAAATGGGCAGTGGTGGAGGGAGTCACTCCTCCTGCCTTCTCTGGAAGAGGTGATGCAGATCGCAGCTGAAGGCACCAACTTTGGAGTACCCAGGGGCTGAGTGTGTTTGCAGAATGGGGCAGTGCAGCCCCTTCTGGCAGGGCCAGGGCTCAGGTGTGTCACCCTCCATTGAGGAGACACCTCAATGGGGTGGGGGCTTCACATCAGCCCCTCTCCCTCCTCCACTCCCTGTGACTCAGCAGAGCAAGGGAAGAGGCATTTCCAGAGGTATCTCCCACTGCCATGACCGGGGCTTGGGTCACATCCCTTCACCCGGGGAGTGACGCAGGGATGTGGCCACAGAGCATCCCGGGGTGCTCCCACTGGAACACGGCGCAGCCCCCTGCCCGACGCAGGGCTGAGGCTTCGTCAGGCTCCCGGCACCCCCCACCGGATCCAGCCGAGGCAATTTCCTTCCAGCAGGAACGTCACGCTCCAGGGCCCTTCAGTTATGACTCAGAGGTTTGAGTGGAAGCGAAGGCTGTAAGACGATTATGTATAATTTTCTTTAAAGGATGCTCAATCCTTTCTCTGCCAAGGCCGGGCGGGACGTCAGCTCTGCTTGCGCCAACCATCACCCCACTGCTCGGAGCCGGGGGGCTGAGGGGGGTCCGTGGGAGTGGTGGGAGAGACACCAGAGAGGGGTCGAGCTCGCACGCCTGTGCCTCAACACATCCCCCCTGGTGCTGCTGCAAGTCCTCCAGAAACGTGGAGGGAGCAGGAAAATGATCCTGGGTTACACATTCCATTGATTCCCCCTGGATCTGCTCCCATATCCCTTCCAATGGCTCTGAGTGTTGCCACAGCTCCTGGTCACTGGCTTGTGGCCACTTACCTGAGCACTCCGGCCATGGGAAGGGACAGGGACTGACTGGCTTTGGGCACCCAACCCTGGCACTGCCCAAGCCACAGGCACTCACTGTGCTCCCAAGGGGTGTCCAACCTGGCACCCCGGAGCAGCACAGCTGGTGCCAGGCTCATCACAAGGGACTGAGGAGAGGGGGTGCCTCAGCCCTCCCAGGGAAAGGGGGTGCTCTGGGCATGTGTCAGAGCCTCAGACAGGCTGTGGCAGTGACTGGCATGGCAGGAGCATCGAGCTCACCGCCCCTCTGTTGATCCCACCAGTACCTGATCTCTCTGGAGGGGCGATGGTTGGAAAGGGCCAAGGGGTCCAAGCTCTAGAAGAGGGGGCCACGTTGGCCCCAGAGCTCCCCAGAGATGAGGCTCCCCCACGAGCTCAGGGTGAGCAGATCACAGGGGTCAGGCTGCAGCAACTCCCCAGAGCTCTGGGTTTTTCCTCCCATCCCTCCATCCCACCAGCACGTCTGCAGAGCCTCAAACAACCCCATTCAGAGACAAGCTGAACACTTCTCCTTCTCCTCCCTTGGCTGAACTCGGGCCAAGTCAATTAACATTTCTGACTGGGGAGGGAAAAAAGAATCTATCCAAACAGCTCATTTGCCTTTTGTGTGACTCTTCCCTCCTCCCCTCCCTCCCTGCTTCAAAAGCACAGTCCCGGGAGTCTATTATGGATACCAAGGAGGGAGGTGAATCGTGAGCTAATTTTACCTCCTTCACCAATGACAGTTGCTGACGTTGAAATTAATGAAAATAAAAATTCAGCATGGGCTGAAGTCTTGGCAACTGCTGCCCCCGCGGAAGCCGCTGACCCAGCGCTGCGTCTGCCCGAGCAGCTCCTGCCCACCTCACCCTCACCACGAGCAGGGCTAAAAATATAATAAATAAAGGGAGAGCTGAGAGAGGCACCGGGAACGTGGCTGCTCATCCCTGCCACCCCTCACATTCTTAATGGCTCCGCATCCAGCTCATTCAGGCACCAAAAAAGGTTTCAAAATAACACCACGAAGAGGTTTTGAATTGCTGTTTGTCAGACTGAGCACGCAGGCACCGTGAGCAGCCAGGAACGCACCTTCCCAAGCATCAGGCTTGGCTCAAAGACTCCAGTCCTGGCTGTATTTCTCAGTCTCAGACTGAAAAACCCAGGAGCAGGCTCTGCAGGATGGGGCTGCAGCAGAGGAGGGGTTAATGTAGAGGAGGAAAGAGCATAGCTTGGCCTCTGTATCTGAGAGGCAGCACAAAAGCACCAAGCAGGACATTCACGTCCCTTCACTGCACACAAGGATTCTGCCTCCAGGCCACAGCCATCCTCTCCTCCATCCTCTCCATCCTCTCCTCCATCCTCTCCATCCTCTCCTCAGCCCTTCCCTCGGATGGGATGTTTAACACCGCTTGAACCAGGGGCTTGGAACATTTACATCTCCCCACAGAGCCGCATAAATCTTTAAATAACTCTTTAAAAATGAAAGCACTTTCTCAAAGCCCCTTCTTCCTCTGAAGAACACAGGATTTAATGAGATTCCCACTTCCCCCCCACCAAACCCAACACCCACCCCCACCTATGAGTCACTCACACTCCTGCTCTCACTGCCCAGCAAAGCCACAGCTGAACTGATCCCTCATGTACAAGGGGGTTTTAATTTATATTTTAACATGGCATCACTGTTAGAGATGTAACACTGAGCAGGTTCAAAGGGATCCTGCAGGAAGACTGAGTGAAAAAATGCACATTTATTTCCTCTGCAGCTGCTCCCACCTCTGCAAAACCACACAAACCCACCAGGCCCCCGTGCTGGGACCCTCCTCACCCTATTCCTCCCACAAGTGTGTTCCCAGTGCTGAGGGGATTCCTCCCCACCACAAATACTGCACCTGCACATCCCACCTCACCTCCCCAGCCCTCTCAGCCTTTAGGTCTCTAATTCCTCTGAAACAGCACAAATTACACAGACAACTTTGAAGATCTTCCAGTAATCTGCTTGTCATCTGCCATGACAGCTCTGATTTGGGTTTGAAAGCTGCTGTTTGCAGGAGGAAGGTGTAATTGCTGATGTCACTGCTCTGGAGGTGATCCCTCACCCTCAGTCCTGGGACAGACACACAACTGGGGAGCACCTGGACAGGCCAGGCTGGGACCAGGCTCCTGGTGTGTCAGGTACACCCCAGATATGCCCCATACCCCTGAACACAGAGTCATTGCAGGGCTCTGCTCCCAGATAACTCATTCTAGCAAAATTGGCCCAAACAATTAACTGTGCTGAACAGCAGAGTCCAGCAGCAGCTGTTGCTGGGAAAAGGGAGGAAGCTGGCACAAGGATGACGAAAGGAGGGGCATCCTTGTTGATCAAATCAAGGGCCAAGGCATTCAGAGCACCACAGCTCACTCACACCACTCCATAACCAACAGTCTCCTCCTCTGCTGAGAGGATTATTCAGACCTCGAGGCCTTTCGCAAAAAGCTTTGAACAGACAAAAAAAAGGCCCCAGTCACTTCTGTCCTGCCCATCAAAGCATCGTTTTCCCCTACCTGGTACTGTGAAGTCCTGAGTGTAGATGATATCATCTTCAATGTCATACAATTCATCGTCCTCTTCCTCATTGTAGCCATGCAGATCTTCCAGGTAAGGCACCGCCGTCATGCTCCTCCACCTGTCCTTTGTCTCGGGGCTGGGCGGGATCGGCACCAGCGCCTCTGCCTGAGCGTGTTTCTTCCGAAACCAGCTGCAAAGAGCCCCAGAGCAGAGCTGGGTCAGTGCACGAGGCACAGAGGGGCCCTCCACACTGAGATGGCCCCATCCCACCCCAGTACTGGCAGGTGTGTGCTCCACCCAGGAGCTTTGGTAGGTCAGCAGGAACAAACAGGTCTGCCCAGGAGTCAGTGTTGGAGTCTGTTGTGGGACACACTGGGGTGGGACAGGGGGACAGGCACAAAGGGACAGGCACAGGGGGCAGCTCAGGGCCTGGACACGGAGCTCAGGAACATTCTCTCCATCACCAACTCCAGCTCAAATTACCTGTAAGTCAAAACACATCAGCAGAGCTGCTGGAGCTCCTGAGTTTTATTGTCTAAGCAAGCAGGACAGAAGTTTCTCCTGTCCTGCAGCTGAGGGTGATCCAATCCAACAGACACCAGTTTGTGGGGTCCCAGCCTGAGGAGAGGGGTAGTTACCACAGCAGCTTCCTCAAGGCCACAGCAAAACCACTTCTACTTTATCTTTTTATCCCCCTCTGTCTCAAGGGACTCCTATCACCACTAAACCCCATCTGGCCAGGAAAGGATATCGGCTCCAAAAGCTGTTCTTAATCAGATCAGGAATCCAGCAGGCTGCTTCCCAGCAGCATCCCAGAGCCAGATGGGATAAACCTCTTAGGTTTTCATTGTACTCCCAGAGCAGGGCTCAGACTCCACAGTCTCTGGGATGTCTCCCAGAGCTGCATGTGGGCACCCAAAGTCTCCTGGAAGTGCTGCTGGAGCCTCCACACTCCCAGGAACACACTCAATGAAGGTGGGATCAGAGGTTCCTGCAGCCCCAGATAACTCTAACACACCTTTCCAACCAACACAAGCCTGATAGGACACGAGTGGTTTCCACTGCAAAGCTGGCATCCAGCAACTCCTGGCCTCCAACCACGGAGGAGGGTCTGAGCCAGCCCAAGAGCTCTCACCAACCTGAGCCATCTGTTTTTTATCACCCCAGTTCCAAATTCCTTTCAGGAAGGCAGGCTGAAGGCACCTCCTGTGCAGAGCTGTAATTATCATTGTGTTCTAGTCTTACACTGCTTTGACAGTCAGCCTGAAAAAAGTGGGATTCTAACAAAACTACCAGCAAAAGCAGAGAGTGAGGAGATAAACACATGGAAATGCAGTTACTGGGAGGAATCAGGCAGGATTCAAGGGAGGGGTTAACTCTAACCCAGAAACTGCTTTACAATCAGCATCTTTACACTGGTTTCTCTGCAGTGATGGAGTTCTGGAGCCAGGCTGCAGCTCTGGGAGTCAGGCAGTGCCTTGTTCACAGGGAGAAAGCTGAGGTTTGAGGAGAGGGATGGGAAATGCTGCAGATCTCAGCTGGCAAGTGTCACCTTTGTCCCTGAAGTGGCACTACAGGAATTGAGCAAGCCCATCCCAGCTGCTGGACTGGCAGGAAGGGAACAGGACCAGCATAACTCGACTTTGGCCAGTGGCTCTTCAGAGATCCCATGGATGGCTCCCTTGGTGACGTGTGTGGCACACGGCACTCCTAATTGGATCATCTGATTTCACTTCCCTGGGAGATCGTGCTCATTGAGGAAGCAACTGCCAAGACAGCAAATCCAGCCTGGAAGGATCATCAGCACAGGGACAGAGGAACCAACAGAAAACAGCTGGTTTTGCCAGGGGCACTGGGTCTTGAGGGATCCAAACTCAACATCAGTGACTTCAGGAGAGGGAATATCCAGGACAAATGAGATCAGAGTGACTGCTGTTAAAAGGAGAATTTTAAAGGGAAAAAGCCTGGAAGTCTGCAGCAACTGGGGTTTTTGCTTTGCTGTATTTCAGCTCTGCTTCACTCTTCCCTCCTGTCCTACTTACCAGGAGAGTAAAAATAGGTTTTTATTAGCAGCAGAAACCTGAATCACTGTACTCCAGTCATTATGCTTCCATCCTCCGGGAGGTGATTTCAAACACTTGCATATGCATATATGGTAATGAGGATAGAGAGTGAGAAGAGAAATCCATTGAAGTTCTAAGAAAAATCAAAGACCTCTTGGAAGGAGCCTCAAGCAATTCTGTGCAGAGTAGCAGAGTATTTCCTGGCAAGGATTTTCCAGCAGGGACAGACATTCCGCTTTCTGCACTGGTATTGGAGGTTGCTAGTGAAGATTTGCTCTTCAGCTGAGAAGAGCAACACCCCAACCTGTCTTGGGGAGCCACTGGCCACTGACTGAGCCAGAAAGCAGCAGCTCCTGGGGAGTGATGGCAATGAGATAAAGCCCCTCCTCACTCTGCCCTTACCACCAACCCAGAAGACCAGCTGGGTCAGAGCCCTGCTGATGAGTGCTCTGTTTCACCAGTTATTCCCAGTTCAGGGATGTTTTCTGAGCTAACTCCATCAGCACATACAGTTTCCTGGTGCTTGCAGTGGCTGCTTTAACTCTGAGGGGGAAGAAAAGATTTTTGGTATCTCAGAAGTGCCCTTTGTCCAGAACATCCCCTGGAAGAGGCAAATTCCTCTCTGGTCTCTGTTCCAAAGAGGCTGGGAGTGTCTAAGAAACGATTCAGAGTGAAGGCAGCAGTAGTGAGAGATTATTTCTTCCTACTCCACAAGCTTGTTGAGACGCCTGCAAAGCTCAGAAGCCCAGTCAGCAGTGACACAAGTGTTAATTGCGATCCTGCCAGGCAGAAGTGGTGCCCAGACAGCTGCTGTCAGCCACAGGGAGATAACACAGCAAGGGTCAAGGACTGAAGGAAAAGAGGAATCTGGGTTGCCCGGTGCTTAATGAGCCCGCCTGGTTTGCAGCTCCCAAGCTAAGATCTCCCATCACAAGTCCTCTCTCTGCTCTTTTCAAGTTATGGTATAAGCAAGGTTAAATTAAGAATCTGTAAGTGCAGCTGCAGCTTTCCAACACTCCCAGCTATCCATTTCCCATTTGGGTCACAAACATTGCAGCTTGCTTGGTTTGTACATGGGTGATTCTCTCTGAGACCAGATGCCAAGCTGCAGATCCTCCCCCTGCCTGACAGCCAGGGTCGGGATGAGCCATTCTCCACCTCCTGTGATGCCATGTAAGGGCCTCGAGCTCACTGGAAGGTCACTGTCACCATAAGCAGCAACTAACAGGGTTCCAGTTTAACTGAGTCCCCTCACAGGCAATTGTGGAAGGCATAGAGGCCCCAGGAAAAGGCAACACATGCCAGCAGTGTCCCTGCAATCCCTGCTCCAGCTCCTGCTGGATCAAGAGATGTCCAAGCTCCTCAGTCAGAAAAAGCAGAAGTAAGAAAGCAGCAGCTTCCCCCAGCTGATGAGGCCAAAGGTGATTGTAGTGGCTCAGACTCCTACAAGGAGTTCTAGAGACTCACGTTCCTTTATCATGTCACATTACAAAACTGGTTTGGAGAACGTGAGTAAACGAAGGAAAGATCCCTTCCATGTGCTGCCAGAGGGCAGGAAGGCTGAGCCAGGTGCCTTGGGAAGAAAGGAGGAATGTTTCTTTGTGTCCTGACAAGGGGACAATGCTGCCTGGCACCTTGGAGAAGGGATGGGGCCCACAAGTGCAAAGCAGCAGAGGGTCAGTGAAACCCCTCTCCCTCCCTCAAATGCAGGCACAGGAGTCCAGGAGCACAGTCAGCACCTGCAAAGGAGCCTTCAGTGCCACCACACACAGTTCCAAGAGTATCCAGGTTTGAACAGCACAGCATCCCAGAGACACCCTCCAAACCCCTGTGGGGAAGGTGGCACAGCAGCCTCTGAGAGGGCAGGAGACCCCAGCCCAGCAGGTTAATATGAACCTCAGCTAATAAAAGGTGGAAGTGCCTCCCCTCTCGTGGTATGAACTCCTGCAATCGGATCTGCGACTGAACAAATTAAGTGTGACACTTGTGGAGAGGGAAGGGAAGATGGTTGCCTTGGAAACAAAGGACAGAGGTAGAATTCTGCATCCACTTCATCACTTTAAGTGCTGCAGCAGGTCAGTGAATTAGTTACAAAATGCAGTGTATGAGCATGAAGCCCTTCAGCAAAAGCACAGGGCAGAGGGGAGGTGGTAGATAATCCATAAGGGAGCAAGTTGGAACTCCCTGGCTCTTGGCAGCTTTTCCTCTCCAGCCCAGGAGCACCAAATATTCAGAAAGGTGAGCTACAAGCATCAGTTTTCCATTGAACATCATCCCACACGGATCCTTCTGGGGAGAGCAGGTCTCCAGGCTCTTCCATTGCTATTCAGGGGTTGGCTTCTGGCAGTTCCTAAGCTATGAGATGAGGCTGGGAGAGGTTTAACACATTTCCATTTACAGCTCCAGGTCTGCTCTGCATGAACTGGGTTGGACAGAGCAGCATCTTGCTTTGCACTGCTCCAGTAAAAGTGCAGAGACAGAAGTCTGATGCAGGGGTTCAGCTGCAGGAGTGAGGAGGGAGAAAGGCACCTGGTAGGGATGAAACTCTGCAGACAATTCCTCCAGCATTCCTCAGCAAGGGCTGCTGCTGCAGGGGGAAAAGCATTTGGAATAGCTGACAGGAATAACAGGAGGAACGACAGGATTACCACTGCTGGTCAGTAACATGAGCCTGGCTGCCTTGCCTGCCTCCTGCAGCTGTGCTGCTTCGTGGAATCTATGATTCTATGATTCTCTGCTTCCCCAGTGCCCCTGAGCCACTGATTTTATCCCTGATCCCACTGCAAAAGCCCTCACACTTTATGGCAGCTGAATTGGGAGAGGATGGATCCTGAGCACCCAGCTTTGTGGCTGCAGGACTCCTGCTCTGTGACACTTCCCTTGGATCCCCCTTCCCCCAGGAGAGGGGAGCACAGCCCCTTCCCATCATCCTGACACGAGCCTGGTCCGACAGCGTTTGGCTCCAAAGCAAAACCCCTGCCCAGGGCCCGGGGCTGTTCCTGCTGATTTCACAGCACTTTGATTATCCAAACTGTCTGTATGAGCGAGTCCTCAGGAACAGCAGCTCAAAGACATAAAAGGAGACTTCCAGCAGCACGGAAAGACACCGGGTGATTCTGGTTTGAGCCGGGATCCATCCCAGCAGGGCAGCCTGGGGAAGTTGCTTGATGTTTCTCTGTCTAGTTCCTGTGCCTTAGCACATGGTTTTGGGGGAGGAGTGTAGAGAAACCCAAAATCATTAATGACTTACTCTCCCCCATCCACGAAATCTAATGATTCTAGAAATCAAATCTCTTCTTACTAAAATGCTTTCCCAAAGCCCTCTGACAATATCCAATGGCTGCCTGCTGTCCTGACTGCTGTGTTCCATTTACAAAAAAATCAGGGTCAGGTTAAGCATCAGGGCTAAGCTTCTATTTAAAGAAAAGGCAGGAGAAGCAAGCTCTGGATTCTTTAGCACAAAAAGGAGCTGGACAGACACATCCAAGGTCCAGGGCTGCAGGCTCTGCTGTGCTTGATGTAATTATTAGATGCCACAGCAGGAGGAAGGAGGCAATTACTAATAGGAGAGAAAAGCCTGTTAAGAAGCACTGGCTAAGCTCACACAAAACTAATAAGAGCCTAAGCCTTGGAAATGCTCCTGGGTTTGCAGGTAGAGCCTTTTCCTCAGCCCCTCTCAGTACTGTGGGATGAGAAGCCTCAGCACAGCAGCTGTGCCCACAGAGCACGGGGGGCTCCACAGCTGCCCCGTGCCAGAGCCATGCTCCAGTTTCTCTGGCTTTCCAGCTACAGGCAGCGTCTCTGGAGACACCTCTGTGCTTCCAGCTGGGCAAAGCTGACACAAAAACTCACTGCCACACGGGAGGAGGATAAAATGGTGTATCTGGGCTTGGGGAACCAGCTTAAACCACCCAGCAGTGACCCATGAGGACCCAGGGCAGTGCCCAAGGTCAGGGGCAGCCTCTGGTGCCCACAGGAAAGAAAAAGTGCTTTTCTCAAGACCTATTGATGACTCCACAGACTTAATTTCTGCTTCTTTCCAGTGCTTCCTGACAAAGCATGGGTTTGCTTCATGGCAAGCTGATACCCTCTGGTCATGGCCACTGGTACAGGGAGGCACCTGTAGTGAAAGGCAGCTTTGAATGGCAAATGCTGGTGCCTGTCACCACTCAGAGCCACTGAAACCACCTGGGCATGGGGCTTGGCTACTACTAAGGAGTCAGCCTGACTGCTTAAATAATTCTGGGCAGCTCCATAAGCCCAGCTCCCCCAGCCCCTCTGATCCCTGTCAGAGCAGGTCACAGTCACTCCCTGCAGAGCATCTCAGGCCTCTCAGGTTCTGGCTGTGGCTCCTCAGACACCATCCCCTGACAGCACATGGCTACACCAGCCAGGTTTTTCCAGAGACACAATGGGAAAGCAGCGCTGTTCCTGCAGCACGGAATGGGCTCAGCACCATCCTGGATTACACATCTTTGCTTTTCCATGGCTCCCAAAAGCGTCTGGGCAGGCTCACAGACAGCGCCTGTGCTGAGCAGCTGCGGTCCAGAGGCAGCTCTGCCTGTCCTCAGAAGCACTTCCCATTCCAAGAGGAGATAAGCTAATGCAGCCTCCGCAGCGAAGCATCCTCATGATGCTTTTTTGTTCTTGTACTTTTATCCGCCCAGGAAATCTCTGCTCAGAGCCAGCGTGTTCAAACAGATCCTTAAAAAAAAAAAACCCTCAGCGATAACGGGGCATTTCCCCTCCTGACTATGGCACGGAAAACGGGGGAGGATATGGGGGAGGGAAGACTGTGATATTAAAGAGAAAGAAAAAAAAATTCCTATTGTCCTGGAACGCTTCTCCACATATTGATTCCATATGGAGCAAATACCAGGGGATATTTCTGTCCCCAGACTGGCCAGAACAAACACACGTTGCTGAACAGTCCTACTTCAATAACCTGGCTTTAAGGATCCCCCTGTTCCGCTCCATTAGTACTTGCTGGCCTCTGGAAAAAATTATCCAGAACCCTTAATCATCCAGAAGCAGGCACACCACAAACAGACTTCCAACATATTCCTTATTTACTGGTTACCAGTTCCACTCTGTACCGGATGCTCTAATAGGAGGAAAAAAGCCAAGTGGAGGTTGCCAGAGCCCCAGCAGAGCTGGAGGATGGAGATCAAGTGACTTCCATGTGTCTGCTGTCGAAAGGAATCACGAGGTGAGAGAAAGAGCACAGGTACATGAGCAGGAAGAAAGGACTGATAACACTCACTTGTGCTGCCTTATCTGCTGTATTGAGAACCTCTTGGCTGGGTCGTATTCCAGCATCCCTGAAAAGAAGGAAAAAAGGCCAGGTGTGATCACAGATACTCTCAGCTGAGCCAAAGGCAGGAAGCACAAAGCTCTGCCCCTTCCCTCCCCACCCTCCCCAGCAGCCCTGCTGTGTCCAGTCCTGGCAGCTCCAGGCAGGATCTGGTGTATCAGTCACAGGAAGCTCAGCACAAAATCCCAACCCCACTGCTGACTATCTGGTCTGGTCTGTTCCTCAGTTTCCCACCTTTAAAGTGCATATGGCCCTTCCCTCCCTCCCAGTGCAGGGACTGAGGCTTCTCCAGCCCCAGATCACAGGTCCAAGCATGTCTCCAGGCAAAGAACATCAAGACTTTGCATTTCACAGATAATGCCATTGAACTTTCTCCATGGAAGAGCCAAAGCCTCAGGCACAGCATATGTCCAGTTGCTCCATGTCCCAGATACTCTAGTCTAGTGGAATTCTATTCTGGAGGTACAGTCAGAGAAAACTGTCCATCCATGTGCCCTGGCCAGGGCTTGGATTTCTGGGATTATGTGCTGAGGTAACTGGGGTGGGGGTGAGCAGAGAGGGGAGAGGAAAAGCAGCTCATCTGTGTTTTCTCTGGGAGAGAGGGAGGTGGATTCCTGAAACAGCTTCCTAGGGATGCCCACGCTGCTCCACTGCCTTTCTGAAGCTTCACAACTCAACAGAAGAGCAGGAGCAAATTTTGCCACATCCTTCAGGAATGAGCCAATGGGACCTTAGGAGTCTTATCCAGCAGCATCCAAGATATTCTCCAAAGAAGGTTCCAGGAATATATTGACTGTCAAACAGGAGTTTGGAGTGTCAGGACAGGAGCAAACAGTGCAGAGTGCTGGTGAGAGCTGGGATAAGGACAGAGTGAAAACAGAGGGATGGGAGATACATCTGCATGGGCACTTGGGAAGGGAGAGCTGGAAGGAGACATCCTAGTTCAAAAAGGAAGCTGCAAGGGCCTTGTAGATGAGATTCTGGAATTTAAAGGTCATGGAAGAGATAGATCACCACAGCACATGAGGCAACAAAAGCTGCTCCAGAATATAATCCTTGTCAGTCCATTTTCATCACATCCCTTGACAGTAATGGATATGGGCAAAGAGGGGGGATAGGACAGTACAGGGTAGGAGGGCTGAAGTTATTTTCCACCCAGAACCCAAAATACAGGTTGGCCTGGCAACTTGGGAAGGTTTATCTGTGCTGGTGACAGCTCTAAGACCTTTAAGGCAGACAGGATCACTACTGATCCACATGACATCACATGAAGTAGGTTAAAGAAACACGGAAAGAACTCTCCAGATTAGAGGTCAGGTGCATTGCAGGCCCCTGGCTCAGACACTTGAGGCACTGGAGTCCTCAGAGCCCAGTTCCTCATAGTTTTGGATTGTTTGGACTGGGTTTGGAATGTCTCTGAGGAGGGAAACTCTACAGCTCCCCCACCAAAACTTGTTCCAGAGTTCAACCCTGGCAGCAAAGGAGTTTTCTCACGTTCAGATGGAATGTCTCCTCACCTCACAGAAAATAAAAGTTTGGAGAAAAAAAAATCCCACACAATTAAAGAATTCATTAATAAGATGATCAGACAGCAGTTTCACAGCTGAGCTGCCCAAATGAGTTGGCTTTTTAAAAATAAACAGGATTGCAAAGAGGTCTTACACCAACTTTAGGGGACTAGAGCCAAGTACTGACTGGGTTCTCTTATTAATGCCATCAGGAACAGGGAGGTCAGGACACCACCCACTCCCCCAGTTTATTTATTCAAAGACCACATTTCAAGGTGTTTTTGAAATTTAAGGCATTTTCCAGATGAAACTGGTACAAGCAGAGGAAGAAGTTTAAGGTAAATGATTAAAAGAGGCCCAAGAGCAGCAGTTACAAACAACCACAGCACAGGGAGCTGTTGCTCTCAAAGTCATTAAAAAGGCAGAAAGAAAATAATTGACCAAAAAGAATATTGACTCTAATGAAAAATGACCACATTTGGGGCAGTATTTGAAAGAAAATGGAAAGTCTCATCACTGAAAATGTACATTCATACATTCAGCTCTGAGTCACTCGTGGCAGCTCCGTGGCTCAAGCCCTGCACTGAAGAGGCTTCATCAAGACAAAACATCATGTTCTATTCACCAGGCAAGTCATCCCGGAGCGTCTGCCCACAGGAGCCGCTCGCTGCCATTTAGGGTAAAGACTTCCCTGGAGTTTATCTGCGAGCAGGGATGGGACATGCTGTGCCAGGGCAAAGCCTCAGGAGGCCCAGCTCCGACCTCTGCTCCCCGGTATTCCTGGAGGATTTGCTGTGCCCATACAAGGGCTATCACAGAATAATCACTGGGGCTGGAAAAGACCTCCACGGACATCGAGTCCAACCTGTGACCAATCCCCACCTCGTCACTCAGCACCATGTCCAGACTTGCCGTGGACACCTTCAGGGATGGGAACTCCAAACCGCCCTGGGCAGCCCCTTCCAATGCCTGACCACCCTTCCCATGAGGAAATTATTGCTGAAACAAAGTTCTCTTGTCGATGATGTATCAGATACTAAACCGATAAGAACAGATACTACACAATCCTGCCTATATGGGGGTATTGTGCCCACTGCAGCACCTCCACAGCCTCAACCCCCTCTCCAATCATGTAAAGTGGCAATCCAGGAACTGGACCCCATGGATCTGCCCTGAGACCCTCACAGCCCCCAGCCCACACATTCAGTGATCCTGGACAGGCACAGTGCTATATCCCAGGGCAGAATTCCTGGAGTTCAGAACACAGCACAGTCTCAGCTATGGGATTTGAGAAGCAGGAAGAAATCCAGCAGCAAGGTTAATGAACTCACCGTGGATTTCACTTCAGTCTCCAACTTGGATAAACCTTTAAACAACCACTATAAAAGCGGTGTGAGGCCAATCTGTAAATGGAGACAAGACTTTCTCCCTCTCCCTGCACACACTCAGCCGTGTTCCGGCCACAAACTCCCTCTGCAGGCAAATCCTGGGCCTTTGATCCAGCACAGGCCTCTGGATGGGCACAAACACCCTCCTGCCAGCTCTGGGGACTCCTGTCACGGCACAATTAAAGCACCTCGCTGTCACCAGGGTGCACATCCTCTCGCTGTCCTGGCAAGCAAAGGTCATGGCAGTGAGGAAACAAACTGCTGAGGAACCCATCACCGTGTCCCAGGTCACAGGGCCTGGAAATCAATCCAGATGCTGATTAATGCAGGGCTGTAGCCTCAGAGCTTCCTCTTCCAGTAAAAGTTTATTACCAGGAGGAGGAAAGCTGACCTTCTGCATTTTTCTGGTCCAGAAGCAAAGTGCACACAGTTGATAAGCCACGGGCAGATGCTGCCAGAAGAACCTTAAGGCTATTTATAAACTCTTCCACTCTGACACATCTCTCCTGACTGCACACAGAGAGCAGCACCAGCCTTTCCCCTTTCCATCCCTGAAGAGTATAAATAAAGCTTCATCCCTGATTAGGGAGACAAAATGAGGAGCAGCATCCCAACTAATCTGTGGGATATACTGTCATGCAAGTCTCTTTACAAGCCAAATACCACAGAAGCTTTAAGTCCTCTAAACTCAGCTCTTCTGGAAAAGAGAGCAAAGATAAAAACAAGCTCAAGGGGAAGAAAAAGTAAAGAAACACTACAAAAGTAGTCAACAGAAGAACAGGAAAACCTTAAAAAGCATGTTTGTGTTTTCTTCACAGCCCGACAGGGCCTGTGGTCAGCACAGCCCCCGCAGACAGAGGAAATGAGCACTTTGCAGCACTGAATTCTGCCTCACACCAGCCCCAGACCAAGCACTCACGGCCCTGCAAGGGCTTTTAGAGCCTTTCAAAGCAGCTCAAAGGCAACATGAAACCTCCAGTGAGACAGAGCTGAGCTGAGGGTGTCTGTACTGCTCACACAAACATATCCACCAGCCACTGACAGGATCTGACCTGCAGGCACTGGATGCAGCTCCTGTCTGCTGCAGGAGGAGCAGGCACTGACCAGGAAATGCAGATGTTCTGGAGGAAAAGCAGGAACTAAATAAAGCAACCAGGTTTGTCACCATAGCTACATAGAGCCACAACTGCACAGCTCAGCCCTGGGCCTCAGCAGGTGCTGGGGAGCTGGTCAGGCCTCCAGAGTGGGGGGAACTGGGGCAATCCCACCTTAGAATTCATCCACCTTGGGGCCATGGGGCAGTCTGACCACAGGAAAATGCATGGCACACCAAGCAGAGAGGAATGTCAGGAGGTTTTGCCAGATTTTACTGTGTACCAGGTGCATATGGCAAGATGAGAGAGAAAGTGAGAATGTTCTCAGGTGGGAGGGAGGAGAGGAAAAGGGATCCTTAGGGCTTCCCACCACCCTAGAAGATGAGGGCACAGCCACCTCCTGCCAGACAAGTTCTTCTCCCCACCAAACCCACTCAACTGGCACCTCTGTGGTGCCCAGTTACAGGAAGGATGCAGACAGACAGACAGCAGCAAAGATGAAGGAGGAGATTCAGGCTGTGAGACATGGACAGAGGGCACCAGGTACAAGGCTCCTCCATGTAAAATCAGGCAGAAGGAAGAGTAGGAAATTCTGATTCTAGATCTCACATAGGGGTGGAAAGAGAACTAAAAAGGGAGTTATTGTGCTAATAAAGCACAAGGTTTTAAGCTGTCAATATGCTCAGCACAGGAAAAGAGAAAACTGCCACGCTCCTTTTCCCTGGGGGAAGCACTAAGTGCAGCTGAGAGGCTGATCACAAACCTCCAAGGAGTTCTGCTGGTTGCTTTAAGAGAGTGGCTGCCGGGCCGGTCAGGCTCCATTTGGGCAATTCCCAGCTCATAAAGAGGCTGTGTTTGGAGTCAGCAGTCACAGACCAAGGGCCACATGGAGCTCAGGACACCGTTCCCTGGGGCAGGCAGCTTTGACAGGAAGCACATCAGGCAGTGCCTGGCTGTGAGTGGTCGCTGTGCTGGGCTCAGCGGAGCAGTCAGATCCCGGCTGTGCCGAGTGCCACTGGAAGCGCTGCCTTATGTAATGTCTTTGGAGAGCTGCTAAAGCTGGCTAATGCTTTTGGAAACACGTGGAAATAACTGATTTCATCATCGGCATGGGGCCAGAGAAGCTAAAATAGACTCTGAGGGGGCCTGCGGGAGGTCTGGCACCTCCTCGGTGCCGGGGTCTGGGGAGCCCCAGCAGCGGCTGTGGAAGAGCTCGGACTGACAGCACCACCTGCCGCCAGCACGGCCGGCACCGAGCCAGGAGCGTGTCCCCGCACCGAGCCAGATCCCGTGTTCCTGCACTGAGCCAGCATCGTGTCCCCGCACCGAGCCGGGAGCCCG
>JAWWEV010000084.1:1894914-1906217 GCA_035583235.1 Hafferia zeledoni
CCGCACCGAGCCGGGAGCCCGTGTCCACGCACCGAGCCGGGAGCCCGTGTCCCCGCACCGAGCCAGCATCGTGTCCCCGCACCGAGCCGGGAGCCCGTGGCTTGTGTCCCCACACCGAGCCAGATCCCGTGTCCCGCAGAACTGACACGCTGCCAGGAGGGGAGGGACTCGGTGTCCCCAGCCCATCACCTACCCCACGCAGCATCAAGAACCAGGAAACCCAAAGGGAAACAAGACAAACATCCTACATATGGGGCTGCTCTCCCACAAAGAGTTGTAAAGGAAGGAGAGGACAAGCCCGTGCTGAGGGGTGGGGAGCACGGCTGCACTCGGCTGTTCCACTGCTGAGGGGGCAGTAGGAATGCTGGTCCCATGGGCTGGAATCACATCCCATTTGTTGCCAAAGGGACTCTCCAGCCTGTCTGCTGTGCACAGAACTCCTGTCCTGAGTGACCACTCAGCTTTCACAGGTAGAGACTGTTCAGCACTAAACTTCCAACTGCTGCAATAAGTGACAGTAAGAAAAAAAAACAAGCAAAACCACAACTTTCTCCACAGAAAGTGCCACTCCTGGTCCTACCCGAGCCCTGTTGCGAAAGTGAAACCTGTCACTCTGCTCCAATATCCTGCAGCTCTGAATGTGGGGGGAAGGAGACAAATGAGACTGAGAGAAGTAAGCCCAGAGCAAAGGTTGATGAGGAAGGACAGCAGACCCTGAGCACTCAGTGTTTCACATCAGAGAAAGCCTGTACGAGGCATCTGAGTGTTCTCACTGGCAAAATCTGCATTAATGCTACAATGCTACTTAAATTTAATTTCTTGTGGGCTTTGTCTTTAGGTGTGAAAGCTTCTCAGAGCACAAGAAACATAATGCAAGAACCAATTGCTGCAAGCTGTGCAGGGGTTAGTGGATCCCAGGAAAATACCAATGGTGAACATCTTTCAGAGGCTGTAAGCATAACCTCTCTGTCTAACAGGATCCTGCATCTCCACAGGACACTTAGTAGGAAGCTCTGCCTGGCACTGTGCAAGCTGAGCACTTGTTGCATCTATAAATTTTACCCTTTTGGAGCCATCTGGGAGACTCACCTCTCAATAAGTCTGAGAGTGGAGGACCACAATCCTCTGGAATTGTGTAGTCGCCTTTCCCGATGTTTTCAAATAATTTATAGATATTATCCCCTTCAAAAGGGTACAGACCCGTTGTGATGTTGTATCTGTGGAGGAGAAGGAGAAGCTGGATGAGAAGCAGCACACAGGTACTACTCAGTTCTCACATGGCTACATAAACTAAAAGCAGCCAAGAGGAAACCAAAAGAGGAATATCTGACAGTAGTGGAATGCCTTTTTAAACTTAGCCTTTCTTCATCACAGCTCTTCATTCACATGAGTCAAAACCACCAAGACATCTCCCTGACAGCCTGGGACAGCAAAAACTTTAAAATAAAT
This sequence comes from Hafferia zeledoni, assembly GCA_035583235.1. Taxonomy (NCBI): domain Eukaryota; kingdom Metazoa; phylum Chordata; class Aves; order Passeriformes; family Thamnophilidae; genus Hafferia; species Hafferia zeledoni. The sequence goes on from JAWWEV010000084.1 coordinate 1,896,364, forward strand.
ACTGGAGGTACTTGTGGTTTCTGTTACTGCAGCAGCTGTGCCTCTGAGTGCTGAGCAACAGCTGCAGAGTCACCCACAGAGAGCAAAGATGGCTTTCTGCAGAATTAAAGGTACTTTGGGGAGCATAAACCCACCCACGGGAGGGACCAGCACCCCTCTCTGTGCTCCTCTCAACACACAAGAGCAGTGGTGACAGTGGCTGGCCCAGAACTGAGCTCCCTGGGGGTGTCATTTGTTATCCAGTTCCTGGAGGTTGTGGGCACTCACAGCGTCACCCCCGCAGACCAGATGTCGACTTTAAAGCCTGAAAAGGTGTCAAGGCCATTGGCAATTTCTGGGGGCTGGAATGCTGGCGACCCTTGGCTCGTCCTGCACGTGTCATCCTCTGCAAACGGATGCAGTGCCTGCAGGAGAGACCAAACAGTGTCAGACCTGCTAAGGAAAACAAACTGCCCGTTGGAAAAGTTCCACCTAGGAAATAAAAGGGGAAAACTCCTCTACTGAACATCTACAGATGATGAGAACATGCCACAGTGACAAGCCTTGCACCTCTCCGATCTAGGGCAGTCTCCAAATAAAAAGAAGAATTAGGTTATGTAGCTTATCCCCATTTCCCCCCACTTATGGCCTTGTCCAAGATTGATGTCTTCCTCTCTGTGCTTCCTGAGTGGAGGTTTCATGCTGTTACCAACAAAAGTGCTTTGCCAATTGCAATAAATATTCAGAGTCACTCAATGCACTCTGCAAGCGCAACAGAACAAAAGCCTAAATGCACAATAAATCAATGACACCACAGAGGTGACCTCAATCTAGAATGTCCCACTGCTGCACTTCTCACATACCTCTGCTACGCCTAAATCGGATATTTTTAGTGTCCCATTGGTTGTTAGCAGGAGGTTCCCCGGTTTGATATCCTTGTGGACAATCCCTTGGCTGTGCAAGTATTCTAAGCCATCTATAAGCTGACAAAAGTACCTGCAGAGAGAGGCAGAGGGAAAAAATCAAACACTTTTAGCCAGTAGAACGGAGCTTTTTGCGATGCTTATGGTCAGAGACTCTGGGTTATCACCAGCACTGCACACACAGCCTGGCAGCAGGCAAGTGTTTCATCTCATAATACCCAGAAATAACATTAGTGTGCTTGAATTTCACTTAGGCTGTCTGTAATCCCCACAGATCTCTTAAACAAAATGAAAATAAGACCATAAAATGATGTAGTTGCCACAGGTTTGCTGCTCTGCCCTGATTTGATCCTGACAATCTTCTATTCCCAGAATTCTCAGGTTTCTTTCCTTGCAGAGTGAAAGGTGTTCCAGCTTATCCTGTCTGCTAACTAACCAGGATAACAGATCATGCTGGATATTGCCAATCCCTAATCCATCCCTAGGCTTTTAATCTCTTTTCTGACGCTGAACTGCAGCTTGACCTCCATTTAGGCAGGGCAGGAGATTCCCCCCTCACATCCCTGAGCACTGCAAGAGCATGAGGGCCAGGAAGGGCTGTCAGGCATCTCAGGAAGTTAAACAAAAGTAACAGAAAAATCAATAGAAAAATGGTTTTCTTTCCCAAAAATCTAAGGACAATCCTTGTCACCACTTCAAGAGCTTTTCACTTTTTGCCTGGATGTAAAAGATTAAACTATTGCACAAAGCCAGGTTTGCTTTCAAGTGCAGACTGAGCAGAGCTCTCCAGCTCCAGAGAGCACAGTGGTGATAGGAACAAAACTTACCCGTGAGCCTGAAACACTGGAAACCTCTTTTCTGGGACACTGTCCAGCATTTCCTGCATCCCACACACACAGTACTCCATCACCATATACGTGAAGGCAGAGTTAAGGAAGCTGCAAGGTTAAACACCCCTCAGGCAGGTGCTGTGTGAGGCAAAGCCCAAGGGGCTGCACTCCCCAGGTGCTGAGGGACCTTCCTCCAGCTCCCACAGGTGGGGGAAGAACCCACGAGAAAATCCTTCTGGAATCACCTGCAGCAGCTCCAGGATGAGGGCTGGAACAGGACAGGAGCTCCACAGAAACCAACCTGGAGACCTCACAGAAATAGGGAATGACAGAAATAGGGAAACACCCTGAAGTGGCTTTGAGGTCCCTTTCAACCCAAACCATTATATGACTCTATGACAAACTCTGCTGAAGCTTCCAAAGTACTTCCACCAGCAAAGGAACACTCAGGTGGGAACAGAATCCTTCACAGCCCCAGTTTCCAATGCCACAATGCCTGGTCTGGAATAATCATTTTTTTTTATCACTGAGGAGGAAGTTGACATCCCTCCTTTAAACCCCAACTCTGCTTTCATCTGGCAACGCTTCCTGCAAGGAACCAACACAGTTGTGTGCATGACTAAGGGCTCTGCCCCAGGGAGACAGTTCCTTTTCCTCTGGATCCATTCCCAATCCCGTTCACCATGTGGCTGCACAAGCCCTGGCCATGCAGCACAGGCACCAGGAGTGCCAGGCAGGAGCTGGGGAAAGATCTGGCACAAACGTGATCATGGAAAAATTCCTGCTCCCAGCTCCAGTGAAAATCTCCCAGTTATTTCCACACACACATAACCAGCCTTGGGAGGAACAAACTTGGAGACAGTGTAGGAGCAGATAAAGATAAAAAAGGTGAAATCGACCTGTACTTGAAAGGGGAAAGTACTGAAAAACAAGGTGTTCTTTGTGGCCCAGCACTGCTCAGAGAGCCCAGCAGGGAACATCCTTGGAGAGATCCCATTTCCAAGTGAGGGGTTTGGGTTGTCATCACCTGGTACCGACACACGATGTCTCTCTTGGGCTCCTTTTCCCCACGCTGCCTCTTCCCTAATTAAAGGCATCTCTCTCTCTCAGTAATTGACTCGCTGTCCCCCCTATCTGTCGAGGCCACGGCACAAGCAGAAGTTGTCACACTACTTTATCCTAATGATCTGGTGGCAGAGTGTTTGATCTAATTAACGCACACAATTAAATTACCCCTTTTCTGAAGTGCTCTAATAAGACAGTATTTAGAAAACACTGTCAAATATAAAAGCAACCATTTATAACACCAGCTACAACAGATCAGCTCCAGGAACTTCGACACTGGTTCCAGAGAAAGTGCTCTCAGTGTGCCAGAGTCACCCAAAATCCAGCAAGGTGAGGCATAAAATTGCCTCAACTGATGTGTCTGTGAATTTGTGTTCCTGTGGAAAGTCCCCCAGCAGGCAGGATGGCCAACACCAGTGGGAGCAATTTAATTGCAAAAAATTTAAGCTTAAGAAGCATCCAAAAGGGCCTTCCCAAGAGCAGAACTACAGCAGGGAGCAGTGGGAATTCAAACCTGATTAACAGCCCTGTGAAAAAGGATATATTTTCTGCTTCTCCTCGTTGTACAACACATCGACCAACTGGATGACGTTTTTGTGCCGTAATCGCCGCAGGAGCTGGATTTCCCTGCAGGAAGAGACAAGGAAAAAAGTTACTCTTAAAAAGGTAATTTCCAACTCCATTTCTTCCAAAATCTAGCCCAAACTTAACTTGACTGAATGGTTCTGAGACCTGAGCTGAATCCCCTGCTTGTGGGAATAATGTAAACCAGCATAAACACCTTCCCTCGGCTCTGAGAAAGGCCCTTCCTATGTCACCTCCTGTCAGCTGCTCTGATCTTTGTCTCCTGGGATTTTGTACCTGCCCAAAACCATATTTTAGTCTCTTTTGCATTAAACTCAGCCTCCAAAATCCCACTGCATGCCAGCTGTGGAGAAACAGGCAGATCAGGACAGTCAGGTCAGGGTGGTTCTGTCAGTGTCTGGTACTGCAGATCCTGCTCTTCACTTTGCTCTGCTGCTGCTCCACTCTGGGCTGTGCTAAACTCCACAAACTCTCCTTGCCAGCTCCCTTCCTGTGCCACTTGGTGAGTGCTTTGAGCAGTGTGGTTGCACTTCATCAGCTCCAGCTCTGGGAAGCAGCACTACAAGGAATTCCAACTGCAGCTTTGGAAACAAGAGCCCCTGCCCAAACCCAGCTCAAAGCCCATCACAAGCAGCACAATTAGCAGCTCCAATACTGAGCTGGGGCCAGTAAAACGTCTGGTTGGTGCCTCATGCCTGAGTAACACCCAGAACTGCTCCTTGGAAAGGTTCTTCCAATGCAGGAGTGCAAGGAGAATCCTTAAGGATCTTTTAAGGATACCAGAGCAGTACAAATTACTTCACCACCAAAGTTTAGGCCAGGCACTCAGCCTTTTTCAACCTGGATTTAAAAAATCCACTGAGAGCTGAGCAGAGACCGAGGATACCATGGGAAAGCTCCCAAGTGTTCAGTGGACATGGCAGACAGGTCTAATTATAGGAATGACCAGAAGGCTGAAGTGGATTAAATTAGCACAGGAACTGCAGCCAGTGTTAGTGTGGGGTGAGGAGATCCTGCAGCAAAGGAGGAAAGGGCCGAGGGTCCCATCAGGGCTGAGGGGTCCAACTGGGATGCTCAGAGGGAAGAGAACACACACACTCAAAGACAGCTGCTTTAAGGCAAAGCAAACTCCCAATATTAGGAACACATTTAAAATCCTGATCCCCACAGATCATTCCTGTAATACAGCTTGGAAGCACAAATCACTAATTCCTTCCACCTTTAACAGACTAATAAACATCTTATATTTTTGCAATGTTTTCCCTCCCAGGAGGACTTTGTGAACCAATACAAAATGCCAGGGCAGTGCCCCTCTCTCTGGGGCAGAGGCCAAGCAGCCCTTTTCCCAGAGGAAAGATTACTTCTATTTTTAGCTCCTCTTGCACTCTGGAATGCCTGAGGAGCAGGGACAGCCAGCCAGTCACCTCAGATCTCGTTTCACTTTCCAAACCCCACGAGCAGGGGAACACAGGTGCTCGCCTCACCTCCTCAGAACAGGCCTAAATTTGACTTTTTTTCCCCCAAAATTAACACCAAAACCCCAGGCCAGCCCACTGCAAGTGTGTGACCAGACAGACTGCCAGAGGGCAGGGCCTTCTTCCAAGTGCAATCTTCTTGCAGGAAGACAAGAGGGAAAAGACCTTCTAATTCGAGCTCTGTCAGATCCATTAAGCTCATCCTGACAGATTAAGACTTATCCCCTGCAAGGTACCTGCTCTGGCAAATAACTGGGGGTGTTGTTGCTCAGAACTGTACACAGCAAAGCTGCCTATTGCTGTATGTGCCACACCATTTTGGAAGTTGCCAAGGACAGCCTGGAAAGAAGTTCCTCCCTGGGTATCTCCACTGAGATCCAGCACCCTTCCTACAGCTTGTTCCTGCCCTCACAGCCATTCCTGCTTAAATAAAACCCAGCAACACAGCCAAGAGATTCATTCCTTTCCTTTGACCTGTGAGGTTCCTCCAATAAAGTCCTAAAAGCTTAAGAAGAGTAGGGATGGGCTTCAGGACTGCACAGGAGGATCTTGGTGTTGTCCATCCCCATCCCACTCCTGCATGGATGTCTGGCATTCCAAGCCCTCTATCCATCACAACCCTGTGCTCTTCCATGGATTGCAGCTCCCAAGGTTTCATCTCTCATGCCAAGCAAACACCCAGCCCAGCAGAGGATGTGCCTGAGCCAGGTGGTTCTGAAGGGCACCTGTGTCCAGGGAGGAGGGACAGGGATGAGGTGCAGGAACTGCAGCCTGTCCCCACCTGGGCCCACACCCCCAGGGCTTCCAGCAACTCCTTCCCCAGCAGAGCTGTCCCTGTCTGGAATTCCACTTAGTTATTGCAGACCCCAGAACAAACTGCCACAGCACTGCCCTTAACTCTCTGTGGAATTCCAAGGAGCACATTTCCAGCCTGAGCAATCACCGAGGTGGTAAGTACAGCACAGGGCACTTGGGATCCCACAGAGGCCCACACTCTTAATTAACGTGTGAGGTTATTAGCAAATGGCGTTATTAAACCTCTGCTGCTGCACACACAGCCTGCCAAGTTTTCCTTCCTCTTTTCAGCAATCCCACTAAACTCCTTTTTTTGCAGGGATCAGCCCCAGCATTGTCTGCCTGACTGAGCCAACTCCACTTCATCTAAAGCAACTGAAGAGAAATGCAGATTTCCTTGATGGATTTAGGGAAATGTGTGTTTTTACAGTTTTTACATCCTCTCCAGAGCTCAGAGATCCCCCCAAGACTCATTTTTCTAGGGCAAAACTGGGGTACTTTAGGGTAGAGAAGAATCACTTAATTTGATCTAAGTCCCAAACACATTTTAGTCATAATTTCTGGGTCTCCAGAACATCAGGAGACAGGGCTGGGACAGGCAGCTGCACACAGGGGATGAGGATTTGGTCTGGGATATGAGCAAGGAATGACTAGGGGGGGCATTACTGTCCTAACTCCAGCCCCACACCTACAGGTGCCCAAGGCCTGGCTCAGACCTGCCCAATCCACCACAGCTCATTACTGTGCTCTCATTACTCCCCGTGTGCTGCTGCTCATGGAATTACCCAAGGACCACAGTCTAGGAACTGTTTTCCAGGGAATTCCTTTGATGACACGGTATCAGTGCAGCTGCAGCAGCACTGGGGGTGCCCTCTGAGGGGGCAGAGCCCACCACAGTCACTCTGTTGCCTCTGTCAAACAACCCAAGTTTCACAGCTTTCACTCTCTGAGCTGAAGGGCCCACAAAAATCTGCCTTAAAATTCCCCACTGAAGCAGCAGATAAAGATCACAAATGGGTGGGCAGAGAGAAAAGCAAGAGGGGACAGAAAGAGAAGCTTGAACTAAAGTAAACCCTGGGCACAAGACAACACCTAAAATCTGCCTTGGTGTTTTGCAGCAGGTGGGGCTGAGCCAGAAAACACCCACAGCAAACCAGAGAGGGGCTTGTCTAGTCCGCTTAATAAGCCCCTTAATGACACCCCTGACAGTCACAGCTCCGCTCTGGGCATGAATAAAACTTCCAGAGTTCAGCTCAGGACACAGGAGCATTCCCATGGCTCAGAGCAGGGAACTCTCTTGGTGTGGGCAAGTTCTTTTTATCTAATTTACATTAGAAGTTTCCCTAAGGAGGAAACAATCTCCCTGTTCCCCAGTGGCAGCTCTGGATGTGCCCATGGAGGGATGGGGGGGACAAGGGGACTCAGCCTCTACCAGAAAAACAAGAAATATTTTATTACACATTAACAAAGTTCACTCTGAAGCTGAACCTGAGCCAGGAAGGGAGAGACAAGGAGGCCCCGGCCTTGGGATGTGACTGTTCCACAGCCAAGGCTGTCAAGGAAGGCAAAGTGAGAGCTCCCTGACAGCAGTGCTGGGACAGGAGGTGAAATATCCCACAGCTGAACTGGGAAACTCAACCCTGAGTGAGACACACACGGAACTCTGCTGGGTCAGGGCTCACCCACAGCTGAACACCACAAGAGTCTCCTGGAACTCTCACAGTCCTCCCTCCCAGCCCAGATAAACCCTCACTGGGTTGTTTGGGCTGCAGAGGCTCCTGCAAGGCAGATAAGCAGCTCCTGACAGGGCTGGGACGCAGCTGCTGGAAGGTCCTGGAAGGGAAAGTTCCCTCACCAGCCCCACAGATCCAGCCCCACAGCTGGTCCCTCCCAGGGTTCACTTCCACAGGGTCCTTGAGCCCGGAGTAACCAGCATGTTGGAGCTTCCTGAGCTCTGGAGTCACTGAGACCAGAGAGGTCAACAACTCTTGGCCCCACTTTACAGGCTCAGAGTCTTGGATGTGTCCCAGACACCTCAGAAACGAAACCAAGTTAAAAACCCAAAACTTCCTGTGCTCATGAGGTGCCCTCTACATTGGATCCTGTTCCTGGGAACTTCTCCAGGGGTGGGAGCAGGAATTGCCCCCCCAAAGAGCTCCAGGGCCACACACACTTGATAACATTGACTGTGATGACACCAGGTGTGTTTGTGCCCACTCACCTTTCCCAGGCAGCAGCACCTGGGCAAGGTGAGACGTCAGAGAGGGATTATTTTAGTAAAGACTGTTTTATCCACTAATACCAAAGTGGTGAATTCCAGACTGTCCTGGCCCTTGGGAACCTGCCCCTTTCCCTGTGCCCAGCCTCACCCCGAGCACTGGGCGCTGTTCAGCAGGAAGAGATTCCCAAACACCTACGGATTAGGAAGCAGTTCCACAGCAGGAAGCCATGGCTTAGGAAGCCCTTCCACATCAGAGAGCCACACTGTCAGCAGCTCAGCTGGAAAACAAGGACCAAGGTCCCCCCAGGGGGTTCCCAGAACCATTTACTCACTTCTTCACATTGGCCTCCCCGTTGGGAATCCGGCGCAGCTTCTTCTTCTTCAGGATCTTCACAGCTCTCCTGCACAGGGTCTCTGAGTCCAGCATCTCCTTGACTTTGCCGTAGGAGCCCTCTCCCAGCAGGTCTCCCATGAGGTACTTGCCGATGAGCTTGGCCCGTTTGCGCCGGGGCTGGTAAATGACCTCGGTGGAGTCGATGCGGTGGATGAAGGTGTCCATCCCCACCGACATCAGCTCGCTCTCTGCAAACATTCCCAGCTGCTGGGGCTCCTGCAGATCCATCCTGGATTAAGTTCCTTAACCTGTTTTCCCCCCTAAGCGCTCAGGGCTTTAATCCTGTTTGTTAGTTTCCCAACACTCCCTTTTTACTCCTTCTCGGGAAAAAAAAAAAAAAAAAAATATCCAGAAGATTGTACAAACGTGAATAAAAAAACAACCAAAAAAAAAAGAAAGGGGGAAAAAAAAAAAAAAAGAAAACCAAACCTAAGAGCTGCTTCCAGGTCAGTTGGATACCAAAAGATCCCGGCCTGGCTCCAGAATGTCTTTGAAAAAGAACATAAATGTGTGACGGGACACGCTTAGTTTGGGACTCGCTTTGCCTCTGGCCGGTCCCACTGCCGGGGCTCTCCCCAGTCACCTGGCCTTGACTGGGCCCAGTTTGATCCTGCAGCGTTAGGTCATCTCCAGGCCGTCAGGCCACCCCGTGGAACCAGACCAGCTCCCAGTCCCTCTCGTGACTTTCCATCCCTAGGAGCTCATCCTTCCCGGTCGGGGTGAGGAAGGTGCGTCCCCGCCGCCCTCCCGGGAGCAACGGGGTGGAGGAGGGAGGAGGGGGGGGGAGTCGTTGTTTCAGCCGTTGGGGAGCTGGAACCAAGTTTCCTTGAAGGAGCTTTCCCAAACAATTCTCACGTCTTCGCTTTCGCCTGCAAAAGTTTGAGGCCTTTGGTGCCTACCGAGAGCTCCCGGGGGCATCCTTCATCCACCGGGATTCCGCCTGGCACATGATGTGTCACCGCCTCTGCTCCGGGGGGTCAGCGGTGCAGGACAACACAACCCGCCCCGGGGGGCCGGGGGACCCTCTGCTCCTGCCCCAACACCCTCGGGGGGGTCGAGGGACCCTCTGCCCCAACACCCTCGGGCGGGCCGAGGGCACTCTCTGCCTGGCCCCTCACGGAGTGCTCCGGGGGGCGGTGCCCACCTGGCCCGAGCGGCCTCTCCCGCAGCTCCCACAGGTGTCACCGGGGCGGGGAGGACACGCCGGGAGGGCAGCGGGGCGGGAGACGGGGACGGGACACTTTTTAGTGCGACCAAATCAGCGCCGGAGCAGGGACGGGACGGACCCGACCGGGGTTGGGTGACCTCCGGGTCCTCCCCGCTTCGAGCAGCTCCAGCCGCTCCCGCCGCCCCGGACGCTGAGTCGGGGGAGGGGGGCGGGCGGCCGAGTCCCCCCTCCCCGCCGCCGGGCCGAGGGAACCGGGCCGGGCCCCGGCGCCGCGTTCCGCCCCGCCCTGCCGCGCCTACCTCCCCCGGCGTCCCCCCGCCCCGAGCTCAGGGGCCGCCCCTCGGCCGCTTTCCCCGCGGTGTCCCGGGCCCTGTCGCGGTCCCGCCGCCCCGTTACCGCCCGCCCCGCCGCGCGCGCGC
>JAWWEV010000084.1:1907652-1930179 GCA_035583235.1 Hafferia zeledoni
CCGCCGCCGGCCACGCCCCCGCGCGCTCGAGCGCTGATTGGCCGCGGGCCTGTCGGGACGGGGAGGAGCCGGCGGTGCGGCCTTTCGCTTCCGGTTGGTTCGTTGCGGGCGGCCAACAGGCAGATGGAGCGCTGTGATTGGCCAAGACAGCTGTCCGTCACCGGTAGAGGCGGGGCTTGCCGCGGCGAGGCGCTGTGATTGGGTGCGAGGGATGTCCATCACCGATGGGGGCGGGACTGGAGGCGGAGGAGCGCCGTGATAGGCTGCAGGACCTGCCCGTCACCGCGGGGCGGCGGGAGGCGAAGGGCAAAGGGCACGTGGATGTCATGGAGACGGGAGCCGAGGCCTGGCCCTGCCCCACCGGGAACCGGCGCTGCCGCTGCTCCGGGGCTGGGCTGAACGCGCTCCCCCGTGCCCAGGGCGGCCGTGTGGGTCCAGCCAAGCAGCTGCGAGGGTATCCCTAAAATAACAGCGCCCGGTGGCAGCGCCCCGGACAGACTCCGGTGCCCCGCACGGCCACGGCAGAGACGCGTCTCCTGCTGGGATTCTGTGCTGGCTGCTCAGGGTTGGGCTGCGCGGCGCTGCTCCCCCCGCAGGGGCGGTAGGAGGGTCTCCCCAGGGTTTCACCGGACACCGGAGCCCCCTGCCCACCCCAGGGGTGGTGGTAGCACAGGCAGCTCCAGCCTGTACCGTGCCCGCCCCCACCGGGAGCACCGTCCCAGAGGAACCACGATGCCCCTGCAGCTGCCTCAGCCCCTCTGTGCTGGACGGTCAAACCGTCTGGCAAAGGGATGGAGCCAGGCTCGTCTGGGACCGCACCTGGACCATCAGCTCCCAGAGCTGAGCAGTTATTTTGAGGCAGGACGGGGCAAATCTGCAAGTTCTGCCTTTCCATGAGAGTTGCTGGCACTGCACGGAGCCCGGAACCCGTTTTGGGGGCCTGAGCAGAGTCACAGCACCCCCAAAGGGCTGGGGGTCAGAGCACAGCCACGCTCCAAGGCTGGTTTGTCTGAGTGGTCTGAGGCCGGGGAGGGTCTGGAGGCGGCTCTGAGGGGGTGCAGGGGAGGGGGCTGCCCCATTGAGCCCCCCCTGCTCCCGCCAGCACCGCCTTTCCCTCCTCCCCCCAATGGCTGCTGTCATGACACTGCCCGGCCACGGCTGATTTACTCCTTGGCGCAGAGTCCCAAGTGCTGGAACGGATCACCCAAATTCTGGTAAGTGCTGTGCATCCCCTTCCCGAGAGGTTCCCAGCAGTGGGAGGGCAGGGGCGGCTGGAAGCTCCCAGTGCTCTGCTCCCTGCCCATCCCGCTCTCTGCCCCTCCCCAGGGCCAAAATCCTGCCTGACCCTCCAGGAATGGGCTGCTGGGGGGGACAAACCAGGGGCTCCCTGGGGCCCCAGCACCACACGTGGCGTGTCCCCAGGAATCATCCCCAGCACTGTGTGCCCTGTCTGGACTGTGGCTGCATCAGGCAAAGCCAGAGACACTTGGGCTTTCTGAAATGTCTGCAGTGGGGAGGTCACCCCATCCACGGGCCAGGGGAACCCGGCTGAGACCTGGCAAACTCGTGGCATGTGGGGCTCTGTGGGTGCACAGCCCCTGCTGTCCCCTCACCCCTGCAGAGCCCTTGGCTGAGGGTGCACAGAAGGGTCTGCCCAGACATGAGATGGTTTGTGGGGCTCTGACACCCCGGGATGGCCCCTGGCAGGTCCCATCCCTGCTCGCTGCACAGCCCCAACCCCGGCCTGGCATCTCCAGACCCCTGCACAGGGCAAGGTCTGTCCCCTGGCCCCTTCTTCACACAGCTCTGGGTATGTGGGGCCAGCCAGGGGTACAGGGCTCCCCTCATCCCTTGGAAAGTCAGGGGATTTCCAGGCTCTGGGAAAAAAAGAAAACAACAAAACCAGGAACTGGCTGTGGGTGACAAGGGCTGAGCACACCCTGACACGGCCACAGCTGCTCCTCAGCAGATCCCCAGCCCCAAACCTCCCATTTTTGATCCCATTTCCTTGAGCCCGTGTGCCCCACAGGGACTGGCTGCCTGGGAAGGGCCGTTCCTGGGGAAGCCAGGCCGTTTCTCCCGGACATCGTGCCTGTACAAGGGCCAACACAGCAGGACACAGCTCAGCCACGTCCCCACACTGCCCACCAGTGCAAGCACAGCGCTGCCCCAGTGCTCCCAGTGCCCACCACCCCAGAGCAGCATCACTGCTGCTTCAACCCCTGCTCAGGGTAACTGGGGATGCAGGCTGGGATGGGAAGGTGATCCCAGCAAGGGTTGGTGGTTCTGGGAACAGCCTGTTTCAGTGCTGGATGGATCCCTTTGTGTTCTCTCACTGTATTTCTGTCTGTATCACACCAAATAAAGAGCTGGGGGGGGGTGACTTCACACCCTTAAATTCTGTGGCTCGCTGGACATTTGGCAGAGGGGACAAGGACAGTCCGGGCTGGCCCGTGGGGACATCACTCCAGGGGGATGGAGCACCGGGACGGGTTTAGCAGAGCTCGGGGTCAAGCTCTGGAGGAAGGAGGTGTTGGAGGAGACGTCGGTTCATTCCTGTGTGCAATGAATGAGCCTGGGAGCGCCGTCACCGACTGTCCCAGGAGAATCCCCCCAGTGCCGTTCCCGACTCCCCCAGTCCCGGTTTTCCCACTCTCCCGGTCTTCTCCGGTGCCGTTTCTGGTTCCCCCCCCCCGCCCCTTGTCCTTCCTGGTGCCATTCCCAGCTCCCGGTGTCTTTCCCGGGCCAGGTCCTGGTCCCCCTCAGTGTCCCAGTGCCGGTCCCTCCCGGTGCCATTCCCGGTCCTGATCCCGGTCCCATTCCCTCCCGGTGCCCCGTTCCCCGGTCCCTCCCGGTCTCACCGCCCCTTCCGCCCGGAAGTCCGTGTCGAACATGGCGGACCCGGAAGCGGCGCCGAGCGGCGGCGGGGCGGGAGCCTGAACCCCCCGAGCCCCCTGAACCCCCCGAGCTCCCCGAACCCCCGGACACAGGTAAGCGCCGCGGGCTCTCTCCCCCTCCAGCCGCCGCCGCTCCCGGGCCGGTCCCTCCGCGGGCGGGAGCCGCGGGCCCGCTCGGGGTGGGGGTCCCGGGTGGGGACGGGACGGGCCTGCCCCGGGAGCGGTGGGTCGGTCGATGGGGCAGTCGGTGCCGCGGGGGTCGGAGGGCTCGGCCGTGACCCGCTCGGGGCTGTGCACCGGAGAGAGCCTCGGGGTCCCCGGTGCCAGCACAGCCCAGACGCCTCCAGCGCTGCCCGAGGCCGAGCCCGGGCCGGGAATGGCCCCGGTACAGCCCGGGCGGTCCCGGCGAGCCCTCGGCGATGCCAGTTCGGCTGCTCATCCACGGAGCGCTGTAAAACGTGCATAGGGATCGTGGAATCGTGGAATGGTTTGGGTTAAAAGGACCTTAAAGCTCATCCAGTGCCACCCCCTGCCCCGGGAAGGGACACTTTCCACCAGCCCGGGTTGCTCCAAGCCCCGTCCAAGCCGGCTTTGTGCACTCCCAGGGATGGGACAGCCACAGCTTCTCTGAGAAATCCATTCCAGGGCATCGCCGCCCTCACAGAGAGGGATTTTTTCCGAATATCCCATCTAACCCTGCCCTCTGGCAGTGTGAATCCACCGTGGGCTGAGGTCCTGCTGTGGTGCAGCCCGTACTGGCCCAATTCAGAGCCAGTGCTGGCAGACCCTGAACTGGGCTGGGACCGGGGGCTTCACCTCATTAATTACAGGTGCCAGGTTTAAAACACGCTCCCTCCTCAGAGTAACCCTTAATATCAGCGTAAGAACTGTGGCTTCCCCTTAGCAGGATGGAGTTACAATTAAAATGAGGCGGGCTGGGAAGGGCAGGTCCTGCAGGTTCTGTGCTGCCATCCCAAAGCTGGGATCCAAACCCTGCAGAGGGTTCTGTGGGCTGTGCAGTGTCCCTGGGGTGAGTTTGGAGGGTGCCAGCTGTGCCTGTGTGGGGCTGTTCCTGCTGTACATTATCTGAGCATTGAGCTTGTCCTGAGCTGTGCCAGGAGAGCTGAACAAGAGCAGCTGGTGGTGGGAATGTGGACAATGATGTGATGATGCTGTTGCTGTGGGTTCAGGAGTATTGTGTGTCCTGTGCAGCAGTGCCAGGTTTTGCAGAGCCCTTTTGGCTGCCAACTGGAGCCTCTGGAAGTCTGAGCTCCATTATCTCTGCCCCTGCTCTTTACTTGATGGGGGTCTGTTTGTTGGATGTTTACACTCTCGTTTTCCTAAATTAAGCCTGTTCCTGAAGCAGCAAATCCTGATTGAGTCTCACTGAAATGCTGCTGGGATTTCTCTGCACAGGAGAAAACCATGCTGTGACTTGTCACTCTGAGAGTCTCAGGAAAGCCTTCCAGGCCTAATCGAGGAGGTTTATACCTCCCAAAACATTCTTCACCTTAAAACTTCAAACTCTCCAGTCTTTTTTTGGTAACATGATCGAGGTGTGCACACGTCTAGGTGTGATCAGGGTGAACACATACCTCTCACAGAGCAGGTGCACACTGAGCCTGCCTGAAGGCTCGTAGGTTGGAAGTGGTGTTTATGTGCCTGTGATCCATAGGGAAGTTGGCTTTGATGTCCTGGAGTGGTTTTTCCACCCTGAGTGGCTGCGTGTGAAACAGAACGTTGGGACCTGCTCGGGGGCAGTGCAGGGGGTTTGTCCCGAGTGTCTGTCAGGATTGAAACTGGGACAAAAGTGTGAGGAATCAGGGATCTGTATTTTCATGGCTTCTGACCTTGCTCAGCCAAGTTCTTGGTGCTCCTCTGTCACTGAGGGTGTCACACTGTGGTTGTCCCTTGCAGGTGCTCTCAGTGCCATGCCTGGTCTGGGGAAGGGGAGCAGTCCCAGTGCTCCCAGTGCCCTGCCTGGACTCTGTGCTGGAGAGTGTCCAATCGCCTGTTTTTGGGAACATTTTGTGAATCCACTGTCTGAGCTGCTGCCTCAGCCCCAGCTCTGCCTCGCAGGGCTGTGTTTGTGCTTTGGCAATGTCAGTGCTGGATGTGTGAGGGTGTGAGAGAGATCTCTCAGCAGGCTGTGTGTGCTGTGGGAATGTCAGTGCTGGATGTGTGAGGGTGATCCCTTCAGGGCTCTGGGAATGCTGTGCCAGCTGCGTGAGGGTGATGCTGGGTGGATTTACACAGAAATGTGCCAAGTTCCTTGGCAGAGCACGAAGTGGTGTCTGAGGTGGGAGGACAGTTAATATTCTTCTCATAAAGATTACTTTTCTCTCCGAAAAGCTGTATTTGATTGGTTTGTCCCCTGTACAGTCTGAGGCTCAGACAAGGAGTGAGCAGTGCCTGAAGGATGAAGCTTTTCCCTTTCCCCTTAGAAACTGCTGCCCTTGGAGGGCAGGTTTGCTCTTTTGCCTGCACTGCCACAGCTCTTGAAAGAAGCTCTGGATTGATCCCAGTTTTTCTTCCCTTTCCTTACAGACTAATTCCCACAGTTGATCTGTCACACAGATTGTTCCACACTGCAGCTCTGCATGGACCTGCAGTGCCCAGGCAATGCCAGGGTTTGCCCTATCCCTGCCTGGTGTTGCCTGGAGCCTGGCAGTGCCATGCCCACACACCACAGCTCCAGGGCTGCAGTGCCAATGTGCCAGGAGCCTTATCCATGCCCAAAGCATTCACAAGATCGGGGTGGCTCAAACTCCTCACTTGGGATGCCCTGAAGTGATTCCATTTACATCCCCCATAATCTGTGTCTTCCAGACTGGTGACAGGACTGATTCTTGTTCCTGTCTGCCCGTTTGGTCTAAACTTCCCAGAACTATGGCAAGGAGAAACATGAAAAAGGAACTTGAAGATGCCTGGGTGCTTCAGATGTAAAACTGCTTGTTCAGAGTTCTGGAGTGTAGAGTTCCCATTTCTTTGGGCTGTTACCTTCTGATTGTGTCCTGCAGAATTCCCTCCAGCTGCAGCTCTGGGGTGTGCCTGAGTTGGTGGCTCATGAGTGGCTGGAGTGGCTCATGAGTGGCTCCCCCTCAGCTCTGTGGGGGTTGGCAGGGCAAGAGGAACTGATCCCTGAGCAGGACAAGGAACTGGATCATATTTCTGAGGTGTTTTTGTCGTTCTCAGCGCGTGGTAATTCACAATGGGCAGGTTTAGCTCCGGCTGCTCCAGGCCTGTCTGTGCATTCCTGGCTGTCTTCCTTTAACAGAGACAATTTAAAATACACCAACAAAGGCTGGAGCACAACAGGAGGAAATGCTGGTTGCATTTGCTGGATTGTTTTCACTCCTCCTGATCATAGATATCCATGATCTGATCCCTCACCCCCAGCTCTGTACATCCTGGTTATTGCAGAGCAGTTGTGTGTTTCCAGTTCGAATTTCTCTGCTGCAACGCTGGTTTGAGAGATGTCTGAGACACTCAAGCTGTTAAAAGTTGAAATTCATGCTCCATAACCTTTAGGCATGACGATTTCCACAGGAATTCCAGGCTGGAGCTGCCCTTCGGTGCCTGAGCTGACTACACACCTTTAAGCAAACTGTTGGGAATACTGAAAGTGGTCCTGGAGCTCAGTGATAGGGTGGATTCGCTCCGGGGCTTTATCACGCAGTGCAGGAGCTGCTTTCACTTTCAGACCTGGGCTACTCGGCTGGGAAGGAAGGAGGAGGGCCGGTGGGATTTTTAGGGTCGTGCCATCCCTCTGATCTGAGGGATCGATGCTATTCCGTAGTGCTGCTCACAGGAAAAGGTGATTGAAGCCATTGAAGTTGGGAAGTGCCTCTGTGTGCTGTTGCTGCTGGTCTGTGGGATCGGCTCTCCTCTCCCAGCCCTCTCCAAACTCGAGTGCTGGGACCAGGAGCCTCATCTCTGATGGTTTGTCCTAACAGTGGAAGCTGCTGCTTTGTTGGAGTGTGTTTGGTAAGAGAAGTGGTGGAATGACACTTGAAAAGTTTGCTGTAGCTGTTCCCTGATGTGTGTGGGCCTCCATGTTATCCGTGTTTGTTGTCAGGGCAGCAGGATGGGATGTGGAAGTGCTTTGGAACTTGCTGATTTTC
Organism: Hafferia zeledoni; assembly: GCA_035583235.1. Classification (NCBI taxonomy): domain Eukaryota; kingdom Metazoa; phylum Chordata; class Aves; order Passeriformes; family Thamnophilidae; genus Hafferia; species Hafferia zeledoni. Next base: position 1,914,674 of record JAWWEV010000084.1, read on the forward strand.
GTGGTTTTCCGTGACGTGGCTGCCTAGAAGATGGTGGGACAGGCACAAACCAAGGGCTGTTCCCATTTCTCTGTTCTCGTGCTGGGTGTTGTCCTGCCATCCTCAGGCTCGCACAGGTCTCTAACACTGAGTTTAGTAAGTTTTTATTTAGATTTTTCTTGGAATTTGGATGTGTAAGCCAGACAGCAGGCACTGGAGCTCAGAGTGAGAGCTGGGACAGCCACTTGGGAGATTGATGTCTCTGCTGTTACAGAAGCTCATTTTGCAGCACAAAAAGCTTTGGCAGGTGCAGGTGGGGTTTGGGGACATCCAGCACATGCTGGTGCCTTTTTCCTCAGAGAAGGAATACCCTCAGCATCCTCAGGACTGAGGTGTGTCTGGAAAAGTGCTGGGATTAGAGCAGACTCTTGGTGCCTCTTGCTTCCCACTGTTCTCCATGCATGGATTTATTTTGGAGCTGCATTAGAGCCCCCCATAAACCAAGGCCTGGAGTTTTCCAGCTTTCTTGCTAAGCAGTTTTCCTTCCTTTTGCTAATGGAGCATGATCTTTTGTACAGGAGTTTTTCTAAGGTACTGCTGCTGCTTTAGGGACAAGGTCTGCTCTGCAGAGCCCACCAGTGAGATCTGGTGGTGTGAGACACGAGTTAATGTAGAGCAGGAACGGAGAGATTCTGGTATTGATTTTACCCTTTCTAAGTTCCTTTGGATGTGTAAATAAAACTGTATATTTGTTACGGCTCTTACGGGAATCATTGCTGCTGATTTCCCATCAAAAGCTGTTACAAATAGGGGGGAAAAAAAAAGAAAAGCAGCAAATCCCCTAAAGTCTGGTGTAAGGAAGAGTCACAGGGTTTTACAGGCACCAGAGGATGTCGGTGCCTCTGGACCAGTCGGTGACATTGACCCTGGGATCAGCAAACCTCAGCCCATGCTTGGGAGCAGCTGAGCAGGAGAATCATTAAAAAAGGGAATCATTAAAAAAGGGAATCATTAAAAAAGGGAAAAGGGACACCTTCCTCTCCAACACCCCCCCCCCGCCAATAATGCAATTGGGAGCTCTACACAGCATTTGATAAGTGGGATGTGAACCTTCGTCTTTGCTCTTCAACCAGAAGGTCCCCTGAGCGTGAGGGCTTTGCCTGCAATTCCCATGGGATCGGTGTCTGGGCTCGGGGGTCCTGGCTGGTTCCCCCGGGCTCTGCAGCCCCACATGAGCTCTGCCTGTGGGGCACTGCTGGCGTGGCTGCAGCACCACGGAAGGGAAGAAAGAGTCCCTTTAATTTCACTTTCCTTTGCAAACGCAGAATCATTTTGTTCACTTGAAGGTCACTTATTTTTAAGGGGCCTCTGACTCAGAGTGGCTTTTCAAAAATACTCCTTGAGCAAACAGTGTCTCCTAAAGCGATCAAAGGTGGCTCTTTTAAATTACAGCTTCTGTCTGTGCTCTGTAGGTGTTGTGTGTGTGGCTGGATTCTTTGTCAGAAGGTTTTGGCCACTTTGATTTCCTCGGCTTCCGGGGAGGGACAGGGTTGGGAGGGTCAGAAAGGGACAGAGAAAGATCCAGTGGAAGTAAAGACACCATGGATGCTTTTTTTCTGCTCCTCTGGTTGAATAGGTTGCTTTCACCATCTCTTTTTTTTTTTTTTTTTTAATCCAATAAATCCAATTGGAAATTGATTTCCTTTGGGATTGTGGAGAATTAAGTGAAAAAAAGTAATCAGCTGGGAGGTTTTGACTGAGAAGCTGTGGTGGAGGGAGTGTGTTCCCATGGGGTTAATCCTGCCAGGACAGTGATCCTGCCTTGGCAGGTGTGAGCCTGAGATCCCACATCACTGCAAGAGGGAAAGTGCCAGAAGCTGATAAGTTTTGGGATTTGTAACATAAATACTATTAATCAAAAAGGTGTTGGGTTTGACTTGTGTGGGAAATCTTGGTGCACAGTAACATCTGCTGTGGGCTTGGGAGACCTCAGTGTGCTGTGGGGTGGGAGATGAGGGTTCTCTGCTGGCTCAGTGTGGTGTCCCTGGGATGGACTCCCACCTAGAGAGGTTATTTTCAGGAAAGCAGGCAATTTGCAGTAATTGATTGCTACGAGTTTGCACACCAGTGCAGAGGTTTTTTTGTACATTAGACAAGAAAATTCCTCTGTCTGAACTCAGGTGTGTGTGCAGAGATCCGGGTGGTCGTGGGGACCTGCCAGGCTCCCACAGTGTGAAAGACAGGAGAGGTGTGTTTCAGTTCCTGTCTGGGTGAATTCCAGGTGTGGTGGTAGTGGAGAGCTCTGCTTCCTATAAACCCCTCTCTTTTCTGAAGAGGCAGGAGCATTTCAAGGCTGGTGGCTGTTTGCTCATCTCTCAGCTGTGTTTGGGCTTAGAGTCTCTTTTTTTCTCCCCCTCCCCTTTCACAGAACTTAAACGTGCCTTTCTTTCCCAGCCCAGGACATGGTGCAGAGTGAAGAGCACAGATAAAGACCCTCCCACCACTCACTCCAGAGCCTGCCCCACCCATCCCGAGGGCTCCATGCGGCAGGACACGGGCTGATGCCCTCAGCTCACCCCACCATGGATGGGGGGAACAGCTTCCCGCAGCACCAGCAGCCGGGCGATGCCCTCTGCAGCATCCCTGGCCTCCGCTCCCAGCTCGCCCTGCCAGACATGGAGGTGAGGCCCTGCAGCTCCTGGGCAGGGGAAGGGGGTCTCTGGGAGGGGTCTGGGCAGAGCAGTCCAGCCTCACAGATCCTGGGAGTCCTGGTGCATGTTTACAGCAGTGGTTTCCCAGACTTTCCAGGCAGCTGTCCAGGGCTGTGCAGGATCAATCCGAGGGGTTGAGGTGAGACTCTCTGCTGGCTTTGAAGTGGGGAGGGAAAAGCAGGGCTGTGATTAAATCAACATCTCTCTGAAAGCTGCTGGGTGCCAGCTCCTTGGGGAAGGACTGAAGAGTGTACCCAGGATTGCAGACCTTGTTCCTAGCCCTGCTTGTCTCTCTGAGACATGTGAACCTGTGCCTGGGTCCAGCTGTGTCTGTTTCCAGAGCAGCAGAGATAAATAGGTTGTATTTGTCCTGATGCAGCTGCTAAAATCAGACCAGGGCTCTGATGCATTTGTCCAACAGGGCAAAAAGCAAACCTCTGTTCCAAAATAGCTGACATGTTCCTCCAGTTTTCTCTTTCTGTTTCTAACTCTGGAGTGTGTCACATGCAGGAACAACAAAGGTGCCAGCGAGGCCCAAGTGCCTGTTGCTTAAAGCACAAAGTTTCAGTGCTTTGAGCACACAAAAGACAGATGAAAGGTTGCTCTGGAGCTGAGTAAGGAGATACTGTGTTCTCTCCTTGATTTTATTGGTTTGAACTGAACTAAAAGCTTCCCGTTAGCACTGGAGACTATTCAGGGAAGTGGGAAGACAAAAGGCAGAGAAGGACATTTTTGGATGTGACCTCTGCCAGCCAATTTCAGGTTACTGGGTTGGTGCTGGCTTCCCACAGAGACTGATTCATAGAATCAAGGAATCACTGAGATTGGAGAAGACCTCCAAAATCATCACATCCAGCCTGTGCCTGATTCCCTGCAGAGCACTGAGTGCCACATCCAGTCTTTCCTTGGACACCTCCAGGGATGGGGAATCCACCACCTCCCTGGGCAGTCTTTTCCAGTACCTGACAACCCTTTCCATGAAGAAATTACTCCTGATGTCTAACCTGACCTTTCCCTGGCACAGCGTGAGGCCATTTCCCCTTGTCCTGTTGGAGTGTTCTGAATGAGGCAAGGGCTGGAGAAGGGGATTGACCCTGGTGACCACTTGGGGACAGTGTTAGGAAAGTAGTTTCCAAAGCTGGAACTGGAGAGTAGCACTCCATGTCTCCTACTCTAGAGATGAGGAGCCTCTGGGAATCATGGAGGGAGGGAAGGAAGCCACAGGCCTGCACTCAGATCTGCAGCTGCAGGTAACAGTGCCAGGCCTCTGCTGCTCTAACTGTTGTGCTTTCTCCTTGCAGAATTCCATGCTGGCTGCCGACTCATGGAGTAGCTGCTACTCTGCCCCTTTCCCAACCTCGTCTTTCCCAAGTGAAAACCAGTGAGTGCTCTCCTCCTTTGTCTAATCCCCTCTGCTCTTGCACATCCCGTGATTCAACTATTTCTTTACTGTTTTCCTTGTTTACTTTATTTCACGATCTGATGGGGAAATAATTGCATCACTCACTGATCTTGTGGCATTTCATACACTGCTGCAGCTTGGAAACAGCAGCAAACAGCTTTTTATTTTAAAAACAAGAGAAGACCTTTGATTTCTGGTAAATCTGGAGACTGCAGTAAAAGGGGAACAGCCTTGCTTTAGCCTGGATGTGTTACACTAGGGGAATTCTTAAAAAGACCCCATGAGCACAATCTGGCAGAGGAAACACGTCAGGCTTTGTGCAGACATGGAGGAAGGTGTTACCTGTGCCAGGTGGCAGATGTTGCATGAAATGAATTTAAAATTCTTTGCCATGTTACTGGAAGTGACTGACACAACTACCATGTCATTCCTGTACTGAAAAAACCTGCTCAGCCCAGAGTTCATCAGGAGTTGTGACTCTGCTCTGGTTCTGACAGATGTTCTGTGCTGACCTCACCCCACAAGGTGTGAGCTTACAGGTGTGGGCGCTTGTGAGAAGCTGTGACAGACTTTGAGGTGAAGTTGCCCCGTGGGCAGGACAGCTCAGTGCTGGGGAGTGTGGTGGGTTTCAGTAACCTCTGGGGAGTCACAGCAGCTCTGATGGGAAGGATGTTAGCCATGGGCTTGCTGGATCTGCAGCAAAATTGTTTCTAGATTACCTGCCCAAAATAGCATTTTTGGAGGGATTTTTGCATAACAATAAATATTGTTTTCCCTTTTACCCCTTTACAATGAAACTCCATCCTGGATCAGAAGGTGGGAAGTGACAGATATTTGGACAACCATAAACTGGCATTGTGCCACCACTTAGTGATTTGGATGGGGACTCTCTTGGGGCTGGGAAGTGCTGTTTGTGGGGCAGAAGGTTTGGAGGCTGATCCCTGGCTGTTCTTTGGTGTTTGTGAATCCAGGGAGTGGCACAGATACACAGGATGTGTTCTTTATCTAGGTCAGAGGTGGGAGGAAGGAAAAATGGAAGAAACAGAACTCGATATCCTGAGCTAATAAATGTGCTCCAGGTGCCTGGGAATTAGTTCAGCCTCCTTCCTAAAGGGATTTTGGGATCTTCATGGAAAAGCAGAGATCCCTCCCTGTGAGGGTGTGAGTTCCAGGCGGGCTGTCAGTGAGGATCAGCCCCTGTCCTGGCGGGATGAGGCGTGTGGTGTCCCTGGGTTGGTTCTGGTGCTCGGGGTGTCCCCTGTCCCCTCTGGCTCCAGCAGGAGCTGCTTGGCAGCACTGTGGGGATGGACAGGGCAGTTCCCGACAGGAGACTCCCAAGAAACTGCCCCACAGGTGCTGAGAGAGCTGTGCTGTGCCAGCTCCTCCCCACAGGAGAACAGGAGAGGAGTTCCCAGATCCATGCAGGTCCTTTACTCTCGGCCAGCCGGGGCTGATTGGAAGGGGCTGTGCTTTTTGAGCAGGATTCCTGTAAATTACACGTTGTGAATCCTCCAGAGGGCTATAACAGAATTTCTGTTTTGCTGCATTGAACCACAAGATTAGATTGTGTTTATCTATTGTGTTGGGTTTTTCTCCTTGACCATTTGTTCTGGTTTTACCCCTCGCTCTCTTCCTGTTCGGTGCCACTCTTGTCAGCACTGCCGGGAATGTTACAGCCCGATCCTGCAAGGACATGCCTGGGTCTGACACAAACCTGGGCTTGCTTTGCTGGAGTTACTTCTGGAAATGAAGCTCATTGTGGTAATTACTTGCTAGGGAATGATTTAGCCAAGGCTGCACCTTTAGTGACCTGTTCTTCATAAAAATCACCTTTCAGGTGAGATTTTCCGTATCTGCATTTCACACTGAGAAAATCTGTGCTTTTTGTGCTTGAAAACTGCACTGACTCTGTTTTAGTTGTATTTAGGGTTGGGGGGGTTACAGGTAGGAATCCTGAAAGGGGTGGAAACATTGAAAAATGGGATTTTAAAGGCAGTTGTAATTGTAGCCCATCCTGTAACACAGAAAAATGCAGCTGCCATTAGAGGAGATACACGTTTTTCTTCAGAATCCTTCCTGAGAAATCTCATTTGCAAGCGGCTGTGTTTGGACAGGGCTTATTCTCATAGCAACACACCTTTATCCTGAAGCAGGTTTTTCCTGTTTGTTTTCAGGAGTTTGCTTTCATGGTAGGGAATTTCTTTAGAAGACCCCAAATGTGGCCTCTTTGGTTCAGATTTTCTTAACCTGACTAATGTCAACAGTGTATTAAACCTCCCTAAAAGAACCACTGAGGTTCAGGGCCCCAAAGAGCTGCAGCTCAATTCATTTGTAAGGAAATTATCCCTGCAGAGCTGGGCTTCCCCTGCAGCTGGAGGCTCAACACATTCCTGGCCAGGGGAGGATCAGGGACAGACCAGTTGTGTTGTTGGATGAGGTGTGACACAGCTGCAGAAAGGTGTTTCTCAAACCTGCAGCAAAGCTTTCTCCCCAGTTACCAAAACACACAACCCCTTTTCTTGCTGCTTTCATGCCCTTTTCCACCTCTGTATGGAGTCTTGCTTGCTGAAATGGTAAAGCAGGCTCTGAAAAACATGGATGGGGAAGGAGAGTGCTGGACTGGTGCTGAGTCAGCCTGTGGCCTCTCAGCTCTCCCTGGTCTCCCACTGGCCTGAGATGTGGAGTTTGTGTCTCTGAGTGGAGGACAGAGGATGGAAACCAGCCAAAACACACATGGGAGGTCTCAGTGAAGTGGCAGCGTGGCCCCAGAAGGGCTTTGGATGCGTCGGATCGTGGATGAGCAGCTGGAATGCAACGGAATTGCAACAGAGCGTTACTCTTCAGGGGGGCTGGTGTGATTAAACCAGCATAAATTTCCTTTCTGGAACAGTTTCTGGTAGTCCAGTGAACATCCTCAGTCTTTGAAGGAAACTGCTTCCACAGAGCAGCTTGCCAGGAGCTAAACCCTGGAGAGGTGTGGACAGGACAGTTTGCTGCAGGGCTGTGCTCACACCTTTGCTGTGACAGCATCACAGGCCTGACTCTTCCAGCTCTTTTTTCCCAGTTTAATTCAAGTGACCTTGTCGATGGCTCTGTGCCAGCTCTGCAAATGAGGGGAAAGAGCTTTAAGTTCTGACTCAAGGGAAGGTAAAAGCTGAGCTCCAAGGGTATGAAAGGGCTTGGTGGCTTTCTGAGGAGGATCTTGGAGTGGTGCCTGGAGCTGCTGTGGGCTCTCACTTCACACTGCAGGAACAAAGTGCATCTCACATGGACAGATTGGAAAACCAACATTAAGGGAAGCAAAATACCAACCAGGGCTGGTCATTCCACAGCAGGGCAGGCCAGGCCAGGGAGGTTGGGGCTCTCTTGGGCTCCTCTCTGTTACCTTGACTGACCCTTGTCCAGGCTGTGAAGTGCCAGGGAAACAGGAGGGGGTGTTCACTTTTCCAGTAAAAATAGTTTTCCCCTTCCCTGGTTAGTTCCCTGACACTGGCCAAGCTCTGTCCTCGTGTGAGACACAGCGAGACCGCAGTGGCTTCGACTTGAAAGCCATGGAAACCAGCCCTTTCCTGTGTGGAAATATGTTCATTCCCAGAACTTATGCCCAGATTTTAATTTGCCTGGCTGGATTAGGAGGATCTGAGAGTCAGGACTGTGGGAGCTGTGAGGTGCAGGTGTGTTCACATGGGCTCTCTGCAACAGGTAAAGCTGTGGCAGCACTGAGAAGAAGGAAAAAAGGAAAGGAGGAGGAGGGAGCTGTTAGTTTTTCAAGATATTATCTTTAATGATGGAAAACGAGCAGGAAAAATGTATTTAGCAGAGGAGATAACTGTGTTTGCACATAAATCCACGGGTAAATGTTCAGCAGCTGTGTTAATGAGCTGCTGGCTACACATGGCACCTTAATTGCTTAATCGTCCTTTGGCAGCTCCTCATTCCCAGCTCCTGGGCAGGAGTTCTGTTTAAGCTCCATTTCTCCCTCCCCCAGTGCCTCCTTCAAGTCTCTGGCCGTGGGTTCTGTGACTCTGGCATTAGGGAGAATGTAAAACTCCCCACAAGAGGAAACCAGCCAGAGGGGTGAGCGCTCCGAGGGTGTTGGGTGGCGATTGCCCAAGGAGTGCACGGAACTTACGGGAAGGATTACAAAGCACATTCCTTGCTCCTGCAGGAGAGGGAAAAGGCTTGTGTCTGCAACAGCAAAACCAGGAGGTGGCGTGGAGCAGAGGCTGGGAGGAAGGAAACTGGCTGCTCTGGTGCAGCTTTTGCCTGTGGCTGCCCAGGGGAAGTGGGTGGTGGGTGCAGGGAGCAGGAGGAAGCTGGCATGGCCCTGCCCAGGAGGAGCAGGGAAGACCTTTGCTTTGTTCCCCTGTTAGTTTAGCAGAGCTCTTTTCTTGCAAATCATATCAGCCCTATCCCCAATTCCTCTCTCTGGGTAACAGTTCTGTCTGGGTTTCCTTGTCTGCAACCCTTTCACTCTGATCTGCCTTTGGGGTCTGTCCAGGCATGCCAAGGGGGGATTCTTTCCCTGTCAGAGCTGGTTTGTGAGGGTTTATGGCCCAAACTGGTGTTCAGGTATGATGTTTCCCTGCACCTTGATGTGTGTCCCTACATGGTGTGACTGGCAGGTGCCATCACACCCATCATGCTCAGCACTGGGACATCCCAGGGGCTTCATTCTGCTTTGTCATCAGGACTGAAATATTAATTAGTCCTGCAGACCATTTTTATCTGTTAAATCCTTCCTGGTTTACATGAATTGCCAAGAATTGTATTTTTAGTAGAGCTGCTTTACTTTCTTACTGCTGAGTTTGGGGAGTGGGGTAAAACTGGGAGATGTATTATTTTGCATAGACCTCTTTTCTGGGTAATATTCATATTAATATCCACCTCCTGTCTGTGACATCCCAGAGTTGCAGCTTCACCACTGCTGAAGGCTGAAGTGACCTGTGAAGTGCTGAGGTCTGACAGAGAGTAACTGCTTCTCCCATTTCCTTACAGGCAATATTTTAACCTCCCTCAGGATTTTTATATGAATTCCATCAGCAGACCCCATTTCTTGAATACAAACTATGCAACTATGGACCCTGCTGACTTCTTACCAAAAAATGGGGATTTTCCTCAGGTAAGTGCAGAATTCGTGATGCCTTTGGGGGACAACAGGGCTCTGGGGTGCTGGGGGTTATTTTTCAGTGTTGCTTTACTGAGGGGAAAGGAAGCAATGGGCAATTAATTTGTCCAGCCCCAGACAGGAGTTGTGTGCAATTGGGATCAATCCTGTGACACTGTGAATTTGGAAGCTGTCCATGGTTTGGTAGGAGCTCCTTTGGGATGAAACTGCTTCTGTCTTTTAAAGTGATGTTTGACATAAACACTGGCAATGCTGGAGACGTCCTGGCTACAGGAGGGTCCCGGAGTGTGAGTTGAACACATTTCATATTCTTAATCATTTCTGTCCCAAAACACTCTTTGCTCATGTGTGCTGCACATGCTTCCTCACTGCTGACAAGTAGGGGATTCCTGAACAGTGAATATTTAGGGATTACATCAACTCAGTACCCAGCATTCTGAGAGGGCAGCCAGGTCAGGTTTTGCAGAGCTGAAGTGTGGGAGGAATGAACAGTGACCTCGGGTCATTCGGCTGCTCTGGGGACCCAGAGGCTCCCTCACCTCGGGGATCTCTCTGAGTGGGAAGGAGGTCTTTGCTTGGAGGTTTTGGAATGTTGTACTGGATTTTGGCAACATCTTATGGTAAGATTAGTCAGTAAATACTTGGAGTAGTTGATAGGACAGACCTGACTTGGAATAAAGAAGGGACTGGCTATATTCTTTCTAGGAATTAATACAGACATTGGTGTCTGCCTGGGTGTGTGTTAATTCCCCCTCATGGTGCTTTTGGTTTCTCAGTGTGGCTAAAGAGAGCCTTTAACTTTCTTTGGGGCTCTGATTTCTGCAGGTTTGGATGTGCAAGTGCTGGGGATTTGTGCCTTTTGAGGTGGCCACTGCTGTGGTCTCCCCTTACATCAACCTGCCTGGCACAGCAGGTCTGGGCAGCCACCAAGAGCTGCTGATCAGGGTCTTCTGACTGGATTAAACCAGATAAATAATTGAATCATAATAGCATTGATCTGTGCCTCCTGCAGAATTAATTGTGGGAGGAACAAGACAGAAAGGTGATCTCATCAACTTGTGAGACCATTTACTGGCCTGCAATGGGAAGGGGAGAGAGGTCCCCACCATAGGTCTCACCTCCAGGTCTGGTGGAGTTTGGCTGATGGGTTTAACGGGAAAAGGGCTTAATTATTTCTTTAACTTACATATTTTCTAGTATCTCAGTGGTCAGTCAGTTTCCTTCCCTGCTGCATAACAGAAATTGATCTCAGCCACCTTGGGGGAGCAGATTTTTTGGAGCTTCTTTGTGCAAAGGAGGTTCTTTGTGTTGGCTGGGTGAGAAAAGAGCAGGAGGCTCTGAGTCAAACCAGGTATGAATGACCTCAAATGATTTTCAGAGCAAGAAATAATTCTTGTGCCGCTCATCCTTTGGGAGAGGAAACCATGGATGGGAGTGAGGTGGTTTTAGGCAATTGGCTTTTGCTTGGACTCTTTCTATAGGGGGACTGCACCCGTTGCAACGTGCCTGCAGGTGTTCTGCCCCAAAGTCTGGACACAGCAAAGTATCCTCTGAATCTCATGCAGACAAACCCGTTCCTTCCCTGGGGTATTGTGCCCCATAAGAGCAGGAGGTGCCACGTGCATTCCCACCAGGAACAGGGCATGTTCATGGTGCCCTTCTGTGCTGTTCTGTGGTTTATGTGCAAGCCTGTGCACTGAGCCCAGCCTGGGGCTTTCTGGAGATCCCCACAGATAACAGGGCAGGGATGTGTCGCCCTGTGTGCGCCAAAGCTGAGAAACTGCATCAGGCCTTTGTCGGAGCTCTGTATTCCAAGCTGAAGTTCCCTGCTGGAGTTGGCACCTCTGAGGGCTGGGGTGTGTGTGAAGCTGCCCTGGGCACCGGGATGGGGCTTGCCCAATGTCCTGGTGCTGGTTTTGGTGAAATAGCACCGGTGGGCTCAGCTGTCTCTGGCAGAGGCTTTTCAGGCTCAGTGACCGTCCAGCTCTGCAGCACAGCCTTGTCAGCCTTCCTGAACACTCAGCTCCGGATTTACAAACACCCTGCTCAGAACCAGGTCTCTCCTGGTGCCCTCTTGGATTAGGATGCACTAAGCACTGATATGGAAGTCATGGATAAACCCCAAGGCTCTCTGAGCCCCTGGTCGTTGCTCATTCAGAGAAAAGCTTTTGATTTGCTCACAGGAGCCAGAATTAGAGCCTGGTTTTGATGGAGCATCAGGCCCTGAACTGGAGGCAGTGGCATCAGTCTGGAGTCATCCAGGACCATACTGGAGTTTTTCAATCCCTTGCTTCTTACAGTGTTTTCCACTTTACTGATTTTTCACTGTCCCAGATACCAAACTGTTAAATATTAACATTCCATTTGGAAAGCTGAAACATGCCATCCAGGATGTGTGGGAGCAGCTGGGTGGTTCCATCTTTCCAGGTGGCTGTACAGGAAAGTACCTGTCTTTCCCAAACTTGCCTCTGCCATGGTGGGAGTGGCAAGTGCCATGGAATGCTGTGCTGGTCCAGCCATCACAGACAGAGCAGTGGAGCCAAAGAGGGAACATGAAGAATCTGCTGCAGGTGCTGGTAAGAGATTCCTGATCCAATCTGTGGTCACTGGGCAGAAAAGGTGGATCAGGGGCTTGTGTGAGGACTTGTGCTGCCTCCACACATGGGTACCAGAATCTGGCTTTGCTTGGATACCAGAATCTGGAATTTTGAAGAATACCGAAAAGGGATTTAAAAGGTCTAAAGAGCAAATGATTGATGACTCTGAGGCATTTCTGTAGCAAACCTTTTCTGTTGGTGGCTGTGATGGGATGATTGCTTGTGTCCCATAGGGTTTGCAGGGGGGAAGGCTGGCACTTTTTCCCTCCAGCATTGGCATTTGCTCCCCCCATCTATCCTTGTTTTGTTTCAGGGCTCCTCAGCTGTACCTGCAGAGTGCAAAGCCTTTTCCGACCTGGGGATGTCTAGAGTGGGAGTTGCCACATTTTCTAATGACTCTGGGAATTTCTCTTTAGTTGGATCATTCACTTCAGTGTACAGGGAAACGTCCTTCACTGCACAGCCAGAACAGCCTGATGTGAACTTGAACTTGTTTCCTCCGCAATATTTTTGGTTTCTGGCTTGCTCCTGGGTGATTCATCCTTGCCGATCCATTGGCATTTTTTATATAAACAAGTGGCTTGAGCAGAGGTTCAGAAAATGGTTCTGGGAGGCCACGTTGGGGTCTGATGGTGTTTCTGGTCTTGGGATCTGTTGGTTTCAGCCAAAGTCTCATCCCAACCATGCAGTGCCGTCTCCTCATGGAAAAGTCTACTGACTGTCCACGTGTCCTTGGAAATCACAGTCCTGAAAGAAGCAGGATTCGGTTTCCATTGCTTCCTTCTCTTCCTGCTGATTATTCCTCTGGTCTGACTTGGGATCGGGTGCTCATGGGCGAAGGCAGTTTTACCATGTCAGTGCTGTCTTGTGTCAGTGATGGTATGAGTTGTTAATTGCCACAATAAAGCACCAAATCCACGAGGCTTTAACTTGTTCTCTGGTCTGTGCTGTCCCTCACAGGGATATGAGCTGTACCTGTGCCCAGAGCCTTATGAAGGCAGAGCACCCTGCTCTAGGAGAGCACTCCTGCCATGTAAAACCTGCTCTAAAAGAGTCTTTTTGCCATGTAACAGCTGCTCTAGGAGGCACCTGCCATGTAGTACCTGCTGTTCTTGGCCACCACAGATTTTTTTTAACTTCACTGTTCTGGTCGGTTCAGAATTACTGAAAGCACAGACTCTGCCCAGTTCCTCTAAGCCCTCTGTTATCTCTGATGGCCCTGCCTGTTGCTGATAGTCTGTGTTCCCTTTGCTTAATTTCGTGTGACTTGTGGCTCCAGAACAGGACTTTGCTGAACACACAGAAAACCTCCTCTGCTGACTTGATCTTCCCTGAGGTACACTGAGAAATAAACCTGTGGGGGTGACAGGAAGGGGGAGCAGCTCCAGGGGAGGAAGAGCTGGGGACACAGTAAGTGTGTGAGGGGCTCTTGGCAGGAGCTCAGGTCTCTTCAAAACATGATTTGTGCTTGGACTGCAGGAAGGGGGTCAGGCCAGATGGATTATCCTGTTGGGCAGGAGGAATTGGCTGCTCCTGGACAGAGTCATCTGTAGTAATGCTGTAAAGGTGCAGTTACAGCCCTGTTTGTGCTGGATGGGGGCTCCTGACCGTGCATGTTAATCATAAACCAGCCTTCTTCTCACCATCAACCCCTTGCAACAGCCTGTTAATTTTCCTTGTTAGAACAGGAGAAGAAATTAACCTGCTCTTAAAAAAAGTATTAATTTTTAGAAGTGCTTCAGTGCACAGAGCTGTGGTGATTTAGGAGAAATCAATGTAACAGTTATTAAATTATATGAAAGACTTGGTTGTGGCTGAAACAAAGAGTTTCCTGGAATAAGAAACGTCCTGGAACTTCTGTCGCTGTCCTGGAGTTATGTCTGCAGGGAACACAGACATTAAAATGCATTTGCAGTCACTTACCTGACTCTGAGGCCTTGGAAGAACAAGTGGCCTTACATGCTCATATCTTTGTCTTTGCGCTGTGGGGTTGAGTTTGGGCTGATGTAATAACACTTTATAAACCCTCTGGGTGAAATGCCTGACACTTCCTGCAGGCCTGGGGTAAGGAAAGTGAAGGCTGTGGTTGTAACTGCTCACAGTGCACCAACTGAGCGCTCGGCGTGCTCTGATTTAGGCACCCTGAGCTGGTCCCCAGGAGGAGGAAACACATTTGAGACTCAGCTCGTGTTAATCCAAAGCAGTGTCTCCTTTTGGTTGGATGAACTGTGCCTTGAGAGTAAAGCTTTCCCTTCTGTGTATAAGAGGAGCTCTTGGGGCTGTCCCAGGTGGAGATACCTGTAGTTAAGCAAGAGGAATTTGGCTTTTGAGGTATAATCTGTTGTCAGTTGTGCTTGGCTGTGGGTTGCAGGAGCCAGCTGGGATGCCCATGGCCCTGGGGAGGGTGTACAAGAGCCTGGAGGGCTCAGACATTGCTCCCTCTCCCACATTCCAGTCTTGACAGTTTTCATCTGTGTTGCTGCCTCCAATCAGCAATAACCACTCTGTCCTCTGAGGTTCTTGCCAGGGTCCGTTCCTGCCTCCTCCCTTCCCAAAGCCAACAAAAGCGGGAAAAGCCATTCTGAAACACTCAGTGCTCTTAAAAGTGCTGGTAATAGAATCCAATAGCAGGCCAGAGGGACATGGTTTAAAATAGATGCTTTAATTCAAAGCAGAGTCAGTCTGAGTCAGGGGGTGCTGAAGGTTCCCCAGCACAGCAGCTCCCTGGGCTGTGCACTGGGTTTGGCTGGGAAGGGGGAAGTCAGACGTGAGCACTGGAATAATCCTGCTTTCCTGTCCGTGTCTGTCAGCACACGTGTTCCTGGATTAACTGTGGGGAGCAGGATTGCTGGGGCCTGCCCCTCCCCTAGGACGGGCTGGGAACATTCCAGGTGGTGGTTCCACGGTGGTTTGTCTCGCCCGCGGTGATTACACCGCTGTGGTCTCGCAGAATCAATGCAGCAGCTCTGGTTATCTGTGTCCTGCGCCCGCTTCCTCTGGCACAGCAGCTCTGTTGCCTGCTTTCTGACCTGTTTGTTCACTAACAGAAAAGGAAGAGGAAATAATCCACCTGCTTTTCCAAAGGTTGTACCAATAGCAAGACCTTGATTGTCTCAGGCGGGAGATGGTGGTTCGGTCAAGGTCACACAGCAAGTCACCAGCGAGTCGGTAATTAAGACATTTCAGAAATTAATTTGGCCTCTTTACTCCACACGTGTTGTTAAAGCACCTGCCTCACACTCCTGGCATAGTCTGCTCTGAAATATAGTAAATTCTGAGAAAAGCAGCAGGGAGAACCCTCAGCCTTTCTCCACCTGAACCCACAGAGGTCAAGCACTCCATTGTCACTGCAGACCCTGCAGGATGCACTGCTGGGGCAGGTGAAGGATGGCACTCAGGGAAATGCTGTTTGCAGCCTCCACAGGGAGGTGAGATGGGCCCTGGAAACAGGGAGAGCCTGGCAGTGATGCTCCAGCTCTTCTTGGGAGCCCTCTGACCATGCACTCCTCGTGCCAGGGGAAAGGTGTTTTTCTTTCCCATTT
Organism: Hafferia zeledoni; assembly: GCA_035583235.1. Taxonomy (NCBI): domain Eukaryota; kingdom Metazoa; phylum Chordata; class Aves; order Passeriformes; family Thamnophilidae; genus Hafferia; species Hafferia zeledoni. The sequence goes on from JAWWEV010000084.1 coordinate 1,930,033, forward strand.
GCTAATGGAAAAACTCTCCTGGACTAGGTGTGTTGCAGAATGGAACATGTATCCACTCTGTTAAGGGGTTGTTGATGTATCTGTCCCTGTGGAACCACAGTGCTGCAGAGGGTTCTGCCCTTGGAAAGGGCTGCAGGTTCCTGCCCT